>WHYT01015937.1:65856-174649 GCA_009806455.1 Tetrax tetrax | reverse complement strand
CCTCATCATTCTTATAAGCCTCCTTTAGGTCCTGAAGGCCACTATGAGGTCTCCCTGAAGCCTTCTCCAACTCAACAGCCCCAGCTCTCTCCATCTTTTTTCATAGGAAAAGTGCTCCAGCCCTCTGATCATGTTTGTGGCCCTCCTTTTTAGCAAACTGTAACTCTACAAAGGGTATTAATATGCCAAAAAAAAAAGGTGCAAGTGCTGTAGATCAAGAGCTTTTAGACCTTGGAGTTACAGGTGTATAGGTTCATCAGTTGTTTAAGCCCTTTATTGTGGTCCACAGGTAGGTAGCCTTGGGCTGTCAGAACAGCTCCCTTGTTATCAACTTGCCTGATTTACTGTGAGTTGAAAAGATCTGCTTTCAGTGATCGGTGGGCAACTGATTGTTGCATCAACACTTTTTCCATGCTCTCAGCTGCAGTCTCCAAATCAGACTGTATTGTAGGTCCAAGCCTTTTAACAGCATGGCCAATGCCCTCTGAATGCAGTATAGGATAGTCTTGAGGAGCATGTGTGGAAAGATGTTTATTTATAATTGCAAAATAGGTGTGTTGTGACTCAGGGTATGTCTGTAGTAGTAAACAGTAAAGTGCATGAAACCCTGTGAGGTTGTGTGGTTGTGTTTAAAGAGGTTCTCCTACGTGAGCTACCCTATGTAGACCCGTTGAGAATCTCTGCACTGCCATCGCGTATGGGCATACCGCAGGATAGACATGGTGTGAATTTTACCACATTTCGTGTTATGGTATTCTCAAGTGATGTTTGCTCCTTTTTTTTTGCGTAAGCCACACCTGCAAAATCTCCGGGTTTTGAATATGTAGTCTCAAGACAGACTGTCTATGACTGCATGTGCCAAAGTTTCCAAAAGTATGGTAGCCAGAGTAAATGGAATAAAGGGCGTAAGCAGTAATTTCTAATGTGTATTGCTGCTACTTCTGCTAAAGTGTTAGGTCTTTTTCAGATCTACTGACCCGTGTGTTCTTTTGGTAATGTCTTGTTCTTCTTTCTAATACTCTTTTGCTCCAGTCCATGTTTGCCTTTCTTGTGATTCAGTACTCCTCTCCTTGCTTACTTGGTCTGATTTCTTTCTGCATCAGCCGTGAAAGTAGAACAAGTGGGCAATGGGAGGGGGAATAGCAGGCACATGGGTGTTTTCCTCGTGGCTTTGTGATGCTGGATTCAGCACGGCCAGAAGCACAGCTAGGAAAGCAGGCCGGGCCGGCGGGCAGGGAAGTCACCCGCTGGCTCCTCGAATTCCAAGCTTGCTGCAAAGAGAGGGAGGAGCATAGCGATCCCCAAAATAACAAGCTCAGGAGAGCCTGAAAGGTTCCAGATCAGCGCGTATTTTCCTTCAGTTGGCTTACTCTTGTGTTACATCCTGCCAGTTTAGCCTGTCTGCTCCTTGGGGAGGTAGCTGTAGGCTACATGAGCTAGAAAATGTGACGCAAAAGAACGGGGTTGTTATGTCTCACCTCATTGTTCTTTATATGAAAAAAACTTAAGTTTAATGGGAGGAATTTTGTGTTTGGGGATGGTTAAGATTGGCACTGAGGAAACTATGGATGGGAAGTAGTACGAGTACCACTAAATTTTATTAGGTTGCTGTTACGCAAACACAACTTTTCTTTCTTCTTCATAGGGGCAATTTGTTGTGGTTTTCATTGATTTTGTTCTTTTAAATGTTGATGATTTATTGATGATAAATAGCTGATGCTGTAGCTACAAGAGTTGTTGGCTGAGAATTTTTCTTTGCTACAATAGTGAGGAAACAAATGGCTCCTAAGGGTTCGTGGCTTTTTGTTTTTAACTTTTATTTCCAGAAATTCTACGTGCTAAGCATTCTACTTCAGAGATAAACAGTGGTGTTCGTATCTTGAGAGATGCTGTGTTATTGTTTTTCTGTTCTGGAGGTTTACTGTTTATTTTAGATATTAAAAAAGTATTGTTGTCAGACAAGCTGTATGTCTTACCTCTTCACAGTCCTTGTTAGACTTTGTGAATTTGCTTTGATAACACACGGGTCGTTAGCGTTTATCGTTTCGTACTCAGGAGTCAATGTTTGTAAACTGGTGATGGTTTTTATGCCATTAGGAGGTTTTCTGATGCAGCTGGAGACCTCAGGAGCCCCCTTCCTGTTAACTGGCGGGGAGCTGCAGACCCTGTGATGAGTGGCACTGGGCACGGGCAGGGAGGTGTGCGGTTGTCTGGGCTTTTGTCTGGTGCCTTGAAACTACGGTGTCAGTTTTGAATTTCTAATTGCCCTAAGTCGTTGTTGCTGTGAAGCTCTTGTCTGGACAAGCAAATCAGATCCCATCATGGATCAGTGTAGGCGCAGAAGTTTGACTATCTCCATCTTAGCAACAATTTCTCATCAGATGTCTGATAGATACAGACATAAAATGTTCTGTTCTTGGACACCTGTATCCACAGGTTAAGGCTATCTTACAAACATAGATCCTTTGCTTGTTAAACAAATGTAATAAGAAATTACTCTTTCTTTAAATGAACTGGGAATTGAGTGCGAAAGTGTGATGCTGTATTGAGCAGAACACAATCATATTCCTCGTTGGGGTGGCTGTCCTGCCGAGGCAGCCGGGACGGCTGGTTGCATCTCTTGACCATCGCAGGCCATGCTGTCGCATGTTCACCGTCAATGAACCTGCAAGCCTGCGAGCGCTTAGGCGAGGAGGTGTGCCTTCATCCCCAGCCTCTCCTGTGCAGTCTGCAGAGTCCTGACAGCTCAGGGCCTTCATCTCACGTGACGCTCTGCACCACCTCATCATGCACGCTTTGGTGTTCGTGTTGTAGCACCAGGAGTTACCTAAAAAAGGAAAAGAAGAGGGGGGGAAAAAAGGTATGACTATTTGTTTAGTTCTTAATTTGCAGCGAGTCCACCTGAGATCCCTTACATTTGACAGATGAAACATTCCCATTGACTGAGGGGAGAAAGACCCAAGTCACTTAAAGTCAGCAGCAAAATTCATACCAGCAGAATTTCACAGCAGCTTTAGTGAAGCTGTTTAGAAAACAAACCAGCAGATTTTCTTTTGCAGATTTTCCCCACTCTTGGCAGGTACTCATTTACCAGGACTAAAACTTTTCTTAGAAACGATGTTTTCTGTGCACTCTTAATCAGGGTGATTTTTTATGACTGGGAAGGAATTTCATATCCAAACTGCAAGTAAGAACTGTCCCAAACAGGCCTTTGCTTAGTGATTAGGTAGTAAGCTGTGACTTGAATCTGTTTTTCCAAGTTGGCTTTTTGTAGATAATTTTTTGAAGACTGATAAAATTCCAGGCAGAGCACTGGCACTGCGTTGTTTGCTTATGCGTTTTTCCAGTTGCTTGAGTGAGTAGAGGACTTTGGGGAAAAAGATTTTGCATCGTCGGGACTTCCCTGGATAACTTCTCAGAGAAAGGACTTGATACTTATCGGAGTCCTTGCAAAACAGTTCAGTAACTGAGTTATTTTGGGAAGCATGCGAGGGCTGCAGAATGGAGGGAATGTGTTTCCCCAGCAAGTGGTGCTTTGTTACTAAATTTAGTGCAAGAAGCTGATGTTTTTATCATACACTTAGAATTTCCTTCATCTAGAGTATTGCATGAATACTTTACCACATAGAGATTGAAGTTAAAAATTTGGTTTAAAACAGAGAATGAATGTCGTTTTCTGTCCCTGAGTTCATTTCAGTACGGGATATAAACGGCACTTTGGCAAAAATGTACCGGCAACCTTGCTGTCTCCTGGTAAAGAAGAATTTTTTAAGGATGTGCGTTAGGTATGTTTGGTGTGCTTAGTTGAGAGTAGCAATATAGCTGATGTGGAAGGAAGACACCCATGTAGGGGGCTGCAGGCTTTGGAAATGAAAGGATTTTCCTCGCGGTCCCCATGGTTGTTGTGCCCGCGTGTTTTTTTCCGGTTGCAGGCGATGGGAGGCTGTTAGCTCGCTCACTGCCTCGACAATGTGACCAGCAGGGCCTTTGGAAGACTTCTTGAAACATGCTATTATAGGCTGCTTTGTGATGAAAAGAGGTCTTACAAATATCTTGAAATTTAAACAGAGCTATTGTGGGTTTTCCCTTTGTGTGCGTATGTGTGTTTGTCAGCCAAATCATTTGTTCAAAGTTAATCTCAATTACAGAGCATATTGTTCATAATCCCCCATGGCTCCAAAACAATAGCAGAGTGTACGTCTGCCTGAATATATATTTACATACTTAGAGGTAAAATATGTTTGCCTGTATATATTTTACTTCTAAAGTGGTGATTCCTGTTAAGGAGATGGATATTTCATGCAGGATCCTGTCTTTTGAGCAGCGCCATCCTCCATCCTAATAAAAATACGGCAGGGAGCCCTGAACGGAAGGAGCAGGGCTTTGATCCTGCAGCCGGTCGGTTGCTGCGGTTCCCTGCGCATCGCGCTGGGATTCGTGCTAGCAAAACGGATGGCAGGGCAGAGTTTGGGATTTTCAGCTGCTCGGAGACCGGGAGGCTTTGTGTGTCTTTAATTTTACTATCTACAGAGTACCTCTGCTTTTCTTCTACTCCCTGGGCATAAAGGAAATGAGACAATAGGTGGGGAGTTTAAATAAATGCCAGGTTGTGTGTGATCCACACAATCCCTGCGAGAGAGCCCCAGACTCCAGTAACCTGTCAGGGAACTGAGGGGGTCATTTTGCGGCATAGGAGCTCAGGTAGCAAGGTGCTGTGTACGTACTAGACCTGCTCCACACTTTATCTTTTTACTGATTTCAGAGAAGGTGCTCATCGTTTTCCAACTGCAGGTATTTAGCAAGGGCTAAAATCTTGGTTTGTGTCTGCTGGGATGCTCTTGAGCAAAACCAGCAATCGCATGAAGCGCTGCGATATAAATTTTTTGCTCTACAGTGAATGCTCTAATCCTGTCACACTCCCGGTGTAAAATTGTGATGGTATTACCAAGTTACTCTGTCTCCTTTTTGCTCTTCATTGGATCTGGGTGTAAGTTGATGTTATTATATTATCTATGGGTGTTTGTATTTTTTTTTCTTTCTTGTGCTGTCTTTGTAAGTAACTTTGGGTTTCCTGGCTCTATATAAGCAGTTTGCTTCCTTCTACCCCTTGCTGGCTGCGTTGCAATAGTAAATTGCTGTGCTGTTTCAAGAGTGGCTCTCCTGTCAGTCTGATAAGATCGTACCACCAGGAAGGCATAACATTATAATCCCGAGCACAATGTGATCCTGTTCATTTTAGCTCTTGTTCTTGTCAGAGGGACAAGAATAAAGGTTATGCATGGGTGGAAGGTGAGGCTAGAAGTGAAGATAGTCGGAGATAAAACACTTTGCTAAGAGAGATAAATCCTGCGCAGGGACATTTCAGTTTGTAATCAAGGTTTTATCTAGAAATGAACTTTGAAAGCTGTTTGGGATGTCCTGAATAATACAGGATATAAAGCTGGCATAGAGAATACAGAACTGTGATATGGATTTGTGACAGAGGAAAAAGAAATATTTTATCCTTCATTTTTTCTTAGGTTTGGTGCCACATTTGAAAATACAGTCATACCAATAGTATAGACAAGAATAATAAGAGTACTGCACAAGAAACAGATCTATATAACGAGAGATTTCTGGTAATTCTAGACTCGCTACATTTTGCTGGAAGAAACGAGTGCTTTCCAGAAAAAGCCTGTGAAAAGAGGCAGAATTTAAGGCATGCCTTAGGGTACGGGGACTTCAGCCCCTTAAAAGAATCCCAGCAATTACCTAACCTGCCAACTTTCCAACAAGATAAATGGAAGCACTGTAGCTTGAAGGTGCCTTGGTTTGAATGAGATGCAGTAAGGAAGGTCTCTCTGTTCTTTACAGGCATCATAGATCTGATAGTACTTATAAAAGAAGAATAGAGTTGGTGCCCTGCTGACTAAATTGTCCTCTAGAGGAGTATTAGTTACAGAGCTTCTTTGTTAACTAGGCTGTATGCTTAAACGACTGTGAATTTCTCTTATTAGTAGGCTTTTTAATGGCTTTACATATGGATATACAAAGTAAATGCAAATATGTAGTATATCCATGTAATTTACATGTGTAATGTATACGTGTGCAGTATTTTATAAATAAATAAATGTTTGCGATGTGGAAGTTGCACATGGCTTCATTAGTGCTGTTACACTGAGGCAAAAGCAAGCATTAAAATACTGACAATAGAGAACAGTAAGTCAACTTCTGCTCTTTCTGTCCGGGTGCTTCACATAGTCTTTCTTCTCCTTCTCTTTAATTTTCCAATTAGCTTTTGTGGATAACAGAAGTGTTTCTAAAGCCTTTGTGCAGTGGAAGTTTCCCAGTTGCTCGCCTACCTTAGAAGACTAGGTAAGGCCACGACGTGGACGTTAACAAAAAATACACAGTAATGATCTGCAAACCAGCCTGCGCGGAACAGCTGATATTTCTCATTTTAGCCTGCTGTAACACAAGGTAATGGTTGTGTAGCACAGCCCAGGCATCTAGATAGGCAGCAGCCTTTCCTGCCATCCTGAGAGCAACCTCATTATCAGTTTTCTTGATGGGCCTGGTGAATGAATGCTACCGGAGCATCCTCGGCAGATGAGTTGACGGCAAAGTTCCCCAGCCTGGGGAGGAAATCCCAGCGCGCAGGTGAGGAGCGCAGGGCACTACGGGTGTGCTGAGCCCACCTGGCTGCTCCCTCTGCCTGTACGGGCGAGGCTGACGTGGCTTTGCTCTTAGGCTGGCGTCCTGCAAGCTTTTCTCTTTCTTGTCCGCTTTTGTGAAGGAGTTGCATCACGTTGGTGAGGAAATCCCTGGAAGGCAGGCGCTTGAGGAAATGCCTGGGACTCGTCAGTCACTCCACCCCAGCACGAGGCTGGAGAAGGCAGATGCGGCCTGATGGGAAAAGTAAACTTCATTCCTGTCTCCACATTCTTCCCCACACGCACACTCGGCGAGCTGGGGAGATGCTGTGGGAAGCGGTCAGGTTTTGCCTTGGTCTCTGGACAACAGTAATTTCATCACGAGCAGTGCTGACTGCTTGATGGCTTTTCATTGTTTTGGCATGTTTGTTTGTCAAGTACTTTGTGGCTTGCCAAAACAAATGAAAGCTTTAATCCACACACCCTTTAAAAATCTTTGTTATTCTAAATGTAAAACCTTGTGTTTTCTATATCAGTTGGATGCCTGTCTGGTTTTTTTACACAGAATTTGTATTCCTTTAGAATAGACTCTATTCTGCTACATTTGGTTTTCAGCAGTTTATTACATGCTTTTCAGCAGCATTTGTTTTATCAGCACTTCCTGCAGCATTTGTTACACATCACCACAGCAGCGATTTGATTCCATTTAGAAGAATACCATATTATGTATGGAAACGCAGTGATTGCTTACCTGTGTGCCGAATACGTTCTACTGTGAAAAATCTCTGGCATTGCTCTATACAGTATCAAACGGTGTTATTTCTTGTTTACATTTTCTACAGTTAATAGTTTCAAAAAAAGAAACGGTGAAAATAGTTTACTGAAATAAGTAAAAATAAATGAAATAGTTTATTGCCCATTTCACAAATCCATTTCAGTTTTTAGGGGTTTGGAAGCCTACTCTTGGGTGAATGCAGAGCCCACACACAGATTAAGTTTCAAACTTAATTTTTGCTTTTCATGTGCCTAATGAAATACACGTACAATTTTGTGCTTGTCAGAAAAAGCTAAATTAACCTGTGGTGAGAGTTGTGCTTAAAGTATTTGTGGAAATTCATTGGAAATAAGGTCTGCAAGGTGTCCCACAGAGAGCTAAGTTGGGTGGGTTGTATTTTACCTTTATGTACAAGGAGAAATAACATATAGCGTTCTAGGTGGCTCCTAATGGATGTTACTGGTGTAAAGACTTCCAAGTCTTTCCATGCCTTGGAAGACTGACTGTCTGTTAGGGGAGACTGGTTGCGAGCCTCCCTCGTAACGGAGGTAGGCAGCATTCTTGCCCTATATACACCACTTTGCATTTTGTCCAAGTTCTGTAACTTCTAAAAATAACTTGTTTTTTTTTTTTTTTAAATGAAAGTTATGCATCAGTATATCTTTGCTTCTTGAGCTCGTTGCTCATGCAGAGCCCAGTTCTTTTTGTGCTGCTTGGATGACAGGTCCCATTGTCTCCAGTGCAACCACTTGCGCGAGCCAGACAAGTGAGGTCGGTACCGGACGGAGTAACACACTCAGTCATCCCAGTTCCTGTAAGCCCCAGAGGTCGTTTAATGACCTGGTTTATATGTGAGGTATCTCTCTGCCTCTTGTTTACCCCTTACTTCGCTATTAGAAATAACAACGTGCTCCTTCACTTGTGCCTTGCCGACAGTCGTGCAAGCACAGCTGTCTTTGTGCGCTTGGGTTTGTGTGGGATTTCTCTGTGATGCTTAGGAATCGGTGTTTCTCCTGACACTTAAGGGGCATGCACTTGTTTTGTCACAACCTTCTTGGTTTTCTCTATCTGATTTTACAAAGACTTAAAAACAAATTACTCCCACAGATCCACAGACCAGTGTAACTCCTGCGCTACAGCTTTAGGGAAAATGCCCGGCAATTTGCAGTTAGAATTCAGACAGGCTTTGACCTACGGAGGAGATTTCTCACTGAAAATGCAGCAGTTACGAACTAAAATGGAGCAACTGTTTTGCACTGTATTCAAATGAAATTGAAGAGAAGCTGTGAATTGTACACTGGTCAGACTGGTATTTGATGGAAGTACAGAAGCAGCCTTCCTTGCTCCTAGGTGGGCAGCCAGTCCCGTGCTGCTGCTGAGGGCAGGGCCTCTCCTCGTGTCTCTTCTGCGAGGTGAAGGAGCTGCCTGCGGGGGTTACGAGGGCTGCGAATTTTACACCCTTCTTCTCTCGTTTTGGTGATGGTTTAAAGAGTGACTTGTATAAGCTGTGATTGTAACAGTAGCAAACCCCAAAATGAAATACCGTGTGAAAGTGAAACTGATGTATCATTTTCATTAGTTTTAGTGTGCTCAGGCAGAATTTGTGGGATTAATTTTGAAAGCTGAATCCAGATGGAGAAGGTTAAATTCAATGTTGAGTGAATTTGGTTCCAATTCATTTGTTGCCCTTGCTTGTTCTTTTGCTCAAAAGAATTAGAAATTAAGCAGAGAAATGTATATATTATCCTCGTTTTCTGCCACCATTTAACTACATGAACCAACACTGAAGACCTCTCAGTTATCTGCTGCAATAAGTAAACAAATGGACCTCGTCGCCATGCCTGCTTTTGAGTCCTGTGGCCTGAGCGTTAGGTCATACGATGTCTTACGTTCTTTTTTTTTCCTTTTTCCTCAGGATTTATCTGGATCCATTGACGACTTGCCGACTGGAACCGAAGCAACCCTGAGCTCAGCCGTTAGCGCATCAGGCTCTACGAGCAGCCAAGGGGAGCAGAGCAACCCTGCACAGTCTCCGTTCTCCCCCCATGCTTCTCCGCATCTCTCTGGCATCCCTGGGGGCCCGTCGCCTTCTCCTGTAGGCTCTCCCGTTGGAAGCAACCAGTCGAGATCTGGTCCCATTTCTCCAGCGAGTATTCCAGGTAAGTTTGTTCCAACAAAAAAAATTCAACCAATAGACAAGTTTATTAAATAGATGGATACTCCTGTATTCCAAATGGAGTTATTTTCTGAGAATCGTGCACGTTCAAGACCTTTTTCTGCAGAAAATATGCACTTAAAGCAGGGGTGAATTCCATCTAAACTTCAGCTGCCAAGCCCTCAGAGTGCTCAAAATTCTGAACTTGAATCCACATGTGTGTTTGATAAATGTCTTTGTCATCGACCAATCCGAATACTTAATCATAATTTTTGTATTTGGTTCATGTGTCGTCTATCTGTCACATATTTCTCTCTATTATTTATAGGGTCTTTTTTTTTCTGTTTTTACTGTGTATTTTTGTTGGTTTTGGCTCTTGGACTTGTATGGTGGTTTCAGACCTGCAGGATGAGGCAGAGATTTTCCAACCCTGTATTGTGATAATAAAATTTTGGACATGAGTACAGAATATTGTATGAGATATTTCTTAATGTTTGCAAAAGTCAACAAGTTACTAGGAATCTAGCCCCACCAGTAATAACTGAAATGCTAGTGGCATGCTTGCCACTTGCTGTCTTGTGCCATATAGAGTGTGACACACCGTTGTTCATGTACATTCAGGAATTTGTGGAAATCTGTTAAGATACCCAGAAAAAAAAAAAAAAACATGCATTAATTCCAGTTCTTACTTTGTCCCTACCCATCTAGTGTGTTACTTGAAGGGCATCAGGCAGCACTGTGTATTTGGTATTTCAGATGAGTTTATTCTCTTTCTGATGCTCAGGTTTTTTTATTATTTTCTGACATTTTGAATACTAGGGGAATTCCTAAGAGTAGGAGAGTGCTGACATTACCCTAGGGATAACATCAGTTGCTGACAAAACCACAAAAAAGTCAACAGGGAGCTCAGTTAAAAGAAACAAAAGCAGTGATGTCTTTTCCTTAGATGTGCTGTAAACCAAACGCAGGTTAAAATTCAGTGAGTAGCCTGTGTTTCGGTATTCCGTACAAAGGTATCTGTGCAAAATGTACATGCTGTTTATATACAGAGGTTAAACTAGATAAGCAAGGGGGAGTAAGCTCAGTGCACGCAGGAATGTTGCATACTAAATGTGGCCTGAGCATGTCGAGCCCTGATGCTGCATGCACACCCTGCAGTTACTTCTTCCCTCTCCAGCCGCTCTGCCCAGCAGCGCGTGCTCGAGTGGGGCAGGAATGGCAGGGACAGCAGCAGGACGGGAGTGTTTGGGTTATGTGCAGTATGGTAGCTTTGTATTTGCAGTGTGTTACCCAGTACGTGGCGCAGAAGCCCATCCCTGTTGTTGAGTGAAGCCGGGTAGTGCACCTAGCTGGAAAGGTAACATTTTCCCGCAGTCGGATTCAGGCAAGTAAATGGATTGGTGTTGTAGCAGCCTGATTGCTGAACAGGGGAAGAACGTTGTGACGTTGCAAATAGCTTTATTGTAGCCGTGATAGATAAGGATGGGAACAGGACAGTGTGTAGGGGAAAATAATAACTTTTATGAAACCTATTGATCCCTGTGGGGTAAAAATAGAAGGGATGTGGGCTCAAAGGTCAGGATGAGAGCTGCTTCACACTTCAGCTGAGCCCAAAAGCTCATTTTTGTGACTGGCCTAGTGAAAAGCGTTGCCTCTTCATACAAACTCTGCCACCATTTTGCATGGTGGTTTTCTGGTCTGCTGCGGTAACACAAAAGCAACTCTTCCTCGGGAATGATTTTTATGAATGGCGCTAAATCAAAATCGCCTACTGCTGTTTCGCTGGCGTGGGCAGGTTCCTGGTCTCTGCAGCTCTTTTGCTAAAGGTGAACTCCCAGGCGTGAGCTAACGCAGTGCTCTCCGGAGGGGAGCCGGGCAGCTGCGGTAGCGTTGCTGCTGCCGCCGCCGCGTTTCTCAAGCTACAAAATGACACGAGCAAGGCTGCTATTTAAAACCCTGTGACTAGTGGGATGCTGCTGGGTGCCGGGGCTTTCGAGCTATACGAATTAGGCTGTGCTTTCGCCTGTGTTCCCACCATTGTGCTTCATTGCTAGGACTTTGGTAGCTTTTTTCAGCAGCCATATTCACGAGACCCGATGACAAATTAACACAGAGCTTGTTTGCATTTCTGTGGCTGTTTGCAGCGTTCAGGCTGTGGCCATTTTTAAACATAGATTGTGTAGTACAGCGTCTCGCCTTTAATAATTTTGTTCGCTGCTATTTTCCTCTCCGTTCTCACCCTACCCTTGTTTGTTCTGACCTCATTCCTCTCCTATTACCTCCTGCGATGTTGTGCCACAGCTTCTCCATGTGACATAGATTGGCTCTTTCAATCATTCTCTCTCCAGCAAGTCATTGTAAAATGAGCAGCTGTTGTGTTGCTGATAGCTATGGCTAGGGAAAGCCAAAATGTTGCAGGGGGTTCTTGGTGGGAAGGCCGTTAAAATAAAGGTGTTGCTTTCCCAGGGTTTACTGGAAGGGAAGCATCCTTTTCCCAATGCCTCCTTCCTTGCAACAAAATTGAAGACTAATTTAACATCAAAAGGGCAGGCAAACAAACAGCCCCCTGTTAAACCTCCCAAACGGCTGATTCTCCTCCACTGCCTGTTTAAGCTGTCTCCCCACCCCACTGCAAGCCTGCCACCCCGCATTGCTTTCTGCCGCACGCCGCAAATTTAGCGAGAACGGACTGGCACAGGCAGCACTGACATTGGCACGTCCCTGGCTCAGTGGGCATTTCCTTCCTGTGCTCACTGAAATACTGGACGGATATTTTGTGTGGTAAGTGGCACACACATACACAGCCTTTGTTTCTGTTCACATTACTGGAATAGACGAGCGAGATTAACCCCTAAGAGCAGAAAAAAAGCGACTTCGATGGGTTTTGTTCAAAAATATAGTTTTCTGTGAAAATGGTAACACTTCTCGTTCAGACACACATTCAATAAAGGACTGAAATCCTACTGTTTTCTGATTTTTAGGTACTCAAAATGGTATGGTGATTTCCTGTGAAGTAGATTGTTATTCTGCTTTGCCAGAAATCCTGATCTCTTTATTTTGTAGCCATCTTCATAATTAGGGTACGTGTTCTTCCAAAGAATGAGATGTGATGCCCTGCACTGCTTTGGGTCTTGAACTGTGCCTGATTCAACCCTAAACTATTAGTGGAAGCTGACACAGCACATCATCAAAATGCACTGCTGTTGCCAGAAGATTTAGTGGCTGTTAATTTCACTTTTCTCTCTCTTTTTTTTTTTCCCCTTTCCCTCCTGCTCAAACTATTGCAGTTTACTAACAAAGCAAAAATGTAAATAAGCTAAACTCCCCTTTCTCCCCCCCCATCCCCAGTTTTGATCTCACTGGCCAAAGGCTTTTGTCAGCTCTTTCTCCCTTGCCGTGTAAGCAGCAAAAATTTTTAATATTAAGAGTTCTGTGGAAGATTGCTGATAGGCCAAGAATCCCTTAACCCATGATGGACAAGCAGATTCTGTATGAGTTAATAGGTTCTATTCTTTTTAAACCTCTGCAGCAATTTTTATTTGTACAGAAGGGTACACTATCTTAGTAATGAATAGCAAATGCCATCTTTAGAAATATATTAAAGTCTTTTTTGCACTTTTAATACGTTACATTTACTTTCTGAACAAACAAGCTTATTTTCGCTCTGTTAAACATCAACTGCATTGTTGGTTTTATTACAATTACATTGATGTCTTCTTTCACCAACGAGGTTGGATACAGTTAGAGTTATAATTTTCAGGAAGAAATCCATGTATGGATACTCTCACTTTGAAATGTTCTTGCCAGTCATCTTAACTTCTGATAACCAGTGGTCGGCAACATCCAGTGATTAAAAAGACCCCAATTTTTAAATTGTGATAATTAAATGAGTCAATGGATGTGTTCCATTCAGTCAACTCTACTCTCTGCAAACCTAGATGTTTTCCGCTCCTTTATTGATCTGCCAGCTAGCTTGAAATCCAGGACCCATCAAGACTACAGAATTACAGCTAGCACTCCAGGCAAAAAAGGAGCAAGAGTGGAGTGGGATGCCCAGAGAGAGCTGTAACAGGAAATCTTGCTTTGGTGTGCATGTTAGTCAATATGTGGGTAGACTAGAGAGACTAAAATGCTGAGAGAAGAAAAAAAAAGGAGTAATAATCTATAGTAGTCCAAAAGGACAGTTTAATGCAAAAATCTGAGTAGGAGTGATGCTTTCTTTCATGCCTTACAAAAGGAGTAGCCTAAGAGTTGAACTGTTTCCAGAAGTGGCTGCAGTAAGACAAGCTGATCAGACAGATTTTTGTTCTAAACAAGAATTTCAAAAAATCGGTTGCTTGATATTGAGCTATTCCACATCCTTACTCCATTGACCACCGCTGCGGGTATGTTATACGGCATGGACTCTTTTCAAACGTTCTTTGAGGGAGAGAAGACCACCATATGAAGGTGAATGAGTAACACTTATTTTTTGTGGAAGTTTCACAGATATCCTAAAATAATTGCAAAACAAGAGAGGGGATTATATCCTTGTGAAATTGATATGATCCCTCTGTCTAGAAAGATTATTTTAACACATCTATCAATATTTCCCCTTTGGCTTCTCCGGAGGCAAAAATCTTGCAACAGCTTGTTGCGAGGAAGATGCATGCTGTTCATTGGCATCGGGACCAGAAAAAAAACAAGACACAAAGTGCCATTGACGTAGCTATATTCTTAATCACTGCTAGTGCACAAACCATCTATTCAGCAGTTTTGCAAATCTAGAATGCTTACAAATGAAATAATGTGAATGTTTCACATAGCAGTAGTTTAAAACCCTTTCTTTTGAAGGGTTTGAACAACATTTAGAGTTTTTCTGGCTTCTGACAAAAGGAAAAATACACAAACCGTAAGGCACTCTAGCTTGAGGCATTGCTTCTAGCATATGAAGCATCTAACCTGTGACACCTATTAGAATTCAGCCCAGGTCACAGCAGATGAATAATCTGTTATCTCAAGGCTTTGTGAAATAACCGCATATTTTCAGTCTAGTTTCTCAAGGAGAGCCCACGCTACAAAAGGCACTATCAGAACTCCTGTCGTACTCACAGTCTGGCCAGAGAGATCAGGGAGGTGTCCTGCTCTGCAGAGGTGGTCTTCCTGGAACAGGTGCAGGAGATGAAGTGAGACAGAGACATGCTGTTCGAGTTCCTCCTGTTAGGTTTTCCTGACAACAGAGGGTTTCATATTCCAGCACCATCAGCCTGCTGTTTTTCATCAGCTATAAGTTGAGCGTCAGATAGAAAAACGGTAAATCACCAAAACCAGCATGCCCTGGGTGTTTTTATTTTGGTTTACTTTTAAGTGTTTTTAGCTGCTTAATATCTGGTTTATCAATGTTTATATTTCGCGGTCACGCATTTCAGCCTCAGTGTTTAATTGCCATGTAAGCCAGTGACAAACATTTCTGTGCCATGGACTGAACATCCTGTAGGGTCTGGGGAGCATGGTGCTGAGCGTCATCCAGCACCCTACTAAGGCTCCATGTAAACCTCCCCAAGACGGCCAGGTCGGTAGCGCTCAGGTCCCCATAGCTGTGCCCTGCCCCATACCTGGTTTGTCCTCTCTGTTGGCCTCTGCCAGGCCTCTCTTCGCCACCTGGCAGTTGCCGAACGGCCAGCGCAGTGGGGCATCTGCTGCTGTGCCCATTGTGGCGGCACGTGTATGGCAGGGCACTTACTGTAGCTCCGTGAGTCATTGGTCGCCCCGTGCTGGTACAAATCCATGTAGAGTGTGACGGCTGTTGAAGTCTAGTTCAAATCTTTGCGTAACTATGCATGTGCTCTGGTTCAGGTAACAAAATTCAAATATCCTCAACCATGGCCACCAAGAATTGACAGGTATCTTTGTTTTTTATATACTTTAAGGTCATTGTTGGACAATTACTGTTTACATTTAATCATTAACTTGTGCATTTCTTTCTAACCTTGTTCACTCAACCCACTTATGTTTTTGTGGAGAAATTTAATGCAGTGTATATTTGGTTTTGAACGTGTGGGGTTTTTAAAACTGTCATTACTTGACTACACAAACACAGATTCTCTTGCCTTCTTTGTGTGGCCAAATAGGGCATTAATTTGCGTATTGCCATAAATGAAAAGGTTGTCTTTCACTCCCTCATCCTTTGCAATACAAAGCAGTGATTGATGAGGGAATGGGAAAACTCTCTCACATTTCCATCAGTATGTTTTTGTTGTTGTTGACAGATGGTTGTTATACCTAGAGAAAACAGAGCATAAATGTCATAAGTGGTTTCGTTTCTGTAATGGGATAGGCTGTTGCAGTTTTCAGGTTTTCAGTGGAGATATTTAAAACAGCCTTCATGCTTCATACCTGGTGTCAGACTTGACTAGACTGATACGTGGAGTGTCCCTCCTTAGAAGAAGGAATCTGAACAATTGCAAATATGGCTTGAATTAATTCTGGGCCAGCTAGAAAATAGCCATTTAGTCTCAAAAGAAGAACATTTTCAGTACTTCCAGATAATAATTTTTTTAAAAATTAATGAAAAGCCAGATATTCTCTCTCTCCTCCTCAGAGACTGAATTCATGCAGGTTGTGCTGCGGCTTGAAAGATTGGAACAGCGCTTTGACAGCATTGCTCTGTAGGTAGATATGGAAGTCAAATTGCAAAGGGGGTTTTCAGAAAGCAAACACAAAAGAAAAACTTACTCCAGTGACGAGCTTTTCTGTTTGTTCCCCATCTCCAGATAACAGTGGACTCAAATTATTGTGATGTGTTGATTGATTACAGCCGTTAAGTTTCTTAGTAATCAGTTTCATCACTTATTCTCAATTCACGCTTGCACCTTTGATTTCTCTTCCACAACGGGGTGATGTGGGTTGTCGTTGACTAATGAAGAACAGAATTGATTTCGGCGTGAGACAAACAGAATGCCGACACCAATCCCAAAATGCATTAATCTTTAATAATCCACATCTGCATGTTTATAAATGATATAACCAGGGGTTGCTAACGTTGATACTCCCCCTTCCAAACAGAAGCTGACATAGAAGTTGGCGTCTGCAAACTGCACGAGAGGCACGTGGCCGCGTGTGGTGTGTGTGACCTTGTGGAGGGAGCTTGCCGGATGAAAGTTCTCATTTGATTAAAAATACATGAAGAATTGCTCCACTTCTGCACCAGTCTTTGGAGCTTATCGTTGTCGGGCGAGATGAAATATGGCGTGATAGATCTTGTCTTCAGGAAGATCAGACCCACCAAATGGTTTTTGGAAGCGGGTTTGCCTGAAGGTGCTTTTATCCTTTATGCATTCAACTTGCCCTTTTCTCCCCCATCCCTGAGAACTGTTGAGGCCAGGGCTGTGTAGTATGCAATATAACGCAATAAGAAAAACTAGATTATCTAAGAGTATGTTCCTTTTGAGGATTGTATTAATAAGAGCAAATACATTTTGCTACTAAAACACCCGTTAATCACAGGCAACGGACTGGTACAAGAAGTAGCAGGCAGGCCTAGCAAAACAGTTCATTGCCACCTATCAGCACTGCTCCGATTTCCACCTGGTTGCCTGAACTTCAGAGAGTTGGGAGGAGCAAGGAGGAGTGAAACTCCATTGCTGCTGGTCTTTCAAGTTAATGCTGCCTGATACTGAGTATTTATTTGGTATCTTGCATGTTTTCACACTGCACATATTATGAATGAAAGTCGATACCTGGTTTTGTTAGAATTTGGCAATGTTAAAATTAGGAGTCAAGGTTTTTATTAGGTGTCAAATACTAGAAGGCTATGTCTGCTACATGTGTTGTGCTTCTCAGGCTCTTAGAAACAATGGACACAATGAGGAACAGCTTAGAGGAAAGCTGTCCTCGTAGTTATAAATGCAGTCTGGAGAATGAGCATTGATAATGAAAAAAATTTTCTCTTGGAACCTGGATTAACTGCTTAAATGGAATTCTGAAGTTTTAAGTTTCAGGTATTTGGCAGGGTAGGTTTCATTTCTGGAAAGAAAAAAATTAGCCAAATATAAGGAAGAAATACTACCTGGGCCTCTGTTAGGAGCTTTTAGATATTTAGCACTTGCATGACTTACAACTTTATATTCTGGTTAATTGACATTTTATGAAGAAATTGAGAATGTTTTTTCTCTAGCCGAGGTATATGCTTTTTACATTAACAAACATGTAGTGTTGTGTCCCAGGTAATTATGAATTACTAAATCCATGCAACCCTTTTGCAATCTTCTGCTTCAGTCTAAATGCAAGCAAAACTGTCATTTTAATGAAAGGCTTACAGGGACAGAGTAAAAAAATACGGTATGATTACAGGGTTTGGATTGTTTCCTAAAGAACATAGGCACTTTTTTTCCAGTGGTTTGCACAAATTCAAGAAAATATAATTTACAAAATCTAAAAGCAATTCAGAGGCCCTGTAGAGGTGTGAGAGAAGGCGCTGGGCAAGCTGTGGCCGCAGCCTCTTCCAACCCCTCTCATCCCAATTCACGCCATCGCTTTGGAGGGATGCGGTGGCACAAAGTGCAAAACATGTGGAGGTGCGGTTAAATGAGACTTTAGAGGAAAAAGGGAAAAAAAATGAAGTCAGTGGCTGAGCTTTGAAGAGGTCTGTCTAGTGCAGAGCAGCGAGCGACTGGGGAAGAAAGGAGCAAGCGCCTCATCTAATCTTTCTCCTGGGGACCCAGGTGGACAAATTGGCAACCCTGTTCACAGCCCTCCCCCCCCTCTCCTTTGTAGCGTAAGAACTGCTAATCGGATCCATGCTGCTGCAACTGTGGTTAGTTATTAACGGAATAAAAGCAGATTTCTTCAAAAGAACGGGTTGGGGAAAACGGCTATACAAAATTGCAAGGTTGTTAGAATCTTAAATGCACAGCAGTCGGTTTTTCCCTATTCTGAATTAGGCGATGAATACGGCCTTTCATCTGTCACTGTGCCCGTTTCTTCAGAAGGCAGCCAAACATTAAGCTTCTCAAACAAAAAAAAAACCAAAAAAAAAAAGTTTGAAAGAGGAAAAATATTGGGGAGCAGGAAGAATAGGAAAACAAGAAGGAGAAATCAGGTTTTGTTTTTATTAATTTGGCCTGGTGGGAGAAATACGAGCTTGCCTGCTCTATTCAGTTCCTGCGTGCCAGCCGCTGTGAGCCACCATTTCTGAATGCGGGGATTAGAAAAGATTTAACCGGTTGCTATCCTGGGCTGCGCCATTCTCAATCGGCCTCCAGCAGAAATACTCTGGGCTGGGAACTCTCCCGAGCTTAATGGACATAATGCATTAAATGAACGCGGAGTTAGGCAGAGGTGAAAGCAGAAAGAATTTGATCCTCCCAAATGAAACTTCACAGAACTGTAAAGTGAAATTGCAGGTCTGGAGTGGGTGTTGTTGAGGATAGAGATGCAGTGATCCCTAGACTTAGGCTGACTTATGCCTTCACTTACATAATAAAGTAAACGATGCATCCTTAATTTTGAGGCGCTCTGGTGCCTTCCTGGTTTGCAGCAGGATTTGGAAATTTGAAGAGGAACAGTCCTCAGGCAGACAGGTGTTTGCCGTGGCCTACTGGAAAGCTGTTCATTATTCGGGTGAGTCACAGCCTTTTGAAGATTCCATTGACAGCTTGCTTTGGGCTTGTTGCCAAAATCTCAAGAAATAATGCTGCGGTGCTTCACTTTGGTCCAAGTGCAGAGGGGACTTCTGGATGGGGCGTGGATGAAATAGACTGCTGCTGCTTTCCTTTCCCCTCCCGAGCAAAGTGAGCTTTGGCTTTGGCGGGCAATATATTTGCTTTCCTGCCCCTTGCCACTCAGCCCGTTGTCAGTTTAGACAGTACTAACAATTATTTCACTTCATACTCCTGAGGATTTATTAAAAGTCTTCATACCTGACTCGGAGGTTACACAACCTGGGAATAAAACTTGGATGTCTAATTTGGCAAACCCCAGTTTCAGCCACTCATTTTTTTTTTTTTAAAGTCCATGATATAATGAATTAATCTGTACTGAGGGTGACATTTGGATGGTGTTCCATAAGTAATACCTTGGGACTACACGCTGAATAATGAGGATGAATCAAAATATTGAATAGCTACCTCATCCTGTCAGTGTCCGCTTTGCTTTGAATTAAATGTTATGTCATGTCAAACAAGTAGCTTCTGGTCATGAAATGAAGATGTTTATGTTATTGCATGTGTGTGGAGAAAAGTCAGAGCTAGGGTTCTGCAGACCACCTTAGCTCAGTGTCGCATTTTTTTAATGGAGATTTGAGAGCAATTTAGCACTTAGGTTATAGTGACATCTCTAGCTCGCTCACAGTTCAGTCCTTGGTATGGTAAATGTAACACAAATATGAAAAAGAAGATGGAGTGTAGCTTTCAAGGATTAGTAGTCTGAGAAGAGAAGAGAAGAGGCTTCTTACCTTTTGTTGATTTTACTTGGATTGTGAGTGACATATACATAGAAAATACAACATACTCAGGTATGTTACGGAATCTTGTGTCTTTGGAGCGTAATGCATTTGTTTTAAGAGGTAATACGGAAGATCAGGACCAGGCCCAACAGCAGTCTTGATAACTTTTTGTAATGCAGAGCATCCGTAAGGCTGGCTTAAGTTGATAATCTTCACGTTTACAGACACTTTGCGTTACTGAGGCGGAACAAATCAGCCCCTTGCGATCTCGCTTTCAGCAAGCCGCACAGCCCGCCACCAAAAGCCTCCAAGGTTGGGAGAGCGCTGGGCTCGGTCCCGAGCTGGGCTTGGTCACGAGCAAGGGATGATGAGCTGCAGCATGGTGCTGAGCAGAGACAGAAGGCTTGGTGCCAGCGCGCTTCACTCTGCGTATTCCCCTCAGAGTGGTTCAGCAGGACCACGGCTGCTGTATCTGAAAGGGTCCTCATGTCGCTGGCCTTTTAAAGCATCTGTGCTCAGGCTACTGTATAGATACAAGGAAGGTTTGAATATTTTGTGCATCTTGATTTGGGGGGATATGCAGGCAACCCTTGCTTTATACTGAGATGAATAAGTAATTTTAAAAATACCACTGATACAGCAGGAAGCTTAGCTACAATGCATGAATTAAGGAAAAAAATAATCTTTATTCTTAAGGGGTCGTAGGCTTTGTAAGATGAAAGAGATAACACAAACCACATGACGAGTTTCCCTTTATGCTACCCATAGAAAAATTTCTTTCCTGTGAGGTCATTTGCACCTCACTTCCAATTTCCTGAAAAGCTCATTTAAAACAACCCTGCGTAGAAGCCTATTTATGATCTTCAATTTCTGATGTAGGGATCCAAGACCCAGCATATCCCTTCCGGTCTGTGAGCCTTTACTGTCACATCGACTGTGTAATGTAATCCCATTATTTTATCAGATTTCATCTTAAGGTTTCCTCTACCTCATTATTCCTAAAAGGAAGTTGTTTCAAATTCCAGTAATGGCTCGATCATCATTCTAAACATCATAACTCTTTTTTTCTCCATGATATGTAGCCGCAAATATATTTTTTAAAAGAAGTCACAAAATCATAGCTTTAGATTTTGCCGTGGTAAATTATACTCACTCTTTCAGCCTCCTGTTGCGTCGGGTTGGTAGCTGTTCTTGGTTCCCATTCCAGTTAGCGTAGGCTTTCTGGTTTTGTCTGTGTGAAGGCTCACCAGTGACACAGCAGCAATGGTGTTATGTTGCCTTACCTCTACTGGAAATAATTCTAATAATAAATTTGTTTGATTCAGAGTGACATCAAATGGTTAGTTATAACCATTTGTAGGTTATAACCATTTGTAGGTCAACAAATATGATCAGATTTTCCTTCTTTTTCTTCTATTTCTAACTGATAACCCTACAGCTCTTCAGTTAGAAAAGGCCTGTTTCTGCTCTGCGAGTGTAAATGTTTGTGTTTTTGTTACTCCAACCTGAAAGGCAGTCCAGTTTCTTAGACAGTATTTTGATCATCTTCTGTATTGACTAAGATTCCCTACTTTGTAATCAACTGGTGTTATTAATCCAGTCCTAGCTCTAATTCCTGAATTAGGTTGAGAATTGTCCCAAAGACAACCCACGAGATCTTTAACTTCTGCCTTTCCTCCAGACTAATGTTCCTCTTTCAACACAGGCTATGATCAGTCCCCCAACCTCCTGTTTCCCAGTTCGTCACACATCTTAAAATTCCTGTGCTGATATCCCTCCTTCCCTCCCTAACTAGTAATTTCCCAGGGGGAGCCTGTTATCACTGAAGCGCTTTCTTGATTCAATTGTTCAGGTTCAGTTCTGGGAGGTATTGTCCAGCTGGTACAGGGTGCTACTGCTGAGCATCCTCCGGCGTCGTTACAGTGATGGGCACAGTGAGCTCTCAACGTGTTTCAAAATGTTACTGATTTGGGCCGTAACTCAGCCTAAGAACCCCTCCTCAACGGGATATCAAAGGTCTGCTCTTTCTTGCTATACTGGCTCTAAGGAATTTACTTTTTGCACTTTAACTGGGGATTTCATGGCTGTAGTCATAACGCAATGGCCATTTAGTCCTTTTCTCTGTCTGTCTTTTCCAAAGGTGCTGTGCAGTCTGTTCTGACTATTTCAAGCATGCAAAATGTTTAAAAGCATTTCTAACATAATTCTAAAAATAGAAAACCAGCTTACAACTATGCTATTAAACATTTTTTAATTCCCTCACCTCTTCAACTGACTTTATTTTTTTTTCTTTTTTTCAATAGCAGACATGATATTAGGTAGACTGCTGGTTTGGGTAGTTTTAACAACTAATTTTACAAGATAGCTTTATAAATTTAATACTGTTTTGCTCCTCTGTTAAACCCAGGTGGAAGAACTAGTGTGGCAACATCTTATCTTTCAATATGCATTTTTGCATTTGTTGTTATTTTGAATAATGAAAATATTGTGAAACATCTGCAGTATTTACATTGCGTAAGTTTTGGCAGGTGGAGTGTCTCACGAACGTGGCAAAAGTACTTACACAAAACATGGGAAAAGGTCATCCCTGTTTGAACTTCCATCTGTGTATCATGAGGTCAAAGAAGGCAGTAGTTTGTCAGTGAAAAAAATTGTACAGTATTTTTTTCCTCTCTTAAATAGCTGTAGAATTGATGTTTAAAAAGCAAAGAGGTTGTTTTTCTTTTGTAGAAGTTTTCCTTCCTTAATAAAATACAAAAGTCTGTTCATGTATTATTTAAAGTGTCTTCCAAGAATCCCAGCTACAATACTGGTTGAGAGAGAGAAGGATTAGTATCATTTAAAGCAAAGAAATGGAAAATCTTTAAGGTCATTTCTTTTCATGACAAAGAAACTTTAAAAGCATGGCAGACAGAATCTTCAAAGGTTTTTAAAGTCCTGTCATCAGCTCCCAATCAATATGAGTTAGATACCCAAATTAAGAGTTCAGTTCAAGTCTTCAAAGGTATTTGGGTGCTTAACCTCCTTTTACATTTCAGATCACTTCTAAGGGTAGAATGGCAGTCCGACTGAAAACATTTTGATGCGATACTTTCATGTCCAGCACCTGGATCGTTTGTAGCACCCGCTGATAATTAGCATACATGGCCACTTCTCTTACAAATTCGTTACTTGTTAGAATATGTGTGGAGTTGCTCTTGTTCATGAAATTGTTTTCCTTTGTGAAACAAAAAAAAATTACTTTGAAGTTTTTTTAATACAAAAAAAAATCAGAAGTAAACTTTAGAAAGTGAACTAGTGAAATAGTATTAATGTTTGCCGAGGGTGATAATTTCAGTGAATTTGCAAAGCTCCCGAGTTCATATTCCCTAAGGATGCAGATGAAAACGATTTCTTTGTGAGATGTCGTACACGCAGTGTTCTAGGGTCTGACTTTCCCGATCAGTGCTTGCACGTCTGCCTGTGCAGGATCAGGCTCTTGCCAGATAACTGTAGTTACTATCAATGTCAGAAATTAAAAACCATGTATAAATGTATTCAAAATATGTTGCCTAGCATAGATCTTCCATGCAGCATTAATGTCTCTCAAAGTTTGCCAAGCCTCCACCTAAAGGGGGATCCCACTGGGAGCCATGTGGTGCAGTCAGGACTACCCCTGCCTTTATTTTATTTTATTTTATTTTTTTAAGTATTTGTAAAAATCTTAGATGGTTCAGATCTACTTGAAGTATTCTGTCTGATAGCAGTGCCTCAGGCATACACAGTGGAAGTGGCAGTGCCCGTGTTAACATGGCAGTGCTGTTTATTTACGATCGTGAGTCACGGAATCCTTCCTGTCAAGCAGAAAGCGTTCGTTATAATGCAGGCACTTACCGTCTCCGCAGCCCGCTCTTGACTGACATCAAAACATAAGCTGGAATATTATCGTTGTCTGCCTTAGAGCTGGTGAGCGGGCCGTGGATCCCAGAGCCTCGGGCGCTGAGTGGCGTGTTTGGTCTTTTGGAGGAGCCACGCTGCCTCTAGTCCAGCATTTGCGTCTCGGAGACAGTTGTCACAGCTGCTCCCGGTAACGCTGCCTGTCACGTTTTTTACTGCAAATGCACCTCGTCTGAATAGCTAGGCGGTGGTTACGCGCCACACTTGATGGATTTTCTTTTTGTTCTTTACCAGTCTGGGTGCTCAGAGCCAGTTGCTTTGAGGCCGGGAGGTGGACGGGATGGAGCGGACACATTTGCTTTCCTGCATTTAGGTCCAACCTGGGGCCCTTCATGGCTCTGAAGAGCAAGCAGCCCCCGCTGCCCCCCATCAGCCTGGCTCTGAGCGCCAGGGCCGCAGGATTCCCGCTCCTGCCACTGCGGAGGGGCGGCTGCTGAGCAGGAGGAAATGAGTCTCAGCAGGCACAAATCTATTGCCTGTGTTTTTATTCTTTCCATTTCTTTCAAACGGAAAACAACCTGAGCGGTTTCTGAGGATGAGGGTTATAAATCTGTCTGCTGCTATTTATACCGTGCTCGTTGCTACGGTGTCTAAATGCTTAAAGTATGTATTTGCTGCCTAACCTGAGGTGGTCTTCAAGGCGCTTGGGCTGTCAAGAGCAGACGTGTCTCTCAGACCGGCAGTGGAGAGGAGTCCCAGGGGACACCCAGGTCTCATGCTGACTCCGCGTGGGCTGTGACAGGTTGGCTGTTGGGCACGAGGCCGTTGGGCCAGCACGCG
Source organism: Tetrax tetrax (assembly GCA_009806455.1). Lineage (NCBI taxonomy): Eukaryota > Metazoa > Chordata > Aves > Otidiformes > Otididae > Tetrax > Tetrax tetrax. The sequence continues at coordinate 149,948 of WHYT01015937.1, read as the reverse complement.
GTGGGATGGCGATAGCGCGGAGCTCCAGTTGAATGGTGACCCAGAGAAGTGATTTGCATCAGTGCAGTAAGCGCTTGCTTTACTGTCCAGCAGTATTGAAAGGGAACATTTCGTGTTCTGCGCCTCTCGAGCGCTGTGAGGACTGTTCTTCTTTGGGTTCGTCAGCAGCAGTGGATAAACTGTGTGGGTGTCTTTTGAACGAGACCATAAAAATTAGTCCGTTGTTATAGTAAGCAAATATCTTCCCTTTGCTTTTATTTGAATAATAAGGTGCCCCTTTTCTGTCTGATCTCTTTCAAACGTGCTTCACTTTCACCACAAGCATCTACGTAATATTCTTTATTCCCATGTTCTACATGGACATTCAAATAATATTAAACCCACTGATTCATTGAAATACTTTTAAAACTGTTGTTGTTAGTCATTTTTGTATTGACTAAATTCTTCATTGGTAATATTGTTGGCAGCAGTCCATGTCTGCCTGGCTGGAGTCCAGTTTAAGCTCAGCAGGATGAGCCCTATTGTTCAGCAGACTTGGATTTTGTTAAACTCTAACAGAAATATGTGTCAGGAGATTTGCAGCTATAAACTGGATCATGTCGGTGAGGTTGGGAACTCACTCAATACGAAATTGAACATTTCGCCATGCCTGTTGCTAAATACGTTTATGCATGTTTCCTCCCTGGGTTTCAGGGAAAAAAAAGAAAAGTAGAAAAAAAAGCCTGGAAAAAAGCTAGACTTGTTGAGCTCTGTCTTTCCGTTATACGGCTGGTACTTTCTTTGATGTTGAGTGGTTGAAAAATGCAGCCAGCTTGGTTTTGTGCGTTGCGATGTTAAAAGCAAGTCTATTTTCCCTTTTTTTTTTCTCTGTGTGTTACAGGCAGTCAGATGCCACCGCAGCCTCCTGGCAGCCAGTCAGAATCCAGCTCCCACCCTGCCTTGAGCCAGTCACCAATGCCACAGGACCGAGGTTTGTTAGGTGTTGGGGTTTTTTTTTAGCCGGTGCCAAATGCAGCCTTCATTTTAAGTCGCACATTAGTAATGTGAGATTTCCTGGTACTTCTTTTCTTTTCCCAAGGAAAATAATGACAGTCCTCATTGTAAAAGGCTCAGGGGGTTTCCTTCTTTGGGGAAAGAACAGTTGAATAGCAGGTTTTACCCAAATATAATTGGAAACAAGGCTTTCTCAAAATACAGTGAATGCCCAGAGTATAAAGGCAGTTTGCTGTAAATACTTGATTCATATCCTAGAGAATTCAACTTTTCATTGTCTGTCTTGGAATTAAGATGTATAGAAATAGTGCTAGCTACGAGCACTGCAGTTTTGCTACTGTTCTTAAAATTCTCACCTCTGATGTCTTTGCATGGACATGATAGCTAGTCCTCTAGCCAGTTCTACAAATAAAAATATCTTTAAATATAAAGGGAAATGAACTATTTAGGTCAAATGGTTCAAAGATTTGGAAATCTTGCAAGGGAAAAACCTTGCAGGCAACAGTGCTGTTCTAAAAGGATGCTTCCTAGCAAGTGCTCACAAAAATAAACACAGCGTTCTTTTTTCCTTGATGTTACCATTTATAAACTGAAGCCCTTTTCCTTTTGCCTCCTTTCTCTCTAGCTCATGAGAGATAGTTGCTGCAGTTTTATTGTGTGGCCGTATGATCAACTGCTGTAAGCTAGGCATCCTGCCCATGCAGTGGTTAACGTGTACCGGCGACAAGCTTGCAAAACAGACACATGATAACTGTGATAAACATGGAGTTATTTATGCAATGCCCCTCCTAAAATGTCTTGCTACCAGAAATATTCCAAGTAGCACCATATGGAGATACCATAAATACTAGAAGTTTTCTCACAGTGAAACAAGTTGAACTCACAGAATGACAAATTTCTGGGATGGCATCCAGGAGGAGCTAAGAGGACTGACGAAGAAGAGAGAGAGTCTTAATTTTTGGTATTTTTCTGTGTTGGATGTCCCCTTCTCCAGGAATGCTGATTAATGATAACATGGAACAATTCCACACTGAAGTAATTTATTTTGTTTCCTTTTTAAGTTGTTCTCTATACACAGTTGTTAGTGCAGGAACTTAATTTCCCCTTAAAAATTTTTTAGAATAATGTACGTTTGGTGAAAAAAGAATGTCCTCAGTACCAAATGCAAATATATGATGTTTTGTGGGACAGGGTGTCACAAGGCAGTAGGGATGAATCCGACTGAGACTTTGAAGGTGCAAGCGTCTCAGAAAGATGTGTGCATTTCCTGGCACGACTGGTTCTTGGCACAGAACGTTACACTGCCCAGCGATAATTAGCTCTGCAGTGTGTGTTCCTCACCTGGCCTTGGAGGACGAGTTAGGCAGATCCGACAGAGCTGGAAGGATCGAACCTCTCCATTGCTGCGGTAGAGCAAAACTGTGGGTCATTGTACGGTCGGGGGAGGCAGAGGAATATTCAAAAGTAAAATGGAGAAGACAGCTGCTGTAACTGGGAAGTCAAACAAGTAAATAACAGGGAGAAATGAAATTTGCAGATTGATTTAGTCTGATTCTTCTCTGCACGAGGAGGGGAGAATTGGGGGTGTGTTTTTAGAGAAAATATATTTGGGAATGTTGCAGATTTTGCACTCTTCATATGCAAAATTTGGTGTAACATCCGTGATCCTTGTGACCCAGCTTGTACAAGAAGTCCATTCGTTTCATGCAGCAGATATGAAATTTGTAACTAGCTAGGTCGTATTGATTTTGCAGAAGATGTTCCCCAAAGCTTCTCCAAAGTCTCTGCTACACGCGCATAAACATGCGTGCATTCCCTTTTGCGCCCTGCCATTGATTAGAGGCTCCTTTGAAATGGAAAACTTCACCTTTTAAAAAGGCTGTTACATTAGTTGATTCCTTTGCTTGCTTGAACCGATTTCCACTGAATTTGAAGAGAGGAAGGAGGGGGAGTGGTGGGGACTCAAAGGGAAGGTACTTGTCATTTACTGATAAAAACTTGAGCAGAAAATCGTTGCTGCTAAGGACACCTGATCCATAGGCATCTGTTACAGTAATTTAAACTCTTGGCTTACTGATACACTTTCTCCCCAAAAAAGAAAAGAAAAAAAAAAAGAAAATGAAAACAAAAACCCACAGAGACCCTCCATAGGATAAGGTAATGTTGTTTGTTTTAGCACTTTATATAACGTTTTCCTTGTTTAGAGAGAGAACTGAATGAACAAAAGACACCTAATCTTTTCTTGGGCATAGTCCTCTGCTCTCAGTATTTGAAAAAAAATGCTATTTTACCAGATATTGGGAAGCTTGATTGACAAGTGGAGTCTGAGCTGTAGCTCTTCTGGATGCTAAAGCACTACCTTGAACCATTAAGTTTACACTTATTTATTTTATTATGAAAGTGTTTGATTATATTTTACCCTGCTTTCCACGGTTACTCAGCACCCAGCTGGGATTTTTATGTTTGCCTGCCTGAGGCTATACATCCCCTGTCATACAGTGCAGCATGAAGCAATGAGCTTATTTTTATATGTGCATTCTGTGTGTGGAAGGAGGGAAGTTGTAGTGTAGGTACATATGTACAGTAAGAGGAATTTCTTGGGGGATTGGAATTTCTCCGCTCTCAGCTGGCTTTTTATATAGCTTATTTCATATTTTTTAAAATAAGCATAAAAATGCTTCCTTTTTAAAAATAATTTGAAAATTTTTCATGTCCTGTTCTAGCTGTAGGACATTTGGATCTGGGTCAGCGTAAATGGAGCCCACTTCTGCTTTTGTCCCAGAATCAGTAACAGGCCAATTTTTTTTGATGCCTGGTCACTGAAACTTTTTCACTTCTACCAACATGTGTTGTCTACCTGTGCACTAAGAAATTGCATCTACTTCTATGTGCATAACCTATGTCTCAGCTCACATGTCTTTTAAAATACTGGGACTTGAGGTAAGTCCCATCTACCTTAATGGGCCGTCGGAGCCAGAGAGCTCTGGAGACAGAGGGAGCAGCTGTGCAGGACGGGGGTCAGAAGTCTCTTGGAGAAGCAGGAGTAGCCGTGCCAACTCACTTACACGTGCATTTAACTGCTGCTGAAGCCCAGCAATTGCCATTATGTGGGGATACTACATGAAAACGTAGTCTAATTAAGCTAGTCATTGAAACTTGCTGTGCTTTGGGGGGAAAGGGGATGTATGTTTTGCTCTTTGTTTCTGCTACAGCTACTCCAGATTTTTCTTTACTCTGATCAAAAGCAGAATTTTGATTTTTCATGTTTATTGAAGTCAGAGCTTTACGTAAACTTTAGTTACATCAGCCCCCACAGGCAGGGCAGCGGCAATACCGCTTGGCAAATAATTGAGGTACGCAGTTGCTTGAGTTCCCTTTATTCAACTGTACCTACTTATCTCATCTGTTTGGATTTTGGAAGCCACACTTCAAGGATGTGGTTGGTAGCCAAAACTGCTCAGTGGGTTAGAATTTATTTGTATGGATCCAATAGAAAACCAGCATTTCAAACTGACCCCCAAAATCCGTTTCCTGAAGCTGCAGCGTGAAAAAGAAGCCTTCCACCCTGGCCATGAGCTTATACTCCCACTCATACTTCTGTACCCTAACAGAGATGTCTGTTTGTGTATATGAATACCCACCAGTGCAAACACTGCTAGGAAAATATGTGTCACAATGATATCGAATGGGTACTTTTACCCCGGCAGAAATGAACGGTTCCTTACCCAATTTTGAAAAAGCTTAGAAGACTTACCTACTTTTAAGTAGTATTTCTCATACGTCCTCTGTTGATTATGTACGTCAGGTTTCAGTCTTACGTTGAAATAGTGAATTGGGAGCTCCTGAAAACCGTTGAATTTAATGGAAACAGTTAATGACTTCATGTTATTACTCTAGCAAGCGCTCTCATAATGGAGATACTTAAAGAAGCCTTATTTATTAGTGCAAATGTATATGGGTCAGAGTTAATTTTTAAAAAATCTTTAATTGTTTTCCCCTTATAATTTTCACAGCGGTACGTAGTTAAATATTCATGATAATGCTGATGATATGCTAAAGGTCTGAAATAGATCTGGAGTCTCAATATCAACACAGGTTATTTAACCCTTTTCATCTAATGCACCATTGGGGACCTGCTCAGTGAAATCCCAGAGCACTGGAATAATTAGAAGATAGTAATGAGGATTTAATTAGTCCTTGAGATATGCTGAAATAGGACCACTGAGAACTTTTCTGTTTGGACATGGATTGCAAGCAGAATTGATGCCGTTGCAGCTGCTGTGATGTGCTGGAAAATGTATTCTGTTGCTGGAGGCAGTTTTGTGGCACCATTCTGTGCCTGTCAGATCTATGTGGAAAGTGCCCGGAGTAAGCACCTCCAAAATTGTTGAATAGTAGCCTTCCTCTTCTCCGTCACCTCCTCCCAGTACCTTTTCTTTTTTCTATGTCGTTCTTTCCGTTGTAGCTTGCTTTTTTTCCATTGTTGACGCAATTCAGCTTTTGAGGATTGTTGTACAGTTAAAAATATGTCACAGAACAGGGACAGGGAGTAGGAAACTGTGGGCTTGTAGGAGTACAGGTGTTATACTAAGCAAAATTTGGATCTTTTTGACACAACTGCTTGTAAACTTTATCCTCAGATCTAGTCTTTATTTAGTATTAGATCTTCACAGAAGTGATATTTATCAGTAGCTGCAATGTAGTAAATTTAAATAGCTTTTTTGGCAGCCGAGATATTATCCAGCAAGAGGTAGTAGCAGATGGGATGTGATCAGGCATTTTGATGTTCTCTTTGTGCTTCCCTATAAACACTAAGTAGCAACTGAATTCCTGTAACTACAATTTCCTAATTTGCCCATTAGGTTTCATATAGGTATTTTTCTCCCTTTTAACTGTTTTCTGGGCATGCTTATTTGTACGCAGTCATCACATAAATTCCACTGTCATGTATTTTCTTCTAACAAAATACAAAATGTTTTTGCTTGCATGGAAGACATAGAATACCAATCAGGTGTTTTGCACTTACAATTCCTGATCAAATTTATGGCTTAATAGTGACATTTGATGGTAGAGATTCTTTCCCCTGAAATCTATTTTGTTCTTAAAAAAAGAAACCAGAAGGAAGAAAATAGATCAAAGAATTCTTCTTGCAACAAAAAAAAAAAGAGACTGGAGTTTGCTTTTAGATCTTAAAAAAAAAACTTTTTCCGTGAGAATACATTTTTTACTCTCATTTGGGGATTTGGGATCTATGCAGAGCACTGAGGAGCTACAGAATAAAATGATTCTTGTCATTAACATTCTTCTGCTTGCCATGTTAACGATGACACCACTTAAGGTTAAATCAGACTTGGTAATAAGTTTACTTGATGTAGACTGAAGTGTTTCAGGCTTTTAAGGAAAGATGCTTGAGACATGCCCTGAGTGCAAAGCCACAGGTATGTTTGAGTGCCTTTTCTGCGCATAGCGTTCTCCGAGCGGGTCCGCGCAGAGGAGCTGCGCTCCGTCTGGTATGCAGGAACACCGTGCCAGGCTGGAGGAAATCTTCATTCCTAGAAAACTGGAGTTGGAGGAACTGTGCCCTCAACAGCCAGAAAAGTGTGTCATGTAAGGAGGAAAAGCAGGTTTTAGTTGAAGCTGTCACATGTCTTTACAAGGAGTTATTTCATTGCAAGGCTAGCTCTGTAAACCATCTCTTTTTTGTCTCAAGTCACGTGCTGAAATAGGAACATGACACATAGGAACATACGGAGCTGATCTGTGTGTGAAGGCAGAGCTGTGCAATAGAGCCGTGCACTACATTTCTTGGGGGACTCAAAAAGTTAACATTAGTTTCTCAATTTCGTGGGCACACGTCTTTAAGAAGGATCAGGCCATCATTGGTTTTTGCTATGATATTTTTAATGTGATTGTAAAAGTGGAAGTGTAATATATTGGTCTGATGAGCAGATTCTTAAATGCATACATGCTATTTTTCTTTGCTATTTGAATTGCAGTAACACTCAAGACCCCCATTTTTTTATCTGTTTGTATTGTACTACATCATGTAGCAGTACACAACAAAAAAGCTTACAGTATGTCTACTTTGACTAGTAATCAAGGTCTTTGGGATAAAAGGTCACTGGTTTCTCCTCTGTGGGACTGAACAGTCTGTCTCTCAAGCGTTGCAGGAAGAACTGCTTTTCTTGCCCGAAAGTATTAGAAATGATGTTACCCTGCCAAACCAGGTTAATTCTTAGAGAAATCAGTTACCATTTTGGGTTGCTGGTTTCAGACGGTACTTCGATTTCAGACGTGTACCAGCCAGTCTCAGCTTGCGGTTGATCTGATTAGTTGTGGCCTGCGCTAAATATACAGCAGTACTGGCCATCTGCAAGAAGAACTGAAGGAGGAAAGGGTATGATTTACATGTGGTAAGCCACACTGGGAGAGAGCAAAACTGCAGAAGTAGAATTTGAAGTAGGTAATAATATCTGTACAATCGAAACCCGGAGTCAGGTCTCCCGAGTAAATTTTGTATACTAGCAGCTGGTCATGGCTTTCTTCTTGCTGATGTTAAATCTTGTTATACTTGGGGATGAATCTTTATTTCATTTTTTAAACTAAATTGGGGATTCTCTTTTTTTGAGATTAGGAAGCAGAATTGAATTATTCTGAGAGAGTTTATATAGCTGCCAGCAGAGAGACTTCTCAATAGAAAAGTTTCCAGTGACTTCATTAGGCAGCCATCAGATTCCCTGCCTCTGGGCTCAGGGAGCGAGACGAGCCACAAGCAGTCACTGATGAAGAACTTGACAAAGTGGCAGTCGATGTTCCTGTCACCAGGCTCAATGTAAAGTTTCTGGGTACGATCCCTGCCCCTGGGACAGCTTCCCATCGTGGCCTATAAACTGGGAGCCACCTGTGGTGTGCCTGTTCAACAGCACCATCGTTTTCCAGGATGCTCCACTCCCTCAGTACCTAAGTTAACCTTTTTATGAAGGTTCTCTAGAAATAAAGAACTTCTGATCTAAGACCCTTTATATCTTTTTAAGTTAATATATAGGGCAGTGAGCTGAAATCTCTATAATGTATATATTAATAGCTAACAGGGGATAGTTCTTTCCATCCCAGAGGATCCCAAATGGCTGCAGAATAAACACTCGTGAGGGAACAACTGCAAATCAAGGAAGGGAAGAATCAGTCAAATTGTAACTCATGGTGAAATAAGACCAAGATGAAGGCATTTTGGAACTGAGGACAACACAACAATTTTGTATTTTTGAAAAAAAAATACTATGATTTATTTTCTATGTATGCAAGATAGAAAAGACACATCGTGTTTATTTTAGTCTTGTCCACAAAATCCATATATATCTCATGGTATTCAATATATTTACTTCATGAAAAGGAAGATCTGAGTTGATCCACGGAACCTTTGAGCGGGAGTCTCCAGGGAGGGTAAATTTTTCAAACCTGAAATTTAGACCATTAAGGCTGCAGGCCTCACATATTATGTGTTGAAAAATGCTGTTCCTTCTTTGCTCTCCTCCGTGATTTTCATAAGTATGCATGTTATTAGGGAAGCTTAGACAAATGTTGATTGTATAAAGCAGACGGACTCCTCAGGTTTTTCACGTTGCTGCTCAGAGTCATTCCAGCAGCCCAGGCTGCCTCCTGAAATTGAGGCTTTGCTTAGGGGGCAGCTAGGAGGGCAAGATGGGATGCTTTTGTACCGCAGTTCACTGTTACCCCGATTTTCTGAGCTCCATAGTAAAAACATCTTATGTAAGGCATGTTACACTAACAAATTGTGTGAGATGGTGGATGAGCAGTGCTTTTTTTTTGTTCTATCTGTGCATCAGCATCTCCACAAATGTCTTTCTTTCGCTGCCCTCAGTATAGCACTTAAAATTTACATCAGAGAGCATTACGCAAAGTTTGCATTAGGAAAGGTTTGGATATTTCTTTCCCAGCTACCATCTGGGTAATCTGTCTGATCCTTCCCCAGATTCTAATTCATCAATGATAGATTATATGAATTTCAAGGCCAGGCAGTAGCAGAGGGAGTTTAGGGGTGGGAGAAATTTAAACGTTATTGCATGCTATACATAGACTGGGTTTTGTAATATCAGAGAGGGAAGCAGAGGAGATTCAGCCAGTTAACCTAATAGCACAGCTGGTAAAACACCAGGGGGTCTGGGTTAAAACCATAGCTAGGTCATTAGTTTCCATCTTCCCCAAAGCTATTCACATTGTGAAGAGAAGGAGTCAGACAAATAAGCACTGAGGAGACTGTAAGATAGATATTAACACATATTAGGAAAATTGGATTTTTTTTAAAAAAAAAAAAACAGACAATCCAGTACTCTTCCTTAAACAGAACACTGATCCTTTTGTGAAAAGGAGAAATGCCACAGTTATCCTTGCAGGAAGCTCCAATTTTGCTAAGGTGATGTTTCCGTAACTGCTGTTTCACATAAGCAGAGACATCCTGTGTTGAATAGGTGTGAAGAAATTCTACAGATACTAGCAGATGCCAATGTGAGAATGTCCAGGTACCGAAGGGAAAACCATGTCACTGTTACTGTGGCCCAGAGAACTTCAGATGTTTTTAGTGGCAGCCTGATGGACTTGGAGAAGATTACAAGGTTTCATGTGGTATTAAGAAAGAGCTCAATGTAGAAATTAGATTTTTTTTCATGGTTAATGGGGAAGCAATAAAGAACTTTCTCCTAAAAACTCTCTGGGACTTGTTAAAAAATAGATTGTGATTAGAGAAGAAAATGAGGATTTAAAAATCTTTTTTTAGCTTTTATGAGTAAAAAACTTACTATCAAAAATATTATTTACCTTCCTATTAGAGGCTAAAGAGTATGCCTCTTAATTTCTCCTGTGTCAGTGGTCTCAGTACAGTTTTTTATGCTGCTACCCTGCAGTTGCCCAAGTTGCTTGTCAGCAGAAGTGTGCATTCGGTACCAGGGATATTAGCAGTTCAACACCTAAGTATTACCCATGTCAGTGCTGCTCCTTGGGACACATCTAACAGGTTTGTACCAGTACTGTAGCTTAGCTGTGCTAAATATGGATCAAAATCTTGTTTGCTATCTGGTCATGAAGGTGGGGTTGTTTTTTGGATTTTTTTTTTGTTTGTTTGGGGTTTTTTTTGTTTTTTACCAGCATGTTAACTGGACAGGGATATTAAGAATTAGTATTTGCATCATGTAGATGAGGTTTACACTGCAAGCTACTTGTGCTCACCACCCCATCACCCTGTAGTGTGTATTACTAAGTTGGATGTTGCAGGTATGACAAAAGTAGGTTTCATATGTGCTGTCACCAGTCCAGCTGGGTGTATTTTAGTAAGGTTGGCCTCTGGAAAGTGAGAATAAGAGCTGAAGAAAGCACATTATCTTGAATGTAAAGAAACCTTGTGCCTGCTTGCTCTAGAGGCCAGTTTTCTTACGCCACCCACATGGTTTCACTTGGTTTACTTGGATTGTATTCCAGTATATGGGTCAAACGTTCCCTAGCTTCTTCATTGCTGTTATTTGTTCAGACTTATATAAAATTTTTGGCTGCTTAGGTTTTTTTCCAGTATCTACATCTCTCTGGCTGCGTCCTTTTTAATGTATGTTTTAAGTAGCACCTTAGGGAGGTACCATGCCATTTGCCAGTGACAGTAAGTAGTTTGTGGCCAGGTAGCGCTGCGCCCCGTGAGCAATGGCACGGTGGTATTTTCTTAGCTCCTACAGTGTGTAAGCTGCTCTTCTTCAGGTTTGACCGCACCATTTGAAGAGGCTTGTTCAGTACCATCTCTTGGTGGTACTTGTGGGTTGCTTGTTCCAGTACCAACATTGTTGTCTGTGCATACAACCTGGTTGCATATTTAGGGTCCTGGTGTGTGGGGCTTATGTGACAGTAACAAACTCTTTCAGTTGCTAAAACTCTTCGTTAATGTGTGAATCTTCTTCTGGTGGATGTTTCCTCGCAGTGCCCTGAGGTGCTAACTGTGGACACCTTAAGCTGGGCAAAAAAACAGACATAGTTCACCAGTCCAGAGACATCCCAAACTGTCCTTGCTGTCTGAGAAGGGTGGGCCAGGGAGAATTTCAGTCTGTGATCTTTCTGAGCATCCTGCTGTGCTAACAGGTTGCCGAATTTTAGATGTCCACTGCACAGAATATTGTTTTTCATTTGGTTAGCTTTACCCTGCCACTTTGTCTCAGCGTTGTTTACCCATGGACGAGCTACATTTGGGAGTCACCACTTTAGATCTGTCTCAGTTCTGTTGTATTCTCTGGTGAAAACCATGAGATAGTGAATGCAACCCAGACAGCTGTCTGAGGAAGGAAAGTCTGCCAAAAACTGTGTCATGGGTGTGCAAACATTTCTCTTTTTTCTCAAGGGTACTGGCCAGTGCCTTGCTAACATCCTGAGCATTGGAAATATGTGTGACTCCCCCCACACACAGGTTTTTCATTTATAGGTAGTGGAAAATATCTCTCTTCACATATTTATTTTTTTGAGCTGATTTGTAAGTAGATTATTTTATGTTACTTTTCTCTAATTATTTTACGATTAGCGAGTGTATCCAATCTGTTTCTGCTTTTCTCATTCCATGATTTTCGGAGTAATAAGCCTGCCTGGCCCCTTCTTTAGCCTCTGGCCTTGCACAATGGAAGCTGCTGTCTTCCTTACTCAGAAGGGTTCCTCGGTGGTTCTGGTCCCATGCTCTGTCACTAAGCATGCCTCTCGAGAAAGAGCGATAGCCTGATGTGTTTTTTCGTATGTAAATTCTTTTTTACAAAGCACCGTTGCAAGTTGTATCTTCCCTCATTTTTTATTTATCAAATGTGTAATTTAATGATGATCTGCAATGGCTGTGAACTCCAAAGTTTCCCTGAGCTTAAAATGAGTAAGTGTCCACGTGTTTTCGGGTCTAATTCATTCATGAAAATCAATGCACTACTCCTGGCTAAATCAAAAGACCTCTCATTGACCGTGGGTTAAGTGTGTGCCGGTAGACAGTTGCTGTCCATCAGCTGATACGCAATAACTTCTTACTTTGCAGTCCCTCCTTTGTGTTTGAACTCTGCTTTCCTGGAAAGGTTTTTTCATATTCATGCCAAGACTTTAAAATATCAAAAGAATCCATTTCAGATTTGACAGCAACACCCAGGACATTTGGTGGGTGCTTTTCGTGGTTGGTGCTAAGGAGATAGTATTGAACAAACGAATTATTTTGTATTGGTCAGTGTACAAATGTAATTAAGACGACCTTAGTGCATAATTTCAGGAAGCTTTCATAATTTACTGTTGTTTATTTGTTTTGTGTATACATATGGGTAAGGGAAAAATAAGATTTTAAACATTTTTACAAAAGCATCATAAATGGCATTAGCTATATGATGTATGTTACCAAATGTTAGTACCATATAGGACAACAGAAGCTTCATTTTTGTCCTTTCCTAGAATCATAGAACGGTTTGGGTTGGAAGGGACCTTCAAAAGTCATCTAGTCCACCCCCCCTGCAAGGAGCAGGGACATCCCTGACTAGATCAGGTTTCTCAGAGCCCTGTCCAACCTGGTCTTAAAAGAAGAAACATTTCTATCATAAGCATTACCTGGTTTATATTTTTTTCTCTGTATTTTGCTAAAAAGAAAGAAGACAAGTAAGCTGCTACCTGACCATTTTTAAACCTTGTATGTGTGTTCTATTTGAACATGCATACAAGTTTTATTATAGATACGGTGTGCTGCTCGTTAATAGCTTGCTGCTGTGTCATTGAGAACTTAAAAAAATGCAAAGATGACTCTCCAAGTTTAAATTGGGTTTTAATAGACAACCATTCTTTAGGTACATAAATGTAGTATAAAAAAAATAGCTAAAAAGGAAGAGAATACTTCTGGCAGGCTCACTTTATTCAGCTACTCCTGAAATAGCTTGGTTTGCCAAAATCCACTCCAGTGTTTTTATAGGTAAGTAATCTCTTGTTGTGATGGCAAGTAAAGCATCATCTGTACCTCTTTTGTCACTAATATCAAGGGAAGGGAGTAGATTTGTTCACTGATGAGCGTGTTGCCATTGCAATTTTTAAAGTCTTAACTCAGAGCTGTTTCCTAGCAGTTTAAAAAAACCCCACCTTGTTGTCACAGAGGTTGACATATCAGATGCAATCTGGCTGGTTAATCACTCCACTGCCTTTATTCCAGTGCAGCTCTAATGGAATCCTACTTCCCTTCTTTGCAAAAGCAACCTTCATCTTAAATCTAATTTTCTGGAAAGAAAATTTATTTCTTTTTTTTGTATCAGTTACAAAATGAAGTTGAACACTAGGGAAAATGTGTGTAAATAAGGAAAAATGAATGTATGCCAGCTGCTCCCTTTCATTTCTGATAAGATTTCTTGAATTGATGTTGTTTTCTCTTTATGATGCGAGAATGTTAACTTCTTGACCAGGAACCCCTTTTCTCTCAAAGACATCTGAGCTTCCTGCAAATACATGAAACACTTCAAACTCGTGCACTGATCTCTGAATGTTCACTGGGCTCTCACAGAGGTAGATGAGGATAGACTCCTCTTTGTTGTAATGGAATCGAGATCACAGTAACAACCTGATCTTACCTTCTTCCCCACGTCGCGTCTATAGCTGAAATGACTCCTCCGCTCTATGGAAGAAAGTTGGAGCATGTCCTGTTTTAAGGCTGTGCTTCAATGTACAGACAGTGATAGAAGATAATATGGCACAGATACTCTTCCTGAATTTCAGGCTTCCTTAATTCTTTGCCTATCTACACTGAAGAGAAGGTAGCAAAGCCAATCTCATTTGAGAGGGATCTCACACCCTCTGGGATGATGAAACTCATCTCTCTTGTCAAAAGCTGTTAAGATGTCTGATTCGTGTTGTGTTAATCAACATCTCTGTAAACTGAGGCCAGCATGAGTTTGAGTAGTATCACACAGTTGTCTCTGCTGCTGAATTACTGACATGCCCCACAGCATGGTTTTGGCCGATGCCTGTGAGCACTCCCTGAGCCACAGCCTAAGACATGGATGAGGCAGCACAAGTGGCTGCACACAGGAGTCATTCGGATAAGACTACCAGGATTGAGTGGGAAAGTTTAGCTAGATGGACACGAGCATGCCACGCCACTCTCCAGACCAGGGAATGATTCTAGTGAGTTTTATTTATGACTGTACACACAGCCACACAGTCCACTCCACAGCATCAGGAACTAATTAGGAGAAGTTTCCTGAAGAAGAAGTCATTTGAGTGGAAACATTTATTTCACTTTTTACTTAGTCCCTTAGGAGCCCTTCTGACAACAGCAGAGCAGGCTAAAACTGGTGTTCTCCATGTTCTCCATTAGACATTAGTCCATGTTCTCCGTTATATTCAACAACCAACAGTCTCTTTGCATCACTACTGGAAATTGCTACAGCACGTACAAACCTTTTCAAGGTGTCCTCCATCCTTGTGGTGTTAAGAAAATTACTGCCTGCAATAATAACTGGGCTGAAAAACCTTTATCACTAGCACAATGTTTGGAAAGTTATTTAGTGTAGATTAAAAGGCCCATGGTGAACAGAAAACTCTCACTTCTGTACTAGGTACAGGAGTAACTTTACTATCTTTAGAATAAAAGTCTTAGTGTGACCAGTACAAAATTTTTCAATTAAATGGATGCCACAAGTGTGATATGTATATGGTATATGTGTGTCAGGAATGCGAGCATTTATTTCATACAGACATATGATTGTATTAGGTTTCTAAATTAATTACGGCACTGTCAGCAGAAGACATAGGCTTTGTAACAAGATTTGTATGCAGAGTGGAACTGTTATAAAAATCGAGGGGTCTGTTTCAAAATAAAGCCAAATGGGGAAGGTCATACAGACTTTCATTTGGAGAAAAGTGGGGTTTTCCAAGAAGTACAGACCGGTTTCTAAGCCGCCATTTTGCCCTCGGTTATTTGCTGTGTCACATGCCAGTGTGTGTGGTGCGGCTTCCTCCAGAGCGGCTGCCAGGTTTTGACTTTGCAGTTTGGTTGTCATCAAATCCCTTGTCTTGGGGCTTGCACAAAGATCAGGAAAACACTGCGTTTTCTGCCAAGCCATGCAGTTGGAGTTCTAGCACGTTATGGGTCGAGCTGTTCACAGCAGGAAAGAAGGGTGTGCGACATGCTGGTTTTTGTCCTTACGACCCATGGCATTGAGCTTGTTGTCTCTCTTACCGGATTTTAGCGGATGGATAGGCAGGCTGTGTAGCAAAGGTTTGTGGAGGGCTCAAAACCTGTTTACATGTGTGTGGACTCAAAGCCTGATCTCTGGTGAGGTACACACCGCCTTTCATTTCTACAACATAGCTACTATCCCATTTTGTACAGCGCTTTGTGACCGGCGTACGAACAGGGAGGCTGACCCGCAGGAAGACAGGAAGGTCGTTGGCCCAGTGTCTCCTGCCGTGTCAGTAACAGCAGTGCCAGGATGAGAAACGTCCTCTTTACAGTTTAGAATGTGCAAGCTGGGGCTGTGGTCCCCACAGAGAGACCCCTGAGCCTCCTGGTCGTGGGAGCTGTAGCACCTCGGTGTTTTCAGTTATGGGTTTGATCACGTGTCTGTGTGTGGCTTTGAAAAAATTACCTCTCTCCATTAATCAGGCACTGAGCGTTCAGTCTGTGTGACGTTTGGTGCTAACCATGGGGAGGAGACCCTGGCCCTTTGGGAGAGTCATCCTTCTGCCATCTCTCCCTCCTCTGTCACTCACTTCTCTCTGTCTTTCACAACTTGTCGTTGCCCCTCTCTCCCCTTCTCTCTCTTTTCTCTTTTTCTGATCTTCCCTTCAGCAGCTTCCAGTTGTCCACTCGCTGTCAAGGAGTTTTGCTCCTTTCCTTTACTCCCTCCATTGTGTAAGGAAAGGCCTAATTAATGCTACCAAGCAATGTCTCTCTTGGCTCTCAGCTTCACACCTCCCCACACACACACTGCTAAAATGAACGGAGGGGAGCAGAAATGGGCACCTTTCACAAAGAGTACTTCAGCTCTCTGGGGACTCAAAGCACAGGTCCCTGGACTCCTTGCAGGACAGGCCGATGTGCAGGCTTCCTCGTGCACATTGGCCCTCCGGGCAGCAGCGCGCCGTGTCTGCTGCCACGCTGGGCACGGGTGAGCCACCAGCAGTCTCACCTGCTGCCCGTGGCAGCAGGGCAAATGCTGTCCTTCACTAGATTCGTGTTCCACCTCACAGAGAAATGTGGAAATGAAATTTAATATGCAAGCAGAACAGGCAAAAAAACCCCTAATCTCCTCCAGAAATCAGAAAAAAAACTTTGCTGTCTCCTCAGCGCATCCTCTTCAACATTGAAAGCAGCACTAAAACCTTTCAGGGTAAAATGTTAGAAAAGCAGCATCCCTGCATAGACGTTTCATGGGCAGGGATTGCAAGATTTTTCCCAGTTCATGAAAACTTAAAAAACCCACCATAAAACCCTCTTCTTCTCTCATTTAATAGACTTAGTTCTATTCCTTTATATGAAGCTTCTAGATTTTATAGCATTTCACTAGGTCTCTTGCTGCAGCTTTTGAACCTAAAATTAAATTGGGATTCATTAATACATTTACGAAAGGGAAAAAAGAACGAATGCGGAGAGAATGCAATCCGGGTGTGCTGGAGACAGACCAGAAGAAGGACCTAGAGCAAATATACACCTCAAAATAACTTTTTTTTTTTTCTGACTGGTATGTAAAGTCTTCACATAAAGGGAGATTTTAGCTTCTAAGATTTTGTGGGCAACAGAAGTATTTACAGTGGATTTCTGTATGCTGAAGTTATGCATTTTGATAGCAACACACAGTTTTGGAAGTTATGATACTCCCACCATAAGTCATCAGGCACATTCCTTATGACTTATTAGGTAATGCAGATAATTGCCTTTAATTTTTTTTCCTGAAGATTGTTTCAATTTTAAAATCAGCAGCCATTTGTAACTAAGCAGGACTACGCTGTCTTTCTTTTACAAGTAAAAGCTTTTGAGCCTTATATACAGGTTTTGGTTGTTGAGACAGCTTTGCTGACATGGAGATGCATTTGTTTCTGTTCGTGTCAACAATAGCAGTTTTCTCTGTATCTTTAGTCTGAAAATAACTAAAGAGGATTGGGTTTTTAAAATATTTTTTTAATACCTGAATATTAATTTTTGCTTTGGCGCTTTTTTCCCTTTAGGTTTTATGGCAGGCATACAGAGGAACCCCCAAATGTCACAGTATGGACCTCAGCAAACTGGACCTTCCATGTCACCACACCCCTCACCTGGAGGCCAAGTGCATCCTGGAATCAGTAGCTTTCAGCAGAGTAATTCAAGTGGTACTTATGGGCCTCAGATGAGCCAGTATGGACCACAAGGTAAGATGCTTGCTGGTAATACATGTGATAATTTTAATATATATATTTGTGAAAAATATATATATTATGTAGGTAGGTATGTGATTTCTTAAAAACAAAACCAAAAAACACACACATAACACCCTCCCCCCAAAAAACTAAACAAACAAAACTGTCATTTAGAGGTGGAGATGCACCTTGTGGAAGAAGCTGCTGCTGTTATTAGCACCTTTCTCTGTATAAAAATAGTGGTCTTAAATTGGGCAAGGAAGTGATGAATCTGTTGCGTGCCAGGGCCATTGTTTAGGAGCCCAAGTGTGTCATCTCTGTGACGAGGCTGCGTTTGACCAAGCATAGAAAAAGAGCCACAATACCGATCCCAAAATAGGGCTTATTTTCTTACACTGAATCCCAAGGCCAATCTGAAATAGCATGGTGACTGTGAGGGTTAAAGTCTTCTAACGAGCATAATAATACGGTGGCTACTGTGGGAATATAATATTGAGCTCTAATGCATACGGTTTGTGAATCTTAACTAAGCCTTCAGACTGAGAGAGGCAATTCCTTTTTATTTTGCTTGTTTGACAGAATTGTTGGAGGACTAAAACAAAAATACAGTACACAATTTCTGCCCCTGGACATTCATTGCAGACAACCTTGAACTTGTCTATTGTTTTGCCTTTAATGGATAACCTTTATAAAGTATGCATCTCTTTAGGGGTTTAATGAACTTGAAGTCAAGCCACAGAATATATAAGGGGCAGAATTTTCTTCAGAGGTACATGAAGGAGCTTTTCTATTTCAGCACTTCCTACTGTTGCTTTCTTACTTAAAAATCCTCAAAAAGGACTGGAGCCAGCAGTGGGAAATTCTGTAAGGGCTCGGTCGCTTGCCCGTGCTAGCAAGGACGGTTATTTTAGTCTCTGGAGTTTCTGAGAACTAGTTCTGATGTTTGTTTGCAGGGAGCCTTGCTGCCCTGCGCAATGTTCCTTTCTGTTTCATCTCTGGGTCGCATTTGTTACAGTGCTTTGAGCACAGGGCTACAAGCCAAGATTTCCCAGTTTCTGATGTTGGCGCTGCCTTTTACACCATCTTTCAGCTTAGGCAAGTAGAGTCATTTCTCTGCTTCGCTTTCCTTAACTATAAAACGGGGCTAGTAATGCCTTATAGCCATGTGTGAAGATTAATTACCTAACTCCAGTTGACTGGTGCTCTCCTTTTATTTGGAAAGCATTCTGTGGCCATAAAATGCTGTCCAAGTGCTTATTTTTATCTGCACAGTGAGCAGCTAGCTTAACTGGTAAAAATCCAGTGGATTTATGATGTGCTATCCTGACTTCCAGCTGTACTGCTGCTGCTGAGATTCCGAACCATGGGAATAGTGGTGTCAAGTGCAGTAAAACATTAGCCATCCACACTGATTGAATGGAAGGCGTTTTGTACTAAATCAATGCATTTAAGTAACACGCCAAATACTACTTTCTTTTTTGCTTGAGTTCAGCAGTTCTTTTCCTCCCTCTGTAGATGAAAGTGCCTATGTAATGATTTTATGGGTCACAGTCAGGAAGAAACGGCTATTAAAAAGTGAACTTGAGGGGCAGGAAGAAAATGAGCATCATTGTCATTAACAGGCCGTTTCAGAAGGGTCTGGTGAATAGTGTGATGGATGAAAAGTGTGTTCTCCTCCAGCTCTTGGAGAGTACCGGTGATCCCGTGCACTGGTCATTGTAAAAATAGGGCCCTGCAGACTTTCAGCTTTACAGGTAACAGATAGAGCAGAGGAATACTACATTTTCACCAGGCTAATGTGACCATTAATAAAGTCCGATGGTGAAGATGGTGATATTTCAAAGTCATGTATTTACCTGGATTTAAGTTTTTAATAGCATTTTTCATTTTTAATGAAAGTAATCTGTAATTGCATCTCTTAACATATCCTCTTACAAAGCACAATTGTATGCCAACAATGATGAATATATAATAATGTTACCCCGTTTGCCTTTTATTGCCAAAATAACAAATATATTAAAAATTACCTGAGTTGCAATCGACTTCTTAAATTATTAAACTAAAATAATTCTCAAGGATTTTATTTGCTTTCAGTGTTATCTTCACATAGGCCTTCCTCTAGAACATTGCTAAGCGTAGGCTGAGTTGGACAGGACTATTTGTATTTTTACATAGGCATCAAAGCAGTTGGTGACATCAAGCTTTTAGTTTGAATGCTGGATTTCACTGTGCACTGTCCTGAAAACTGTTTCTCAAGGCTGGTGTCCTTTCTCTGCAGTGGAGTTGCTCACCATAGTAAAGACTACACCAGTAAGTCTGGGTTGGAGGAAGTAGCCCCCAGTTCATGAGAGCAGAACGATCTGTTTCTTGCTTATGGTTGATTTATTTGGGTTTCATGTGTTTACGTGACACTTAGATCTATAATAAGAGTCAAATATATTTTCCCAGAAGCACTTCTGTACCAGGGACCTAGTCCAATCCTGTGAAGCCATTTCCTACAAAAATTAAGAAAAGGCTTTGGCTCCACACTTCTGTGTGTCTGTGATACAACACGGAGCATGCAGAACAGAACATTAGTTTAAATTTTGTGTTAAATCCCAATGTTTTCCTATCCCCAAGAATAATAAAAAGCAGAGCGAGAATGGAAGTTGTTACTGAAAGAAACAGTCTCTTTGGTTCATGTTTGGACAACATCTAGCTCAGGGGCTGATGAAGCTCTGGTCTATGACCCGAGCATCGAACTGCTGCCGCAGCACAATGTCTCTTAAATGCACTCTGGAGAGCAGTCGGATGCTGTAGTCAGTTGGGTCTTTTAAGACTGAGGCAGAGAAAAACTTGCTGTGCATCAGTAAAATGTGTCAGAAATGCATCTCGTTTCCCTAACTTTTCCTACTCAATTCAGCAGAAAAACTGTTCTGTTTGGGTATAACAAAGAGAGAAACCAGTACTGAATATGTTTGAACCACAACCCCAGATCTTCACAGTAAGTTAAACTCCCTTTTGTTCATGGTAAAGTAATATGAATTCAGCATTTGTGGTTTTAACCTTCAATGTTGGACTCATTTCACAAAAGCCCTTTGCTATCTAGCTCCCACTGATTTTAATCCTAGATTTTAATTAAAGTGGTAGCTTCTTAAGGATGAGATGCCCTAAGTATGTCCAGAGTCTGGACCTCCGAATCCAGACCCATATATGCAACAGCCTGTGGAGTTAAGACTTAAATATCCTAGATAAAATCCTCTAGATAAAATTTCAGAGAATTCAGAACAATACATATAAATCGTCTGCGCAAGAAAAACTTGGTGGTTAATTGCACGTGTAAAAAATTCTAAAATGATTTTGAGATACTATTTTTAATACTGTGAGTCTGACCTATATCTCTAAAGCAGAGAGCAAAACCAACAGGCAGTTCTCAGATTTCCCTCTTTTTCAGCTTGCCTAGAAATGGCAAGATATCAGAGCACTTTGTTCAGCAAACCTGGACAAAGTGGACCACAGTTTCAGCAGTAAGTATGAACATCTGTCTGTGGCAGGTTGTTAGTAAGCTTTTTTATATTTTATCTTCATTACACTTTCTTTTTTTCTTTCTGATTCCGGTTACTATTTTGTTTTTTTTCTCATGCACTTGAGATGTCATCTCTCTGGGTACAATTCTACTCTGCCGAGGGGGAGCTGGAATCAAAAATCCCTCGGATGTGGAGGGGAGGAATTGTTGAGTAGGATTGTACAGCCGCTGTTGCCAGGCTTGTACCCACTTGAAAAGTGTGGGCTCTTGGACTTGGCTGCCTGACACGTCCAGCTGATGTGGGCTGGCCTAGCATCTGCTGCATTCATTGTGTTTAATGCTGCATCCATCTGTTTTCTGTCAAAGCCACTGCCAACAAATTACTAATCTATTAGTGAAACATGGAAATAAGATTGCACTCCTTATTCCTGGCAGTTCCTCTTGTATTTTGTTTGGCTTTTATTTTGCCCTCTTTTTTTTGTGGTCTGGGAAAGGTATAAGAATAGCTAGTACTTGAGGTATTGAGGAAATGCTTAGGGAAAAAAAAAAAACATGGAAAAACATTGAAACTTGTTTTCCTTACTGAAAAGATACCACTTCCCTGTGCTCTTGGATGTGTATCCCTGGAGAGGAATGATGAGGAGCTATTTTAACTGAGCCACATATTTTTATGGAGAAGATCCCACTTTTTTTTTTTTTTTTTCTATGTTCTGCTTACACTGGAAAAGCCAAAACATGAAAGAAGAGGGTTTTTGTCCCAATTCAAAATAGCATCAAAACAGCAATAGCATTTAACATTGGTGTTTACTCCTCCAAGCACACTGCTGAGCCGTACTTCGTAGACCCTAACGACAAAACAAATTGGCATTGTGTAAATTGGACTGACAGTAGCTCCCAGTGATGATGGATTCGAGTCTGCTCGTCTAGGGAGGGAATTTGCTTCACTTTGGGAAGCAGTGTTACTAATAGCATGCACATAAAATGTGTTAACTGGCTGTGCGTAATCTTTGAGGGCACATCCAACTTGCTGCATTACCTTTTTCTTGCACAAAGCTCCAGGAAGCCCAGAGCAACATCCAGGTTGTCTGTTACACCTTTAGCACTAAGCAGAGCAGCGTGGAACTAGTGAACTCTTCAGTTTGTGGTCACATATGTTGGGTCAGAAGTGTGGCTTGAGCAAGTCTCAGCAACCAAAACGCTGGCTAGGGGCGATGGCTCGCTGACTGATGGTCAGCTGCCAGCAGCCGAGCCTGGAGGAAGAGGAGGAGGAGGAGGAGGAGAAGTGACAGGGCAGTCCGAAGTCAGCAGAAAGCTGAATCTTCAGCCTTTCATCTCTGTTGAAGCACATATTGGTCATCCTTTGTGAAGACCCCCAGGCAGAAGCTTGGTTTCTAAACCAGAAGAGAGTCATTCCTCCGTTTCTTTTGGAAGCGTAGGTCTCACACGTTCTTGCTGAGGAGAACTTAGAGCAGAGTGAGTCAGTTACTGGGTGGGGAGGAGGGGAGGATTAGCCAAAGCACAGCAGCAGGAGTGTATGAATTAATTATGTGTGCATTCAAATGATGGATGAATATATTTATTTTAAATATAAATGGGAGTTGCACACCACTGACTCCACTGCCTGGTAGCTGAGAGCTGAGGCCTGAGGAGAGACGTGGCTGATCTCCATGTTCAGAGGAAGAGTCCAAGGGCTGCTCCTTTGAACGACCGTGGGAATATCTGAGAGCAGTCAGGAAACTCTGCTCTATGGCATCCCACAGGGAGGGAACAGGTCGTGTTTCCACTAATGTGGATGAGATGGAAATAAAGACAAGTCAAAACTGATGACTGAAGTAGTGTAATGTGATCCGTTTCCTAAAATACTTTCCTATCATATCTTTACCATTTTTTTTTCTCTTTCTCATGCTGCTTGGATTTGTTTCTGTAACACTGAATGCTGTACACTCACTTTTTCTTGAGCTTTCAACGTAATAGGAAAATGGGCACTCAAATGAGTTAAGCTGCTGCAAGCAGAGCAGTTTGCTCCAGTGACAAAGTAGATTGGAGTCAGCCAGATTTTCATGCCATCCTTCATAAGGTGCCTGTTTATATTAGCATCTTTGTACTGTTGCTGATTACTCTCCTAATGCTAATTTTCCCAGGGGAAGTGCACTGTAAGCTACCACCCCTTCTGCTGGCATAGCCAAACTTTGAACTTACCAGGAAGGTGGGACAGTGCAGGAGGGAGCAGGAGTGTTCCTCGGGGCCAGCAGCCATCCTCACTGGTCCATGCCAAAGCATCTCTGACACAAATGGGCAGAAGGGTTAGGAGCAAGAAGCCAGTGAGAATAGCCTGCTGCTGAAATTGCAGAAGGATGAAGAATGAGAACATGAAATTACAAAAATAAGAGTCTCCCTTGAGCTTATGTAATGGGTTTCTTACACGCCACGTATCTCTACTGCATAAGGTGGTTTTGTACTGTGTGCTATGTTGTTAGCCCTCGAGAGGCTGTGCTTTTCTGTATTTGCTGTTCTCCCATGACATGTATTAGGCAGAAAATGAGGGTACGTGACAGTCAGGTTCGTAGGATCATTCAGGTTGGAAGGGTGCTCAGGAGTTGTTCGTGGGCCACCTTGTACCAGGTTGGGGACAGATAGAAGATCAGAGCAGATTACTCGTGGCTTTACCCAACTGGGTCGTGAAAATCTCCAAGGGCAGCTTGTTCCACTCCTTGTCTGTCCTTATGGTGAAAACGTTGTTCTGACTTTGAGGCCAGCATGGTTCACTTTAGTTCACATGTGTAAGTTCTGCAGCTGCTAACTTCCTAAACAGAAATATTTGCTTGAAAGTTTAATGTTTTTCTCTGTGATTTTTATCATTTTGTTCAGGAAACTACTCCAGACCACCGACGTACAGCGGTGTGCCCAACACAAGTTACAGTGGCCCGGGACCTGGCATGGGTATAAATGCCAACAGTCAGATGCATGGACAGGGGCCAAGCCAGCCTTGCAGTACCATGCCCCTGGGACGGATGCCATCGGCTGGGATGCAGAGCAGACCATTTCCTGGAAACATGAGCAGCATGACCCCCAATTCTCCTGGCATGTCTCAGCAGGGAGGCCCCGGGATGGGCCCACCCATGCCAACTGTGAACCGTAAGGCACAGGAGGCGGCTGCTGCAGTGATGCAGGCTGCTGCAAACTCCGCTCAGAGCAGGTATGCATCCAGATGAAAGGAGTTTGAAGGAGTAGGAATGTTTTTCTGTCATTTCTGAAGTAACAACACTGTATAGGTGTACGTATATGCATTTATGTGTGTTCTCTCTGTGTCCTTATCTTTGGGAGGAGATGGCATTTGGGAAGAACACTTTTCCTTAAATGTAAAGGGAACGTTTGCTATTGTGTGTTTGAATTATCATCTCAAAGAGCAGCTCTAACAGTGGAGATGACGGCCACTTCCAGTTTGATCCTTGGCACTGTAGGCTTTAGGAAAACCCACAGGGTTGCAGTGACATCAGGAGTCAAAAAGAAGCCCTCTGCAACTAGCTAGATACATATTTTTTACCGCCAGTAGAGAGAGAGCGAGCATGTCCCTGGCAGCTTGCCCCTGCCAGAGGGTAAGGGAGCTTATGAAGCTGCCCATCAGCTCTTGCATTTACTGCCCACGTTGTGAGCAGCAGCGCTAATGGCAGTTGTCTTCTACGGGATGTTCTTTTTCCTTGGCAGGCTTGCAGAGGGGGAGAGGAGGGCAGGCTGAGGGGAGCAGCTGGAGAGGAAAGGCAGAAGGAGGCATAAAAGCAATCTGTAGTTGTCTGGAGTTGATAACTGCCACTTATGCATCCATAAGAGGGAACCTCCAAACAAGATTGTGGAGGCTGGAGCCATCGTTTGTCTTCTTGTCTCCCCTTCAGGCAGCATAACTGCATGTTGCCGTTAGTGCATGGATGTTGGCAAAGGCACTTTTCTGGCCGTGGTTTTTCTTAAGATTCCCGAATACTTGCAGTGAAATGATATTTTCTGGGAAATTTTTCGGATGATGTCATTTCCACATTTTCCTGAACTGAAATAACTCCAGGTCTATTTATGATCGTTTTCTGTTGTGAGAACTCCCATTACATTTGAGAATTACACAAAGTTGGTTGCAGTGTTCGGGTAAGCGTGTGTGTGTGTGTGTGTATTAAGCGGCTTGCATTTATTTGCGCGTATGCATACACGGATGCACATACACGCATACAGATATTTAGCACTCAAGACCAGTGTTTCTGGACCCCAGACTTGCTCTAATTCCAGGATGCAATGTAAAACTAGAAACGGGAAGCTAATGCATCCCTGTACCTGTTGCTTTCTTGTTTTGTGAGTTTGGAAGGCAGGTGGCTTCTAGTGATAAGCAATAGCAAATTTTTAAAACAATAGCTGTGAATTTTGTGTGCTTCGTGTTCTTGTTCAGTAAAATAGACCCACGCTCCCTTAAAATAGGCTGTGCTTCAGCAGATGTCTGTGAACCAGCAGTCTCCTGCTTGTGTTGGTTGTTTTAACAGACCTGTCTAGTAGGATTTACAAAAGTCTACTTCTGTCTGTCTGTCAGGTTATAAGCTGATAGGTCAGGCACAATAGTGGTGTTTGATCGAAAACTAGGTTAAATGATTACCACTCCTATTTCACACCTTCCCCCCAAGTCAGTTTTGTAAAACTGCCTTTGTTTTTTAGCTTTGCCAGGGCAAAACTGCACCATTGCAGAGCCTTTCCATCACACATTGCCCATTCGAGTGATCCAGCACCTGTGGAAGGGCCCTGCAGTCATCAAATCTCTACTGCGAATACTGGCAGAAGGGCTATTAATAAATTGCCAATGGAGCAAACTGACACACCCCTCTGATGCCAGGGAGTTGCAAGCACACTGTTTTCCTCTCTGATCTCAAGTCAACTGTAGGGGAGAAAGCATAGTGGCTTTTGGCTGCTCCTGCAAGTCCTCCATACTTGCCTGTGGAAGGAGTGTACTTGGCAGTGATTGGTATTTGTGATACAGAGCACATCCAAAGAGGATGTTGTTTTGTTCTGCTTTAGGCCACCATATGTTAGGTTGCCTGCTTATCCCAGCCAGTCTGGGGCTGGCGGACACTCCGTGTTTTCTTCACAGCACCCTAACTATGGCCACGCTTAGGCTCCCTTGATGCACCAGCCTGACCAGTACAGGTAGGTAGCGATGTAAACTGGACTTGCTGTGGGACCTTGGCAGTTTTCTTTGATGTTTATGAACATGCCGTCTGGCTCCTGAAGGAATATAAGAATCATGTGAAAGACACACAAATACTTGCATCATAGAGGGAATTTTATTTTTTGTTTTCTTTTTACTAAGGCCACTGTGACAGTACAATGAAAATCTGCATGTCACTCACTCACACACCTGCATGGCTTTTGACATGGCTCCATTTCTACTGCCTGACAGAGAAATGAAGAACCTCATCAGTGAGAAAGAATGAAATCCCTCCTCCCCCTGACCCAGGCATCGTCTTTCTCCCCTCTTTGTTGGTGTTCTTGTCTCACAGCAGTGCTGTGCAACCCCGTTTTCTTGACTTGGTGGTGGTATTGTCATTGCTGGGCAGTGAACTGCTGGGCAGTGAGCTGCAACCCCCAAAGTGTGATACCTTTCTGAGAGGTGGTGTACTGCAGGAGCAGTGACGGAGTTCCTTAATAGGATTTTCAAAAAAGTTTTATTACACTGTAGTTGAACGTGAATGTGTTTGAAAAATTTCCCTTAGTCTCTAGAAGAATTTTTAGGAGCACTAAGTATTGAGTGCAAAACATTTGCTTGAAATGCAGCTACTGTCCTCTCACCAGAGTTCTTCACACTGTGATTTCTGTAACTATATCATAAATTACAGCACTGGGAGAAAGTGTCTACACTGGCTCCCAGCCCATTGCTCCCTCACAACCAAGTCCAGCTTCGCCTAAGATTCAAGTTTCATAGACTTCCCTGCCATCATGTTATTTCAGTTGTTACCTCTGTAGGAAATTTGTAATACCCAAATTACTGCTGCCTTCATGGTTATTAACAAGTTTTAATTACCAGTTTTCTGTAGCTGCTTTTGTTTATTTGGGTTTTTTTCCTTAATAACATCATTCATATATATGCATATTAGAAAGTACAAAGCAAATTAAAAAAAAATTAGAACACAAGTCTGCTGATTCTCCTGTTCAGAAACCAAAAATTAGCGAAATGGGAGAGCACTTGCACCATACTGTTTTGTCTAACTGGAAAGACATCCACTGTTGCATGCCGAAGTGCATGAATACTACCCAGCCTTTTTCTTTGAACGTCTTGAGTTTATAAGAGTCAGCTGTGGGATTCAAAAACTGTTGGGTTTTTATTGCTATAAAACACACCCCTCTATGTAGAATTAAGAAGAAAATGAAATGGTTGTGTCAGAGTCGTGGTTACACAGCAGTATTTCTGTACAAGTTGGTTGTGCTCCCCTTCAAGGTCAACTTGTTGGATCAGTAGCCAAGTATCAATAAGGGAGAGAAATTTATCTTCAGCTGCTAATCCACAGGATCTATCCTTTACCAGCTCAGGAGTCTCATTTAGACATAGAGAGCTGGTTTGCCTCTGCCTTGCCAAGCCACACTAAGTAGCTATGTAAAATGAATTTAAATGGCATGCATCAGAACAAAATCACTTACAGTAGGGCAGAAAATCAATGTTTGTTAACCAAGGCTGAGTGATCAAGATCTGAGTGTCAGCCAGTTATACCTAGGTATCATCCCCAGTGCAGACCACCACCCTTGTAATCAGAGAAGATAAAATCATATAAATAAAAGTGGTGGCTGTGGAAGATACTAGGTTTACACCATTTGAATTAGCCTTTGAGACCTGTTCTATGTTAGGCTTACAGTGATTTCTACAGCTACATAATACCTTCCCAGTTACCTAAAATATTATGATGTGCTGGTCTGTCTTGTGCACACATGCTGGTGTTTCCCAAATGATATCTAGCATGTCAGGCTAAAGAAAATAAAGGTGTTTTTGAGACCTTTTCATTGAACTGGCAGTAGCTATGGTTTCACGCTACCCAGGATGTTTAAGCTCAATCTGGGTAACAGGTTACAGCAGGCAATGCCAAATTGCTCTCTAATACCCTATATAGTAATTCCCTTTTCTTTTAGGAAAACAGTATGAAGGAACCTGCAAGACAGTGTTTTCCTTTTTGTATCTGTCTTGGTCTCAGCACACCCACTGCCCTGTAAGGACTGTGTGTTGAAGACCTAATATAGCCACTGAACTCTAAGGAGAGACTTTTGGCCGAGACTCCAAGGCCTGGTTCTGCTGCTGGAGGATAGAACCCAGCAGAGGCCTCAGAGGACCAGGTGGTTCCAAAAAATAGTCTTCTATCACACTGTTCTTCTTAAAACAATACATGTATTTAGAGTCATAGATCAGTATGTGTGTATAGACCTGCAAAGTACTAAGCCTTCAGAAGAAGCAAACAGTTTTAAGCAAATGAGATAGCATTTTCCCTGTTGATGTGAAAGGCAGCAAATTTAGCCAGTATCTTCTAGGACCAGGCAATTTGCATTCCTTAGTTTGTAGGTGCCCAGCTTGAAACTTTTCAGGACTGTGTGCTCACTGTCTGTGCGATTTTTTTTTCCTACAGTAAGTGCCAAGTGCACACTTTTGAAAATTGATTATTAGGTTGACACCTGAAGTCAACAGATGTTTTTGGAGCTTGATGCTTGTCATCATCATTTTCAGCATCTCTCCTGTTCGCAGTCAGTGTCTTCTTAGCAGCTGAGCGTGTGACTGTAGTATGTGGAAAGGTTAAAATGCAGTTGTGAAATAGCTGGCTTGCGTTCTGTTAGCAGTGAAGCCTTAGGAAGACATAATTCAGTACTGGCTGTCGATAAGATACACATTCAGCTGGATGCTGAAATGAGCCGCTTGCTGGTGCATCTACAGTTATCAATACCTGAACTAATTACTATGTTAGTTAGTATTTAGTACTGTTATATTGGTATAGTAATACCTCCTACTACTGTAAGGAGCAACCCTATCTCTGAAGGCAGCGTTTTTGACCTCAGTGTACTGTACCTTAATGATTCTCAGGGTTGTATGTCGCAATTTTATAAATGAAAGTAATTTTTATTATAGATTGGATTAATTTAGAATTCGGTGTCATTGTTTTAGAGGAGGCGATTTAGATATAGTAGTTTTTTAAACTGAGGAATTGGGATCCAGCTGAGCTGTTTGTAGCCTCTGACCATTTTAAATCCTGGTCATTGGGTTGCTGAATTGGGGTGAATATTCACAGTACCATCCGCTGCTCCCCGTGCCACCTGAGGGATGGCGTTCAGTCTCTGTAGTAGTGTGTGGTGTTGCATCGCTTTGACATACGTTTAGGCACTCCAGAATGTGGTTCTGGTTCTAAACTGCTTAGCAGCTGGTTAGATACTACAGCCTCATCATGGTGAGGCCAGAAGAATTTAGGTAAGTTTTCATTCACTCCTGAATCTAATCTTCAAAAGCCGGACTGATACTAGAGAATTTCTGGTTTGCAGAAAAACAATTACAATTACTGTAATTGAGTTTTAAATGTGCATTCTATATGTCTTCCTTTCAGCCTGTTCAGTTTACATACGCATGCACACTTGTGCGCATAGAGGCAGACTAACCTTCCATCAGCGTTTCTCTCCTGCTATGTATGTATAATTCATATTCCATGTCGCTGGTGCCAGCAAAGCACTTTTTCCGTATTATTTTCTCCAACAGCAGGGTAATGCAGCACTGCTGATGGACTAGAAGGTACTGGTGAGGAAATATAGTAATGGACATGGTGCATTAAAATGTCAAAAGGAAAAAGAACGAGGCGGAAATGGGGAATAAATTTTTAAAAAAGAATAATAATATAAATAAAAACCAGAATCTTTTAGGTGTTTTACATCCTAGAGACTGTCAATTTCTATGCAGTATTTTCCAGTCTGGCCCTTTTGATCTTGAAACTTGGGTTTAAAATTCTAATTGTGATTTTAAAAGCTACGGTTATGTAGCAGGAAGACTTGAAGTGCTACAGTGAAACTTGCTGTCTTTAATCCCTGGAGAGAGTATATATTTTCCATTGTTTTCCCTTTTCCCCTTAAGCTTGGAGGTGCTGTTCTTCTCTGCTGGGAAGTGCGGTGGAGTGCAGGAAGGTTAAGTACTCATTCAAGTTTCTTTGCTTATTCAAACCAGGCTGCTTCTAGATGAAAGGCTGCCAACTGTGAAATCCCCAAAGTAAACTAGGCTAAGATAGGAACGGTGGCCATAATTGGAGCCAGCGCGGGTACGTTATCTGTTGCCTTTGAAATAAACCCCTAGCAGAAAGGCTCTTTCTGCCGGGTCTTTTATTTAACATTCAGTCACTGGGAAGGAATTACTCCTGTTCAAGTTCAGGCCATTCACAGTTCTCCACTCTCAAGGTGTCTGGGCATTTCCCCTCTACCCTGCTCCTCCGAAGACTCCCAGACTTCAGATTTCCTTTAGAGGGATCCTCACGGGTCACCCTGAAATAATCCCCACTTTGCTTTCTGTTAGTGCTGTTTGAATAGCCAGGCAGTACGTTTCAGTGCACAAAAGTACGTTTTCGTAGTGTCGCTGTGAGCTCCAAGTAGCTGCTGTGCTTTCTCCACCTGAGGCTGGCAACGTTTCAGCTACGGCATGGAATATTTTCTCTCCACGCCAGGTTTCTGTGTGATTTGAGGGGTGAAAGTCCAAATATTAATGCTTACTGTAAGTGTAATTTCAAAACGAGCTATTAACGAGTATTGACATATTTTTCTTTGAAAGGACCCATGCTTCTTCCCTTTTCATGAGAAATAGTCGTTCCCATCAAGCTGATTTTTTCATTATTTCTTTTTTTGAAAGGGCACTACCTTTCTTCATATGTTGCTTTTCAAAGCAGAACCATATTTGGCTTTTTTCTACAGTGTATTAGGAGGGGTAAAATACAACTTAGCTTATATGTATTTATTATAGTGAGGAGAGAGCTGGAAATCACACTTCTGTGATTATTTTTTTTAAACGGAGATGCATTTTGTAGATCAGCTCAAAATTGCTGATAAAATCCTGTGAGGACTGGAAGAAACCATACATGCTGAGCTAACCAAAGCCATTTCTTGTGGGAGATTGAGAGAAAAATATTTTTATCCGGAATTTCGTTTTACTAAAAGGTAAATCCATCATTTTGGAGCCCTGGGTGTCACCATGCTGCAGAGCTTGTGCAGGCAACCAGTGATTTGGGGAGGCATTTTTTTCTTTTTTGGTTACTCATCAATCAAGTAGACTGCTATACGCTGTTCATGCTGTTAGAGATTAAGCAGAGACCTCCAGAGTCCTACTCCTTCCCTCCTTCGGAGAGTAACCATTCTTAAATTGTGAAAGCAGGAGGATGTTGGGAAGGAAGGGTGATTTTTAGAGTCATGAATGAGAATTTTCATTCACTTTAGAGACACTTCTAATTTGATTATTATCGTGTCAGGATTACTTTTGGCTTGATTTGGTTATTTAGGGGAGCGGTTACCCTCTATAGAAGTACTAATTATTTTGAAACAAAATTGCCGTGTAGGACTCCATGTAGTTTATTAACAACATGCCTCAGAGTCAGATATTAGTAGAAATTCTGTACCTCAAAAGGTCATCTTTAGGACATTAAGAATGCAGTACTTCATTAATTACTGTATAAAAGTAAAGAATAAGTGAGGACTTCAGATTGAGTACTGTTTCTTGGGTGGCAAGAAATGTTTCAGATGAGGAAACTTTTTTCACGCTGTCTATCTTGTTGCTTATTAGCCAGAAGATCTACTAGTTTAAATCACAGCACTAGTCAGAAGAAAAGAAAAATAAAACAAAAACCAGGAGAATAGCCATCTGTTTACTGGGACTCATGAAGAAAGCTAATTTGGTGTCTGCTCTGTGTGATTTGGCACATACATTGTGCAAGTACAAGACTGTGATTGAACAGCCTAAAATTTTTGTGACAGAAAGGGAGAGACATAAAAAATGGTAGGAGTTTCAGGTTTTAGAGCATTTTTAAGGTTTTAGGTTGCTTTACGATTGTGATAGTTGAGAGAAAATTAAACAGGTTTTTTTTAGCAATGCTACCTGGGAATATATGAGTGGGAAGAGCCCTTTATTAATGGAGTTCAGATGGAAGCATTGTTTCTAAGTGGGCATATAAGTAACTTGTAAGAATTATATTAAATGGTAACATAACAGCAATAAGATTTTTTTTTAGTGATGGCCAGCAGTTTCACTAATACATTAAACACCTGTTGCAGTTGTCACAGTAGGTTTCAGGCATTTTCTGAGCCAAAGATGAAGAAAAGAGCCAGCTGAAACCATGCTGACATATGCACCACGTTGCTCTTGTGAAACTGTCTGGAGTGCCAAGCCTGATAGTAATAGTGGTAATGATAATATTGATAAACATAGAACAGCTCCAGGCTATTGGACAAAGATAGGTAAGTGAAAGCGTGTCTGTTGGGAAATCCCTTTGGAGAACTTCCTCACCATGCTGCTGCAGGAGCACAGTTGCGTTCAGCGTGCTGTCAGCCAGATGACATTTTACTGTGAAAAGATACACTGAAGAGCTGGCATGAAACGATCAGGATTTTATTAGATTTTCAGTTGGTTGCCAGCACAGTGAGCTCTGCGGAGCTGCAGCGATGCTGAAAACCAGGGCGAGGACGTGACTGAATGTAGTAAGGACAGGGTGAGAGGCAACAGGAGGCCCGCATCCCCGCACGGAGAGGAGGCAGCCCAGGAGTCGAGCCTCTCCCAAGGCAGTGCCGTACTGGAGGAAAATGAATGAGTGAAACACGTAGTGTGTCCTTAGCTTCCTGTGGCTTTTTAGCACCATGCTTTTGTGACCTCCTGGCTGTTCATGTGCTGGGAAAAGACTTAAAACCACTTTCAAGTAATCATTCTGGGAGAGAGTTCATAGGCCCTTCCGACTTTTCAATACAGCTATTTATAAACATGCACAAAAATAGAAGGTGCACAGTGAGAGAGTCATATGAGTCATTCCCATTTTGATACTGAGTCACACCAGGCTAAATCACCCTTCTTGGCATTCTGGTTTGGATGGACTGCATCATGCCATACAGGGCAAATTTCTTTTGTCACTACAAACCCAGTTCCTGCATGCTCCTGCTTGCAGGCAATGACAGCAGCCCTCATTTACCCGTCATACAGTCCACTTGGGCTAAGAAATCTATCTCCTCAGGGCTCAGACATTATTATCTGCCGTTAGAGCTGCTGTTTAAATGCACATTATCGGGAAGGCAGGCAGGGATCACTGAGAGTGGAGCTTCGGTGGGACTGGAAGCCATTTGACTTGGCCCGCTTCTCAGCAGTCCCATGCTTCTGTCACACAGCATTATATTATATTTATCCAGTACAGGTTGCACTGAGTACAAAGGACTTGGTTTGTTCTTAAGCAAATAAATTCAGATACGAAGGTCTTGCTGCACTGGTGAGAATCTTGCTCAATAAAGGAATTTCAGGGAATCCCTGTGGATTTGAAGACTGGTGACCAAATGCTGTGGTCACCTTGAAATTCAGACCAAAACCACCGAATTAACACAAAAGGAGCTTTATAAAAACAAAATTAAATAGCAGCAACCTAAAAAAACAAACAAACAAACAAAAACCTAAAACCCCCCAAAAACTCAAGCAAAAAGCCTTGCAGTATTTCACTAAATATCCTTCATGTTTTCAGTCACACACCTTTATATCATTAGCACCAAATGAAGTTAAGGATTTCTTTTTCTGCAGGCTTGTGCTGTGTTTTCCTCACCGTATTCAGCTACTTTATTAATCTCTTGGCCACATTTTAGACCATTATTAATCTTAGATCTCTCCCTCCGTTTTTGTTATCTGTAAAATGGGATAGGAAGATTTATTCTGATCTCAGCATGCATTCAGCAGTACAAATGTAGTGTAGTTGTGTAGTTGTTAGCATCAATACTCATGAATTACACATACCTCTTATGTTGCTCTTCCAGTGTTTGATGTGGTGTGACACTCCTGCGTTTTATTTGCCTTTAAATGAGTACCAGGTAGGTAGCCCATCAGGCAGATGTTTTCACTGGAAAAATGGTTAGTGTGATGATAATAGCATGTAAACAAACAATAAGTTTTTGTGGCTGTATTTCTGAGGGACTGAGCATTGAATCAGCCCGTTAGGAACAACTAATTTTTCAGTTTCTTCTTCCTCTTGATTATTTCTTTGTGAAATATAAATAATGGTGATGATGCTAAAGCCACAAGTATTTGCATAATCAGAAGAAAAAGAATATATTTAGAAAGGCTATTTCTGTTATTCTTCCAAAAGTATCTTACACAATAATCTTGATATCAGTGAGACGGAGAAAACAGGCAGTCTGCTGGGTTAGACTGCGGTGGATTACAAGGGGATGCGCGCCCTCACATAACCACGATGCTAGAAAATCATTCCCTATTTTAGCATTGCCGCTTAGGTCCGGTCGTTGGGAAGAATAATCTGGTATTGGTTCTGTGTGCTTAATGTCAGCAGACACACTCACCCCCCAGTACAAATCTGGATGCTTCTTCCTTTATGTTTACCAGTGTTTTGTCACTGTCAGTGCATTTCAGAGCTTTGGCCTCCCCTTTTCACACATGCACACACACACAAGTGTAAAATTTTCTTTTTCCTTCTGACCTGAAAAATTGAAAAAATCTCGTGGCAGACGTAATACGTATCACACATCACCAGCTTCATGGGTGCTTTGTTAAAAACTTTGTTGCTGGGAGTGGCGAGTATCCCCTCTGAACAGAGGAAATGTCAGTCCCGGTTAGTACACTTCCAGTAGCAGCTAATGAGAGGGGGATACTTGGCTTTCAGATACAGTGATGTTAAATTTGTTTGGTTTATTTACATAGGAACTGCCTTTAATGCCATTTTATAGCTGCTCAAGCCAATATTCAGATTTTGTGTGTTTTGACCTTTTACTGACAGAGCTGATGCCCCAATGAACTTCCAGTCAGAGCAAAGTAAGCGATGTTGGGGTTTGTTTTCCCTTGCTCTCTTCGCCCTCCTCCAGTTCTTCCATATTCCCTGATGACAGAAACAGTTTCACTTCTCCAAGGAAGCCCATAATGTAAAGGAAAATCCGTAAGAGAAGAGGATGTGTATCTGCATGCACATGTTTATGTGTAAATTCTCCAGGGAGAAGGCATTCACGGGTCTCACTCCTGAATTACTCTCATTATAATAACCCATTTGGTGTCAAAGTATGACAGATTATAAGCGCTTAAGGCTCGTCCCAGCTCAAGACAGATTTAAATAAAGTACTTCTGTTTATTGTGCAGGTCAGTGTGTTTAAATAACAACCTCCCAAATCATACTTTGACATTTAAAAGAGAGAGGAAATATTGTCGTGCTGCAGACCTGGCACAGATAAGCACAGGGCAATTTGGTCAGTACGCTGTGATTTGTGAGTGCAGCCTAACGCAGTCATTTTCACAGTTTGTAATCAAGCAGCCACCTTAGCAGTGTGTCAGCATTAAAAAAAAAAAAAATGTTCTTTTTGAAATGTTTACACAAATTACTCCCCTGAGGTGCTGCAGCGCATTCGCTGCAAAACTGATGGAGGTTAAAGATCTGGAGCAAAAACTTGCATGAGCTCGTGGGCCTTTTTTTTCCTTTTTTTTTTTTTTCGCCAGCCAATTGCTCAGGTGGCCAGCTCATGGTAACAGAATAATTTTTCAAGTCCAGTGCCTAGGGCAGGATAACTGGGAGAAATCCATACGGTACTTGAGTGGTGTGGGAAGTGTCAGGAAGCACAGTGCAGACGTGCCTAAATAATAATTGGTTCAAGCTTGTGGCCCCCGGGATGTGTGAGGTGGGGCTCAGTGGCAGCTCTTCCCTACCTGGGCTATGTGCCCCATTCCGGCTCCCATCCTGGCAGTGGTGCTCCTTTGGCATCGCTCTGCCACGCTGCTGGACTGGGGCTCGCCCAGCTCCTGGCCAGGGTGGCCACCTCAGAATGTCACGGCAGCGTGCACGAGCAGAGGAGCTGCAGGAAGGCACATCTCTGGTAGCACCCTGCTCTTGAGGCTCCCCTGTGAATCCGTCCCTTCCTTCAGGCAGACCTGGCTGAGAAGCTCCACGTTTTTGCTGGAGGGACCTTCCCTGTGTTTACCCCGCGAGTGGCCGCTCTCTGTATGTTCCTCCCTTCTCCTTCTCCTGGATTTGTTTCTTTGCCTTTCTCCAGAGCACCCATCATCCTCCTGGCCCTAAAAACCTTTGGCACCTAGTGAGGATGCTCCCAGCCCTTGTTGTTTATTTTTCATTTCCGTCTGCTCTCCCCTCCATTTCCACCTTTTCTGCCCCAGACTCTCCTCACCTCCGGCCCTTCTAGACTCTCCACCTTTGAACCCTTCTCCTGTTCCCTACACGTTTCCGTGCTCAGCTCACCCCTGTGCTCAGGCTGCCCCAGGGCTCATTACCAAAGCTGGATCATTTTTTTTCTGGCCGTGTGAAGAGCTGTGCTCCAGCGTAACATGCTTAGATTGAGAGGAACACAGTGTCAGATGCATCCCAGAAAGTTGTAGAACTTGATCCCTTTGCACACAGCAAAAACCTGAGCTTTGACATGTTTCCATATGAAAAGTTGTGCTTTAATTTCTTGTCCTGCTGAACAGCATAATCCATTTTTGTCATTGTAGCTAGACCACACCTACCTCAGAACTCATTTTTGTAATTAGTTCAAATTTATTCAAATCTGAGGAAGATGACAGTAAAACCCTTCATCGGATGGCAACACTGAGGAGGTACAAAACCACGTACCAGCAAGTATTAAATGCAGGGGCTGCAGAGTGGCTTCTGTGTAGCAGTTGGAGACAACATACCAACCTACTGGTGATCTCAGGTCCAATTAAAGGAAGACTTCTCAGTGTAAGAGACACTGCTCAGCACCTGTGATCACTCCTGTGCTCCTTTGTATCGTCAGTGCTCTTCTTTCTTACGATTTCTTTGTTCTGCTTTTTAACGATGACCAGACCTCGCGTGTCATCTTCTCTCTTCAAATACATGGACTTCTGCATTAGCTCAGAAGACACAATTAGATCTGATGCTACTTGTTTTGCAGAGAAAAGAGATTAAGTGCAGATTAAGCTTCGGGTAGATTGCAAATGAAGGAAAACAAAAGAGCAGAACAGGACCTTCTTAAAAGGGAATGTTTTCGTAGAATCACAGAATGATCTGGGTTGGAAAGGACCTTTAAAGGCCATCTAGTCCAACTCCCCTGCAAGAAGCAGGGACATCTCCAACCAGATCAGGTTGCTCAGAGCCCCGTCCAACCTGGCCTTGAACATCTCCAGGGATGGGGCAAATGTTGACTGTTTTGAATTTGACCAGTTGTGTTTTGGACCCAATAGTACACCAGACTACCAACAGCACAATGAAGCTGACAATTGAGGTCATTCAGACTGGAAGGAGCCTCCGTTGGTCTCTGGTCCAACCTCCTCCTCAGCAGGCTCGGCTTAGAGCTCAGGGCTTTATCCAGTTGGGTCTTGAAAACAACAGAGACTGCACAACCTCTCTGGGCCTGGCTGTTTTCACTGGGAAAAGGGTTTCCTTACGTCCAATCTGAACTTCTTATGTTTTAACTCTTACCTGTTGTGTCTCATCCTCCCACCAAGCCCCACTGTGAAGAGCTCACTTCATCTTCTTGCTGACCTCCTTTTAGGTGCTGGGGGACTGCTGTTAGTGTCCTCTTGAAAGCTCTCTACCGCGGGTTGAGCTAGCTCTTGTCCTTCAGCCCTTGCAGAGTTAAGCCCTGACCATCTGAGGGGCCCTCTGCTAAACTCACTCCAGTTTATCATCATCTTTACTGGAGGATCCAAAATTGGACATGAGGCTCTCGATGGAGCCTAATGAGTGCTGAGTAAGGAGGGGACGAGCCGTTCCCTCCATCTCCTGGCTCTGCTCCTGGTCACACAGCCCAGGATGTTGTTGGCCCTCTTTGCTGCCGTTGCACTGCACTGGCTCACACTCCACTCTCTCTCTGCCAGGATCCCCGGGGGCTTTTCAGCAAAGCTGCTCCCCCAAGTCAATCCCCAGCCGGCACCGCTGCGGGGAGCTCGTCCTTCCCCGATGCAGGACCTTCCACTTGTCCCTGTTGACTTTCATAAGGTTCCTGTCAGCACATTCCTCCCGTCTGTCTGTGTCCCCTTGGGTGGCAGCCCTTTCCTCAAGCGTAACAACTGGCTCTGGCATCATGCAAGTGCTGTGAATTACCAAACTGTCAACAGAGTAAATAAAGCACAAAAAGCAAGCAGATTCCCCCGCCTTCCAGTTTTTAATCTCTTCCATTTGCCAGATACTTGGAGATCTACTTGTAGCAGTAGAGCAGAAAAAAAAAAATGTATAGGCTTACGTATGGTGCTTAAATTGATAGCGTAATCCTAAATTTGTATTAGCCAAGCTGTTTTTTTCTTCTTAAGTGGGAATAATGTGTGGTCTGGGATCATGGTACTGGAGGAGTTGGAGCTGGAAAATACCTGACAAGTCACCTGGTTCGTATGTAATACAGAGTCTCCCTGACCAGTACATTTTCTAACGTCTTGTCTGTGTGCAGAAGTGTCAAGTACTGGGATTTCCTTTGCTCCCTTGGAGGGTAACTGCGTCTCGCCATGAAGACATTTTTCATTATACTCGACATAAGTGTTTCTTTTCTTAGTTTCTTCCTATTATTCCTAATTATCACTTGTGTCGTCCCTCAGCAACTGAGCCAATGGTATTTATGTGGTAAATACTATAAAATCATATACTTCCCTGGGTTGGTTCTGCTATAGAATTCATAGCCGGTCAGTTGAATTTTTGCCATTAGATGTCACTACGTGTACAGCAGACTGTTTTTTAAAAGACTTGATTTTTATTTAGCTTCCCAGAAAAATGGAGGAGGGAATTGGGAAATGTAGGAGAGAGTCTGGTAGTACGCTTTGAGACATGTACTTCTTAAATAGTGTGTTGGATATGCCTTTACTAAAAGCAGCACAGAAGGAAACATAAGATTTTTGACTTAACTCCAACAACCAACAGATGATGCTGTGACCTTAAGCATATATAAATATGTTTAGCAGCTGCTGTGTAACATATTTATAAGTGTTTAGTGACCTGGAGGTTAATCAAAATGAGTTTGGTGATCTCAGCTCAGTTCTTAATGGACTCCACTTCATATTATAGCACTGATGCAGCACAATTTGTCACAGTCGGCAGCCTTTACTCAAAGGAGGCCCACTGTGGAGTGAGAATTAAAGGCTGAAGTAATACCTGATTATTTCTCCCTAAAGAAACTTTCCCTCGCAAGCCATCATAGAACAGAATAATATGTGGAGGAGCTCCGTACTGCACGCTGCACCCAATCTCGGGGTAAAATAACGTTTGCTCTCACAGGACGTCGCCTCGCAGTGTTCCGGAGGTGGCTCACACGTGCTGCACTCGGTGCTCTGATGGGGGACCGGGAAGGACAGAGTTCTGCCAGGGATGGTGCTGAGTCTTTTTACTTGCTGGGCTCCTTCCAGGGCTGGAGAGCTGTGTCCGTTCCAAGTGAGGCATTACAGGGAAGGATGAAAGGGAAAGGTATTGCCTTGCCAAATGAAATTTCGGAATTAGGTCCTGCTATTCAGGTCTTTCAGGGTATAGAAGCAATTTTTCAGACTTCAGTTGTTTTCTTGCTGTCCTGGCCAAAGCTAGTATATTCCTTTTATTTAATTTCCACTCTCCGTCTAAACTGGAAATAGTTTCCTACTTTTTGATTTAAACCTGTTGTACAGCAGTGTGGTTTCATGAGCTACAATTGAGATTGATGTCCGTAGTGGGTAACATGAAATAGGTTGTACCTCAATTTAGGACAATGAACTGCCCCATAGCTTAGAAGATACACGTGCTATAGCAGGTAATAGTGTTGAAATATTAGTAGATCAGGACCAATTTCCGCTTACCGGCAAGGTGCATATCTCCTGTGTACTTCTGAAGCCAAAGGGACATGAGAGAGATATACCTGTAGAGACCTCTGTCTTTTCCAGAATCCCAGCCTTCCTTCATAGAAGAATGTTTCAATATCTATTACTGCTTTTTTGAAGTGTAAACATGTGCTTGCACACTTTCTTCAGCTTCCCTAGTAACTTTACCCAGTAATGGAAAGGATGTCGCTTATCCAGTGTAGAAATAACTTCTCAGTTAACTGCATTTGTTGAAATATAGCAATTTTCAGCTAAAAAGGGGGGATGAGGATGTTTAAGATACAGTATTTACATAAGAAAAGCTTGATTGTATGACTGAAATCTTTTTAAAGTTGTTGCCAAATGGTCCCGCTCTTCTCTTTTCCCTTTGTAATTTTCCCTCGGAGCATTGCACCACTGTGCATGTTAAATCTTTTCCCTCCACTACTCATCGCAAGCTTCATCGGGGAAATGACATTGTGTGGCAGTTGTCTCCTTCATATCAAAAGCAAGTCTTTGCAAGAGTGAAGAAAAGTTTGTCTTCAGAGAGCAAAGGACAAAACTGACTTGGAAAAAGATGCTTTATTTAGATAACACGTTCTCTTTTCCTTTGAAGAAATTCACAATGTGTCAAGAAAAATTAGGCCAAATAGTGCTTTCATGGTCTTCCTCCTGTACCTCCTAAAAAGAAATCCTTTTCTACCAATTGTGTTAAGAACCTGCCACGAGTTTGGGGGAGACAAGAAGCCATTGAAGTTATTCAGGGTTGTTGGTTTGAGGGTTTTCCGGTTTGTTTGACTACTGTATAATAATGAAAAGTAGAATTTATACCAAAACTCCATCTTGCTACCAGGACATGCAGCTCTCTCTGCCTGTTGGATAAAATTAAATGCTTTGTTTTTCATGAGGAAAAAAGCACAGACAGGTACCAAAGCTATGTAAAGGGATGGTTGCTTCCTTTCTTTTCTCCTTGATTTGGAAAAACAGCATAAATTTACAGGGTGTACATTGAAGAAACGGGTCTGAGTTTTGTATTTTCCTATGTAGGCTATGAATATACAAGTAAGTATATTTTTGCATGTGTTTTTACTTACATATATAATTTTCTATGTATAAGTCTATAGCCATATATGTATCATAATATGTGCAGTCTTCAACTATTGGAAGAAAAGGGTAGATAATTGTATTATGGATTAAAAGAATAAAAAGTTATTTTTTTAAGTTGGATCAAGCATTACATGGGGTTCTTCTGCTTACTTGGATTGGATTATTTTCTTCCTTATGCCTCAGTTTATCTATAGAATTTGCTAAATCAAGTACAAGGTGTACTTAGGTACTTTTTTAGAACTTAGGAGTAGATAAGGTTTAGCCTTCAAAAATATTTGATCTGAAGATGTGGAGAATTAGGTAAGGGCTTCATTCCAGGAAGTTTTTCAATCTTACGTTTCAGTTATGAAAGCATTATATAGATAGGTGATTGATTTTTAAAACCACAATAGTTCTGTTGAGGTTTCTTGTTTCAACAAAGTGTAGTATCTACATGTTTTTTTGAAAGATTGAATGTACAAGATGAGCATTTTATTCAGTGCTGCAGTCACATCTGTGGTATCTGCTGGATGACTTTGACTTTGAGTCGTAGATCAGTACTGGAAATGGAAACATCTGTTTTATTATTATTAAAAAAAAAAAGCTGGTTTCCAGAAGAAGAGAGGTAGGAAGTTACGTGTATGTGACTTCATTGAGGGTTGCGTGAATGCCACTTTTGGTCATGAGTTACGCTCAAGATAAATGCTCCCATGCAATTGGATTTCTTCTCTGGGATTGGAAGGGCTTTATGGGAAACAAGGTGTGTGTGGTAACGCCAGATACCGAAATCTGAAACAGATTCCATGGTACCCATTTTTCTTCTGGTCACTTCACTGTTTTTTAAGCTATGGCA
Organism: Tetrax tetrax; assembly: GCA_009806455.1. Lineage (NCBI taxonomy): Eukaryota > Metazoa > Chordata > Aves > Otidiformes > Otididae > Tetrax > Tetrax tetrax. The sequence goes on along the minus strand of WHYT01015937.1, from coordinate 108,158 downwards.
GGCAAAGATTTCTATTACATGGTCAAAATTGTGATTCACTGAATCTCTTTCATGCCAACCCTAGGTTCTGATTTTGACTCCTGATCATATTGCTGTCTACTCATAGGATAAATAATATGAGTTGTATTTTTCTGTGGATTGGTTGTGACGTGTAAAGACGCTGTATATACATCTCTTGAAATTTGTGTTCAGTCCAGTTCTGTCTCAGATACACGGTAGCTAATTCAAGACTAATAGCTCCCCATTTAGGTAAAATGAACAAATTGTATGCCTTCTTAGCTATTTGCAAACAACAGGAGAAGTACCCTGTGACAAACCACAGCATCTTCAGCAACGAGGTACGTAACAAGACATCTGTATGTGCTTTTTCTTCTCCTAGGCAAGGCAATTTCCCTGCCATGAACCAGAGCGGTATGATGGGATCCAGCTCCCCCTACACTCAGCCGATGAACAACAGCTCTGGCTTGATGAACCCGCAGGCTCCTCCTTACAGCATGGCACCTAACATGGTGAACAGTTCAACAGGTAATGGTGGGTAACCCCTCAGCAGCGGCCTTCGTCCCTAAATCTGCTCCACAGTACCGGGCCTAGGCTGGTGGCAGAGGGATAGCCTGCTTCATTCGATTCACCCCTGTTTGGGTAGTTTGGAGTGATTTGAAACTAGGCTAAGGTATTCACATTTTTTTGTACAGCAGCTCATACATTTTTCATTAAGTCCTTTTGCACAGCGCGGAGATGAGCACAGTGTTTTGAACAGTTCCAGCAACACTCGGACCCCGTTTGACGTAGGTGTTGCCTAGCAAGTATACGTATATTTGTGTGTATGTGTCTACAAGAGAGGGGAAGGAGAAAAACCTCATCTTTTAAGAGGCTGCTGTTGCTTTTCAGTGTCTTACTTCCTAAGATTGCGATTTCAGGTATTTAATATGGTACTGGTTTAAAGAAAGAGATGCACACCTGCTCTGACTTTAAGATGCTGTAAGTTGAGCACTTTAGATAATTACTCTGTTCTGAAAACATAGGCCATATTTACTGTTTCCAAAATTTGTATAACCGTATATAAGGTTTCTTCATTTACTTAGTTAAATATCAGTGTATGAAATTTAATCTTAGCTTTATTTTGCAAAAAAAAAAAAAAAAGCATATTTATTGTAGCTGCTGGATTTATCCTTCGTAACATGACTTGTGAGTTTAGAATTATTTGCAGCTTTGTGTGGGACTGTGAAGACAGGTGAATGTAATTCTGTGCAAATGTGCTTTATAGTCCATATTCAGCTTGAACTCCTAACAGTCACCTTCCATCACAATAATACTTTACAATTGGTAAAGATCAATTCTTTGATTGAGGTGGGTTTGGATGGAGTTGCAGTGACCCTGAAGTGGATCCTCCCAAACGCTTATTCCAGTCATGGAGTTTCCGTGCCTGCTTTACTGATTGCATTAACCCTTTTTGAAACGTTGGGGTTCCTCTGAAAGCTGGATATGTTGTGCTAAGGCAATTTGATTTAGTTTCTTAGTTGGTTCTGCTTCTACTTTTGTTTATTTCTTTAGAGATGCCAAAATACATAAACTGTATCTTACCAAGAGCCTGCGTTTAAGTATCTTCCTCTCTGCACTGCTTAACTTGTTTTGTTCCTTCATCCTTTGCCTCCTTCCCTGTCTTTGCTCCCTGTCAATTTTATGTGTCCCTGCTTCCTGGGCAGAAAATGGCCACTGTGAGATTCTAGTGGCTAGTATGTCCAGAGGGTTTCTTTCTTCTACATAGGAGTTCCTGAGACACTGAACTGTATCTTATTTTTCAAGAATATTACATTACGTTTTTGGTTAGCAGAAGAAACAGAAAGGGGGCTGTTAATCAGTAAGATTTTTTTTTAAAAGGAAAGGAAAGAAAAAAAAAAAAAGGTTTTTTCCAGTGCTGGCTTGGAAGCCATTGGTTAATCCAGACAGCACACTTCACTGTCTGGATGAAGAGGGAAAAGCTATTGAAAAGACCATTAGATAATAGCTTGCTTTTCCCCCACCAGAGCTGTCCCAGGTAATATTATGTTTTGTTTGTGTAGTTATGTGTTTTGTCTGGCTTGCTGAAATAAAATTACTTCTGAGCATTGAAACTGTGCTATAAATTCTGTTTTGCTATTAGCAGAAGTAATTTTTCCCCCTTTTCCTTTGGCCCCCAGAGCTGCAAAAATAACCAACAGCAAACAGATGGCAGAGTGCCCTGCCTAAGAAGATTTATGTATTCCTAAGGAATAACCAGTTTAAAGGAAGATTCACAGAGGTTTTTTTGTTCAGATAATTCAGCCATTCGTTATTTCATACAGTGGAAATCTGTTCAATGCGAGGCCATTTATCCTAGCAGTCTTTTGTATGGGGTAGTCATACTCTTTTTATTGTGTTATGCATTCTGAAATATTGGATTTTTAATAATTTAAACATTTATCAGGGTTTTTTTCTGCCAGTGCATTTGCGAGGTTTTCTTTTGTTCTAGTTTTATTAATTCAAAGATTACTCAATGGAAAGCAAGTACGAGATGAACTAGAGGAGCTCGGCGCACCTCCTTTTCTCTGTGTGTGAGCAGAGGTGCGTCCAGCGTGCACTGTATTGCTGTGCGCAGCCGGCCTCCAAGAGCCCCCGGGCAGGGTTGGTACAGGGGGAACAAAAAGAGAAAATCAGGTGTCGCTGTGCTGCTGGGGGAACAAGGAGTGGGAATGCTGCGTTTCCCCCAGCCCTGACTTAGCCTTCTGCTTGGGTCAAAGAAATGAAGGGCTGAGCTTAGGACAAGTGTAAATACTTAAAATTTACTTAAAATGATCCTGTCTTGAGCAGGGGGCGCACCCCAGGGTCAGCTCTGGCCCTGCATTTGATGAGGTGGAGAATTTGCAGGTGATGCCTACTTAGGGGCTTGAAAATGGTATTTTCTGTGACGCAAAGACCAGGTCATCTATCTGGCTCCTGAGCCTTTTTCCCCTGCTAGTGTAAAGTCACAGTCTGTTGGGTAGAACAGGGTTCAGTCCATATGAAGGGCCAAAAACAAGTGCAAGTGAGCAGGTGCTGATGGAGTCAAGTGTGGGCATTAACTTGCTGACGCTCACTGGGCACGAAGAGCTGTGGTTTCAGTGGGAGGCCAGTGAAAAACTATGATAAGCAACGGGGAGAAGTTGATTTCTTGGTTCTCTGGGTTTTGGAGAGTGCAGTTGTGTTGCCTGTTTTGAGGGAGGAAGGTAGGTTTTGGTTATGTTCATTTTAATCAAATGCATTTTTAGGTTTTACTCTCTAAAATAGAGGAAGATTGCTGATGCTGTTTGGAGTTGTTTGCATATGGTTTTGGAGCTTCAGTAGAGCTAAATGTAACACTGGTTTTACCACCTGTTATTATTTATAACTCTTATTACAAATTGATCCTTCTTATTCTTTATTTTTTTAAATGAATGTCACATTGAAAGGAGAATTGTGTTGCAGTTCTGCATCCTGGTACTTCCACAGTGACTGTGGATCAATCAGATCGCCAGCTTCTGCTGATGGAGAGCAGTTTAGGAACGCAGAAATTATGAGATCAAAGCAGACAGATCCTTCTCATAGAGTATCCATCCCTTCTGATAGAGTATCCCATCCATAACAAGACCGAAAGCTTCAGGAAGTACCAGAATCCCTTCACAATTTTGGAATACCCTGCCATTCAGAAAAATTATATAACTTCCACTGTCCTTTTGTTATGTGAGTTCACACATCCCATATATGGTTTAGATTTTTTTTCCTCCTATTTTGAAAACTTAGGCTTTAAAAATATATATAATAAAAGGAAACTTACAAAACCCAACATAAATAAAATAATAATTTCATGCTGTGAGCCTTGTTAATTCTAGTGAAAATTATCTTTAAAAAAATAAGTAATACAGAGTAAAAATAAGTAATACAGAGTTTGGGTCTCACAAATTTCTGCACAGAAACTGGCACTCAGTCTCTGCTGCCTCTGGAGGTGAAGAAAACAATAAAAAGGCATTAATCTCCTTACTGCCACAAGGATCCTTTCCTAATTTCCCTACCTCTGTCTTATGAAACCTTCCATTTTCTGGATATTACTGTTCACAACGAATTTTTAACATTGTATTACTTTACATAAAACATGAAGTTCTAGGAAATGTTATTTGTACTAAAGCAATTTTAAAAATGCTCTTAAAAACAGTATTAAGAATAGATATAGCACTTGCCTTTTCGTATATATTATATATATTTGACTTTGTATTTATTTAGGTGAACCTCTGATAGAGAAAGCCATCATACTTATGAATGTGAAGCATTTTTTAGGAAACTTAATTGGTTTTCTCTGTTTTTCAGCTTGGTTACAAATGAAAACCTGAAAATGGAAACCTCTCACTATTGGGAATGGAAAATTTTTCCCTATTTTTTTGCTCTTACACATATCTTCGTATGAGATCTTATATAATGCACATTTAACTGAACTTTCTGTGGGGTTTCAGCAGTTGGTAACAGCTGAAGTATCCTGTCACATACACTCCCAACAAGCGATGACCGTAATCCAATGGTCATTGTGTGACCGTAAGCCAAGCCAGCTCCTGGTCTAGCGATACCCACATCCCAAACCGCATGCACTTGCCATCCCTCAGGGGACATTTGGTAGGCAGAAAGGAGGTGTGGCACTGAGGTCCTTGGTGGCCCACTCCTCCCTTTCAGGTAAGGTGCCTGAGTGCCCTGGGCTGTGCTTTTCCCCAGAGGGGAACAGTCATTCCTGGCAGGACATTAGGCAATGCTGTTGTCCCCCTTCTGTTTTTCCTGTGGGCATAAAAGCAGTGGGGATCCTTTTGCCAACTCCACACGGGGCACAAATTCGCTGCTTTTGCTTTTTCTTCTTTATTTTTTTTTTTCAGAGAGAAAGCGCTAGGGGTAGAAGGAAGGAAGGAAGGAATGTCTTACAAAGGATGTAATATTCTGGTTTGAGGCGTATGATTTGTTATTGCACTAGCAATAAAGAGAAAAACAATGTTTGTGTATTGCTGCTCCTACAGTATTTCATCATCTTCTGGGACTGATGGAGCAGCCTTTAGCAAAAAAAAAGAATACTTTGCTGCAGTTTTACTCCTGTCAGTATCTGCCTTTGAGTACATTAAATTCAGTGTGGAATAGTTAATTCAGGACCTTGACCCATACTTGCTTTTTGAAATCATTCTAGCTCTTAAATTCTTATAATAAGCCAGAGGCTAGTACTTGAAACCTATTCACAGTGCATTACAACACTTTTTGAGTCAAGATTTCCCTGTTATTCTCCTCTCTAAAATGTTTTATCCTTTGGTCTGCACTTCACACACAGAATTATTAGCACCTGTGTAGAGAGACCAGGTCTTATTTTAGCAGTTTCGTGACAATAACACACTCAGAAAGGGTCAAACCAATGTTCTTACTGTACCACTTTGCTCAAAAAAAAGTGAAGGGATGTCTGTTTGCAAATCACTGGAGAGTACCTTTGCAAGGAGTTATGAAACAGCATTTCAGCAGTGTTTGGAGAAGTAGCGGTGGAAACATCTTAGGTAAAAGCTATAGGGAAACTAGACCAGCTTGCAATTTGCTGGAAAACTCCTTGCAGTTCTCCTCTTATGGATAGAAAGAAAGGCTGTAAATGAGGGAAATAATGTAGAACAAAAAGTGAAAGAGAATTTGGCAAACTTTTTTTTTTTTTTCATAATAGTCTCCAACTCCTGATAGTTATATTTCCATGACAACAAGAAATATGCAAAAGCCAAAAGGAATCCATTTTTTTACATTTCTAAACGTGATTCATATGGTCAGAATAAGTGATAGTTTACAAACTAGAGTTACTTGCCCTTTACATGAGGTGTTAAACCTTGCTGGAAAAGAGATTTTATAAAGGAATTCTGATGGAAGCAGGAGTGCCAGGAGTGGGCACAATCATTATATTCTTTGTAACAGAAACACAATATGCCAACCTAGATAACAGTGAGGTATCAGCAGAGGATTTAGCCGTGCGGAATTCTGGTGAAAAAGTGTGACTGCTAACTTTGCTTTGTTTGACCTCTCTAAAATTGCTTTAGAGGGGAAGGGTCATCTTTGGTTCCTTTGAAACTAAAACTAAGACTTCTTTTTTAGCGATTTCACAGCATGAAATGTGTTAATGTTAAAATTTGGATTTTGTATAACAGTTCTGCATTCCAGTTAGAAACCAGACAGTGGCATACATTTGACCATTTTGCACATATGTTTTTTAAAAATCTCTAAAAGAAAAATAACTTTTTTTTTAAACTGTGGAATTCAAAACTAAAATGTGTTAGGCTGCCATCCTTCACTTCATAATGGTCACAAGCTGCCCCAGCTCCTCAAACAGAGTACAAGGGCAAAATGCATATAAATCAAATGCTTAGTGGATGCTGGTTTCCCAGTATCATACTGCTTGGCTGTTTGTTGAGTTTTCACACACATACATAAAAATAACAGCATTTTTAGCTGATCCCAATAGATTTTTCTCTGCAGCTGCATCACTTGAAAAAGGCTTTTTGTTCCAATTCTTGAAGTCTTAAGTATTGCAAGTAATTTTTTTTTTTTAAATCTCAATTATGATTTATGTGTTGTGATGACTTTAAGGGCTTGATTGGGCTACAAATGTGCTTTGAAAAAAAACAAGAAAATGTGCCCATGAGAAAAAACAGCAGTTCAAAGCTGAATATTGAGCGTACAGTTGTAAACTCACATGGCGCGTGGCTGGGTAGGTTTTTTTGGCAGACCCGTGGTCTCAACCTGCAGCGATGCTGAAGATATTAGCAAATTAGCACTGCGAAGCTTGCCAGCGTATTCGCCAGAGTCCTGCTCATGCTCTCACTGCTGTAATTAAAACTAATTATTTTCTAAAACATAGTAATACATGAATATGTGCAATAATCATTTTGTAGTGGGCAATCTGTGAAGTATTTTTAAAGCTTCTTTTCCCCCTCCTACCTTTGGTTTGCTATGCAGCGTGCCTGCTGCCTGGCGCAAGCCAGCATTGTCGTTTTGCGGAGAGGCACGCCAGTCTGGTAGTGATCAGATTTATTTTTTTTTTAACAACGATGCTTTGCTGATTCTTAACATTTTTAAGCTTAGGAGATGTATTTTTTTTCTTTTTTATTGCCTTGTAGATTATGTGATCCTATGTTTTTCCTATCTCAGATCCTTCTTTGAAAGACGGGCATGAGGGGGAGAAAAAAGGGAGAGGAATGGAAGATAATCCAGTCTTTCGCAAACGCTGTGCACGTGGCTTTCTGCAGGGAAAGAATCACCTGGTGTCTTACTGTTGTTCTCTGGTTATTTGCATTGATTCAGTGTCACTGGCACCTCCTAGCATCTGCTCTGCCCAGTATTTTCTGTCTATTTATCTGAATGTTTCTTCTTGCATCTTTATAGAAATCCAGGAACCCAGCAGCTCTGCAGCAATAATACTATACTTAGCACTTGCATCTTCAAATAAAAAAACCCCTTAAACTCCACACATCCCTGGGAAGCAACTGCATGCCATTATCAGAGACAGACATTTGTGCATTCGTTACAGTCCCACCTCATTTTGGCAGGAGGGGAGGAAGTTGAGTGCCGGTTCTCCAACAGAGTGGAGTTTACAGCTTCTGCTTCTGTAGTTAAGGCTCACAGTGGCTGAGCCATTCAAACTGAAGTCGGTAGGGCAGGAATTATCTGCTGGACACCAGCCTTAATACAGATGTAGTTGGGAAATACAGCCTTTTTCTCAGACTCAACATCGCAAGCAAAGTGCCCATCATTTTCATTTACATTTGTCTGTTGCTAAAGGGAAAGTATAGTAGTAACTAAAATATCCTGTTGTTCTGTTAAAATGTAATGGTCAAGTGTGTAGATAGTTGAAGACCACCAGCAGCATGAAGAATGAATTTTACTCCGTTAAGTTTTTGTTGTTGTTGTTGTTGCACGGTGCTTGTATTCTCCCCTTGTTTGTTCTCTTTTATTTCCTCACTTCAACTGAAGAGGTTTCCAGGTTTCCGGATGCTAGAAAAACAGGACAGAGGTGGGATAACCTCTGCTTCACGTGTTGCCACAATCGTGCAGCAGGAAGCGTGATTTTCGCTACAAAGGCAAACGTAGTCATGCTTAACTGTTTCTCCTGTTTTCGATTAGCACCTATGGGTCTTGCAGATATGATGACACCCGGTGAGTCCAAACTACCCCTTCCTCTCAAAGCAGATGGCAAAGAAGAAGGACCCCCCCAACCCGAGAGCAAGTCAAAGGTATTTACCACCTCCGCACGTGGTGTTGGTTCAGCCCGCAGAAGTCTGCTGTGTTGTCCTTCATCTTCTGGTTTTGGCCTACCCACTTCTGTTCTTTCCTGCATGCCTTTCCATTCACGTGCAATCTCTTTGTTTGTTTCGTTTCTCTTAATTTTATTTTTTTTTCTTTTCTCCTTCATTGTGTGGATCTGAAAGTTACTAGTTCTTACGGCATTTTAACTTGCGGGGGCAAAGCAACCCAAGCCAAAAGTTGCGTGGGGATTTGGCTGTGCCAGGTGGGTGGGAAAGGAGGGTCTTGCCTGGTTTCAGTACTTGCAGCCATTTTTCTCTGCCTTCAGTTATAGCTTCCTGTTTTGGCCGCCTCAGCAGCAGCAACATACTTTAATATTTTGCTTTCCTGCCTTATTTGGTAAAATAAGGTGAACGGCTTGTTTTTTTTTCTTTCTTTCATAAGGGGAAACCCATGCTTAGCATTCCATGTGAGCTTGAAATAAGCATGGTGGCTTAGTGACTTTAGCCAAGCATCCAGCAAACTTTCCAAATTATACTAATTAACAATGTTGTTTTAATACCTTTTATATATATATAAATATATTTATATATGTGTGTGTTTTCTGTATGTGTCTCTCTGTTTATATATATTTTATATATAAAAATTGGTCAGTCTGTTAAACTGGATGTATTTTTTTTGTTTTTAATAAAGTTTGCCCTGCCTTTGTCATATTATTTTTTTTTTTTATTCCTCTACCACAGGATAGCTACAGCTCTCAGGGTATTTCTCAGCCCCCAACCCCAGGCAACCTGCCAGTCCCTTCCCCAATGTCCCCAAGCTCTGCTAGCATCTCCTCATTTCATGGAGATGAAAGTGATAGCATTAGCAGCCCAGGCTGGCCAAAGACTCCATCAAGCCCTGTAAGTGGCTCTGGTTTTTTTGGTTTTTGTTTATTTTTTTGTAATTAATTATATTTTAATGCTTGCTTGTTTGTTTTGTAAGTTCTTTTTCTTCATTATTTATCCACTAAGTTTTCTTTCTTTATAACACTGGGTACAAATTCTGCTCTCGGGCACATGACTGTAAGTTCCACTGCCTGGCTTCAGTGGGGCCTGAGCATGCTTATCCAAGGGCAAAATTTGTCCCAGGAGTACTTTGAAATAAGAAAGAGTAAAATTGCGTGCATCATGCAAGTGTGCTGTCTGGTAATACAGCAGTTGTTGTGAAGAAAACGTCCTTCCTGTAATGCATCAGCTTCCAAGCATGCCAACTGTGTTGTAAGGACAATTCCATTTCTGTTCCTGGGCCCAAACTCCTTCACACAACTGATTTCACTCTGGTTGCTGCACTTGTCTTTGCTAGGATTGTTCAGGAAAAAAAAAAACAAAACAAAACAAAATGAGAAACCTTCTCCCCTATTGAAACGGATATCCATCAAAAGTTTAACTTGCAGGCTCAGCACCATGAAAAAGCTGCCACATATATTTTTGAAACATTTCTAATTTTGAATTGTGGATTTGGAAATACAATCGTTAGGTTGTCAGGGCATGGTCTAAACCAAAATGGTTTCTGACTTGCTTCATTCACTTATTTTGAAATAACCCAGATTGTGGGTACGAAAAACCTGATGCATGTACGTTTTTAGAAAACTATTTTTTAGAGTGATAATGTTTAGTCATTCTCATACAGGTTGTAAAGAAGAACCTGAGAGAGATGTGTGGAGTTAAAAACTGATTTAATCATGTATATATCTATATATATATACACATAGAAAATTTATATAAATATATAGAAAAGGGAATACAGACAGTAAGCTGATGTGGCCTATGGGGAGCAAATGTCCATTTGGTCATTTTTGCTTTGTTTTTTTTTTGAATTAGAAAAACAGATATTGTTCCTCCTTTCTTTTCTTTTACCAAAAGTAATAGTGATCTTAATTTCTCTGTAGTAAAATACTGAAGTCTATTCTTGTGCGGAATATAGAGGTGTTTCTTCCAATGTTAACGTGCACTTAAATTAGCAACAACTCTTTCATAACAATTTAATTTTCAGAAAGAGATCTGTTGAAGAGTATGTCTCAGGGCAAACAGAGGAAGGCCAATCGGAGGGAAAAAGATCAACCCATCCAAAATCCAGACATCTAGTGAATCCCCTGAGCAAAGGGGCAGCATGGCATGAAATGCACCACCTTAATGCTTTGATGTCTATTTGGCACAACTTTGAGTCTCAGAAGGCAGCTGGTGTTACTTGTTCCCACAAAGTCTCATATTTTTCTTAACAGCATTTCTGAAAGCGTGGTACCAAAAAAGTCTGTTAGTTTTCTTTGCAGTAATGTTTTGGGTACTGCTTGTTCGGGTGGTTTTCTGGAGGAAAGCAAGAGAGTTACTGCACAAGCTGTTTAACACATCAAGTTCCTCCTCTGCAAGGCTACTAAATGATAATGTATTCCTGAGCTCACTGCGTAAACTGCCTAACAAATCCTGGAGTCATCATGAACATTTGTGGAGGGTTTTCCATGTAAATATGCCAAAGTGTAGTGCTGGAAAAAGCAAAGTGAGAAAGTTTGTGCTTTCAGTTTCTTCTGAATGCCCTTCTGTCCAGATGCTGCTGCATCTTTAGCTTCAGGTAGCTTCTTAGTACACGGATATGGATAAATATTTGGAACGATAGAATAATAAGTGCTGTAAATTAGCTGATCCTTTTTTACCTATGAAGGCCAGTGTATTGGATAACTTCATCGACTTCCGCAGCAGCCTGACATAGAGTGGAACGATTGATTGCAGGCATTTCGTTACACTTGAAAACAGCCTGAATTTGGTCATTAAATCCCAAAGCTGCTTCATGTGCTACAACTTCTCAATCCCAGCAGGGGTGAATGGTCTGTGATTCACTTCGCAGTATTCCTGTGATCCTGCTAAGCGAATCCTCTCTTTCAGCAGTTTTCTATGGAAGTGAGGCATCAGAGAATGTGGAGAAGGAGTTACTGAATGTTATATTTTGAGGGCTCTTCGGGTACATCAGTAAAAGGACACTTCTGTTATGCTGATTTTGCACGTAGTGCATGTCCCTGACAGTGGTGAGGTGGATTTAAAATTCTTTAAAAGAGAAATTTCAAGTATGAGTGTGAACTCTGCAGGGTCACTGCAACATGAATAAAACAGTAGGCTATGCAAACCCTGTAAAACGCTCTTCAGTGTCCATGGGTACCCACAAACGTGACAGCGAATACACCTGAATAGTACTACATCTCCATGGTGCTAGCTGTGAGAGGTCCACAGAGTCCTTCAGGAGGAAATCTTGACAGAGGATTGCGTCCTGGAAAAGCCTTTGCCAGAGATTGGACTGTGGCAGTTTTTGCTGCCTGCCTATGCACGCTCTGTTCTCTAGTACAATAGGTCTATGTAATTGGTGTAATCTTTGGCAAATTCTTTGTTGAAGTGGGAGAAGTGAATGGTAGATCGTTCTATAAATACAGATGCTTAAAGATACGTGCAGAAACAACTACCCACTGCCTTAATGTGAAAAGAAGTACAGAAATAGGTGTTGCTCTGAAGGATTCTGCAGACACACCACACAAGGGTCTGTATTTAATACAATTTTAATAGGTGATAGATGTATTGAAAATAAAGTACAGGGTTTGACAGATTTAATGTGGGAGTTGTCTTTGGTATCCACATAACTTTGCTGGGTTTTTTAAGATCACCTATTTAAACATGGCCAATCGTATCATGTGCAAGAGTGAGGAGTGAGGGCAGACAAGAGGCAACCAAATCGGTAGAGGTGTGTGCTACAGGCTTGTACTAGCGTTCTTTTATCACCAAAAGGATCAACAAACTTAACAGAAGAAAAGGTCATGATCTGTATTTTTCTAGCATTGCCTGGCATCGGCTCATTTTAGTTAACAGTCTGCTAATGGCATCGTTTTGTAATAAACCCTTGTTTTCTCAGGTTAATATTTACCTATAGGCAAATTTAGGCTTCCAACTGAACCTGCCCATGTGGAGCTGAAGTTTGTTTGTGTGTAGACTGCACACATCTGTCATTTTCACATGTTTACATTTATAAAAATAGAGAAGAAAAAAAGATCTTTCTTCTTGAGGAATAGCATTCTTCCCCCCAGTGCATTCTTCTAAAGTTAACATTTCATTTTAGAAGAAAATTGCACCCATTTTACAAAGCATGACAACCTGAAAGCTCACACAGTAAGAAACACTTCTTACCTTCTGTAAACTGTGAAAAGTTTTCAGATTATACTGTCATTTTAGAGCCTGCTGCCACACTCCTGAAAAGCAGCATCATTTGAGATGTGTAGTAGAAAAACACAGAATGAAAAATTATTAACTGGTTACCATTCTGCTCTGAATCTGATTTGAAAAAGAGAATCTTGCCATGTAACAATGAAAACGTAAAACTGGTAAATCTGAACATTGTTAATCGTGAACTACCATCAAAGTGAAACAGAAACTATTCTGTTGCCTCATATATTAGAATATAAGCACATAGAAAATTTACTGGATAAAAGCTGAAATTTCCCACCTTCCTTTATTTATTAGAGTTCTGTGGCATCACAAGTGTCAGATTGAAATTAGTGCTGATAGCAGTAGAGTAACTTTGTTCTTACCGCAGCTGGTCGTGGGTAGCTGCAGTTTATTCAGCTTTTCAAGCCTATGGGATCGTGTATCTGCGCTCACTACACAATCAGATTGGTAGCACCATGACTTGCCTACTTCCCGCTTTCCACACACCTCCCAAAAAAATTTTTGACAAAGCATGCTTGTTGAAAAGAGTTAAACTGATTTTCTTAAACACCCAGATACATAGCAAGTGATGCTTTGAGTAGACTGGTTGCCATTGCAGCGTCAGTTTGTGCTTTCAGTGCGTAATCTGAAGGGCTCATGTCAAAGTAGTTTCTTGCCAGGCGCTTAGTGCCAGTAACACAAATTCAGCCCTGACTCTGACTGCAGGAGTGAAAACACAACTGAATCTGTCTCAAGTAAATTCAGGAGTGCACCTCATTTCCAAATAAGAAAGGTAATAATATCTGTCTGTAGGAAGGACTACTGCGAAGAAGTTACAGTATCAGGAAGCAAGGCAGAAAACCTTACAGGAGGCAATTTATTTAATTAAAATGAACATCTATTCACTGGAAAGAACAGCAATGGCTCCTGGAACTGCTGGGTCACCCCCCTTGGCTTCATGTCTCTTTTCTCCTGGCTCTCCTCCAGTGTTGCCAAGTTTCAGCTAATGGCTGGAGGGAGATACAGAGCCTGTCATATTTTCCAGGCTAACATGCAGAATGAATGGTGGCAGTGCTTTTAAAATCATTGGCAGTTGGATGCTACCCCACTGCATCTTTCGTGGTGTTAATTGCCAGTTCTCAGCAGCGCTGTGTGGGGACATGGATGAAGTGGGTGGTTCTGCAGCTTCTGTGCGGTACAGCTAGTGTCTTCTTCAGAGATGTTCAACTAGAGATAAATTCCTGTTTACTTCAGAATAATGCTGTCTCCTGTTCAAAGCAAGGAAAAGGCAAAGGAAGGAGAGTGATTGACTAGATGAGTTTAAAGAAGTGTCTACTGCAATCGACAGCGAAGTTTAGGATTTTACTCTACAGACATAAAGGATATGTTTCCCTTCATATATTGGGCTCCTTTCCCAAAGCTTTATGTCAATCTTTTTCTCTTGTGTTTCATTCTGAGCCACTCCCATCTTCCACTGCTGAGCAAATCACTTGGCCCTCAGCAAGCAGGAGGGTCTTCCTGCCGTGGCAGCAGCCCCTCTCTGCTGCCGGGTCGGAGGCAGCTCAGACAGGGTGTAGCCCATCTGCACGTGGCACAGAGCCCAGCTCACAGGGTTATATTGCACAGGAAAGAGAGGGTCGGAAGTTACAGCTTGCACAGCAGCTTCCATGCATTCTGCCCGAGGAGAAGAAAAGGACATCAGGATAACGTGAGCTGTCATTAGCTGTAAAGCCCAAACAGCAGCAGGGAAACAGGTTTCCTCCTGCATTTCTGCTACGTGAGAAGGAATTCAGCTCTTTCCAACTCTTTTGCTTTTCCTGGTGGTGATTCAGCTCTGATTGCTGTCCCCAGGTTTTCCCCAGGTCATAATACACATTCTCTTGGCGAGGCAGGACGTGTGAGACGGCTGTTTTCTGTCCTTTTTCAAGGGAGGAGAGTAGTAGCTACCCATAAGCATTATTGGCTCGGGCAGCTAATCAGCAGTTCACAAGAGTGTTGCCACCTTGTACTGTAGGCACTCTTGCTCATCTTGCTTTTTGGCCAGTGGTGGTGTGAAGAGGTAGTAAAGTACAACCATTTGTGACTCTCTAAAGAGAGTACTACTCTTCCATGTAATAGTTTGCCATGATTCACACTTTGGGCTACTTCTGTGCAGTTCTTGTTCTGGAGGAACACTTTCAGGTTTTCTAGCCCCTTTTTGAGGGCAAAGAGGAGAGGGTTGATTTAGTTTCATTTTAGCATCATATGAACTTGTGTGGGATAAATTTGGTTTTAATTTTATCCAAATTAGTGCTTGCAAAGCACTTTGAGATAAGTGGATGAGAAGCACTGTGTGAGAGCTACCTCGTCTTAAAATGACATGAGGCAACACCACAAAATTGCCTTCTGGGATCCAAAGTTCAGAACAGTGAAAGAAATATGAAAATGGGGAGTTTGGGCCCTTTATTTAAAAAACTGACTTTTCCATATATGGACAGAATGTACTGTTTGTGCCTGAACTAGTAGCCTTCATTCCTGACTGTTGTGTGATAGCTTTAGTTTGTTTGACATCTTCTCTTTTTCAATGTTGTGAGTTTCTTACTTTCTTCTCCCTCCCCCTCCCACCCTTCCCCCAACTCTTTTTTTTCTTCTTGCGGTTTAGAAGTCAAGTTCCTCTACCACGACTGGAGAGAAGATCACTAAAGTCTACGAGCTAGGAAATGAGCCGGAGCGCAAGCTGTGGGTAGATCGGTACCTCACATTCATGGAGGAGAGGGGCACACCCGTGGCCAGTCTGCCAGCTGTGGGCAAGAAGCCCCTGGACCTGTTCAGGCTCTACGTCTGCGTCAAAGAGATCGGAGGTTTAGCACAGGTGAGAGGAAGTGCTTGAAAGTGAACCTTTTGAAAAGGTGATAACGCGTGCTTTCTAGAGTATTTCCTGCTGCTTACACTGTTACATTTTCAGCCCTGAAACCGTTGTTGAAGAAAATAAGAGTTTCGTGCTTTAGGATTTGTCTGGAGTTCATTTTGGCCTGCATAATTGCCCTAAAACTCTAGAGTTTGAATCAAAATTGGCCGTTGCTATAGACAAATGAAATTGGTACCTGTTCTGGGGAATCCAGTAATGCCACTAAGAGAAGAAAAGAGTAAGAGACATTGGATCGGAGTTATGAGTAAGAAACAGATGGTAGGGCTGAAAGAAAAAGGAGATTTTGAAATCCATCCTTCCCAGATAGGGATAGCACCTCTAGGACAAATCAATTCATCTCTCCAGAGAAGTGGCAAATACATTCTTGAAACACAGTTCTTTGTCCCAAACCTTTAATCTCTGAGTGTCTCTGTTTCTTAGACATGGACTGTGCTTTCCTTGTGTTTGGAAAATGCTGACAGGGTCTTTCAAGTTGCCTTACAAACATAATGATTACAAGGGAAAGGTGAATTACTTAATTAAGATGAAGGAGAATTAAAGCAGGAAGAGCTGAGAATATAAATTGTCACAAATGGGAGAGAAAAAGCTTTGGTTTGTGTCCTCACCAGTTAACTGGGAGTTTTGCAAAGGAATGTTTGGAAATTACATGTGAGTTCTGTAAGACTGACCACCATGGAGCAAAACTAAGTGTTTCATTGTCCAGCGCTATCAACGGGGAAAACAGGAGGAAACACTCTGTATTTGCAACCTTAGATTTGGTATTCAAAGTTGTCTGTCCTTGCTTTTACAAAGCATCCCGTGAATCTAGAGACTCGCTCTGGCTAGGTGCTGGAAGCTACTGTGAAGTGCTGAGACCCATAATTTCTGTGGATTTAAGAACATTTAAGGATGTTCAGTGCTTTGCAAGATGAGGTCTTAAACATAGCAATGTAGATAAATATCTATATGCAAGATTTAACATAAAATAGATAGTATTTAATAATTAAATCTATAATTTTACACTAGTTACAACATCTGAACTCAAAAATACGGCAAACAGATCCTCAGAAAGAGAGCACATTTTAATAATCTGTGTGGACAGTTGGAGAAAGAAATGTCCAACATCAATGAGTACCATTTTCAATGCTATTTTTAATAGTTGACCTCACAACGTCGGGTTTAACTACTGAATTCGATCACACAGATTTTAGCTATTCCTGTTATTAAAGGAAGGCAGAGAACCCTAATATAGTTCACCTTGCCAGTTGTTGAATGTTGTATGTGGGTAAGAGATGTTATCCTGACATTTTTAGTGATCAGCTCATGCCCCCCAGCATCATAAAGATTTGATTACTTTTAGCTCAGAAACTTTATTACAGGTAAATCGTATCAGGGAGCTGCTCTGCCTCTTACAGCGTGATTGTGCCCGTAGTATGACTCTTGGCAGTAAAAATTAAGCAAGATGGGGGGGGCAGATGGGATATTCTAGAGAGTCGTTCCTGTTTGCTTCTTACGGAAATGTATTTTGTTTTGGGACAGTGTTGATTTGCAGGGACAGACATTATGCATTGCCAAAGAATAGATGCTGCTCACTTAGACTGATTTTTGAAAGAGCTTGAGTTACAAATGTGTGTGCTTCAGTAATGGTAAAAATTGACACTTAAAATAAAGGCTCCTGGTTTTACTGGTGTACCCACATGAATGATCACCATGTTTATCTGTTTGGGGCTACTGAGAGGTGCAGAGCTTTGCTTGCTGAGGTTTATTTATATGCATCTGTGCGACGCTCTCCTAAAAAGCTGTTGCTCCAACTGCTGCACTCCACATCTCATGATTCTGCCCGAAGAGTAGCAGGGAGTGGAGCTGTGCAGCAACGGTTGCAACTGATGGGGTCCCAACACGAACAGACCAGCTGTTGGCAGTCTTCTTTTAAATGCCAATATCCTGTGCATTTAGGCGTGAATGTTCCTGTTTGCATTATGCAGTGCGTTCATTACGCACCGCTTAGCTGTAAGTCAGTAGGCACAAAGGGCTGTGGAACTTGGATTTCAAGCCTCAACAGGGGCAGTTTGTTAAAATCTTGTCTCCTTTACGTCCTGGGTTCTTGGAGGATGTACCAGAGAAATACAAACACTGCTCATAGCCATGCCAGCCTGCTTGCTGTTAATGCTATCCTCAGAAGATCTTTGCTGACTGTCAGCAGTTACGGTGTTATTAAACACTGAGAGAATGCTAAGAAATGTTTCCTTTATTGACACGCAGGCTTAGGAACAGTATGGCTAACAATAACCTTTGTAGCTATACCAGTTAAGTTGGAGTCATTAAAATCTCAGGCCTCAGGGCAAGTAGCAGTCATCATGGCGCTCAAGAATCTGGATTCTTCCCCAACCAAAGCTGAGATGCTCGGACATAAAGCCCATTTATTTCAGTGCTGCCTCCCCTCCTTGGATCGTACCTAGCAATTGCACCACTGGTTGAATGAACTTTGGGGTGTCGGGTATTAGCCAGAAAAAATACCGTCTACTCTGAGCGGTACAGCTGAGCGAGCCAGTGCCATCATCCAGGACGACAAACGGACATTGCTGTTAGGAGGCCACCTGTGTTTGGGGAGCTCATGAGCAGAGTCTTTCAATATTCTCAGCCTCCCACTGCAAACAAGACTCGCAGCGGAGTTGTGCAGTCGGCGCTGTAATACAGAGTATTGCTGGACTAAACCTGTGTGTTTGAAGTCTGCTTTAATTAAGGGGCCTGGCTTCACTCTGCCTCTCATCTGGCTGAAGGATCATTGATCGGTCCCTGCAAGACGCCCCAAAGTGAAAGGACTTGAACCGGGAATATTAGGCTGAACTGTTTGTCAGCTGATGGCTATTTTTGGAGAAAAATTTCTTTTTCATATCAATGCTCAAAAACTTAAATTGCAGAATAACGCTGTTATTGCTTTTTAAATTAGTTTTTAGAAGCTGCTTTTTAATTAGAATGAGGTGGGTGTGGGTGGGTGTCGGAGATGGGGAGAGTGAGCATGAATTTGCGGGGAGATGGATTGCTCACTGAAGAGCTTAGGACCTGGAAGAGCGCAGGCATTTCAAAGATGCGCCATGCAGAAGACTCTCCACAAGCAAAGCTTTTTATGTAGCTATCAGCAGGTTCCTTAATGGTTTTATAACTGTAAATGCTGTCTGTGCATTACTGCATGTGGGAGTAATGAGCATTACTTAAAAGAGGAAAATAAAAAAAGTAAACCAAGACATTAAGTGCTTTTTCTTTTTTTTTTTTTCTTTTTTTTTACTTTTTTGTCTCCTGATTTAAACAAACCACTTTGCTGCAAACCAATGATTCTGCCATTTATTTTGCTAGGTTAATAAAAACAAGAAGTGGCGTGAGCTGGCAACCACCTTGAACGTTGGCACTTCGAGCAGCGCAGCCAGCTCCCTGAAAAAACAATACATTCAGTACCTGTTTGCCTTCGAGTGCAAGATTGAGCGAGGGGAGGAGCCCCCTCCAGAAGTCTTCAGCACTGGCGATACTAAGAAACAACCTAAGATTCAGCCGCCATCTCCTGGTAAGTCCAAAAAACTGCAGACTCTTGCACAACCATTTTCTGAAGGCAAAAGCCACTAGGTTGCAGTTTGTATATTTAGAAGCGTGTCTTGCTAATGCTGGACGAACGACGAGGATAAATATGTTGCTGGCATGTTGTTTTCAAATTTGGAGCCAGCTCCTGAGTCAGGTGAGATGTAACTCTGAAGGGCCATCCGCAGTCACGTGTCTCGTTTGTTGTTGCTCACTCTAACATACAAAGATGTGTGCACAGGCAGAGTACCATTGGCATGGCGAAAAGAGCAGCATTCTGCACGCACGTGCTTGCGCTGCAAGACAGGAGGCAGCCAGTACTAAAACAAGCATCCATTTGTCTAAAGATCAGATTCCGGTACTTGCACTTTCCTTGCTATGACGGTGAAGCTGCATTTTCAACACAACTGTTGGTCAGAAAAGCTTCAGCTGGAGTCAGGATGGCAGATGCTGGGCTGATCAGTGAGTCTCAGGTGGTTGCTCTGATACAGCTCATGTTGAATGTGTGGCAGATGGAGAGAGCTGAGAGTATGGTGTACCCCCTCTGCCAGACCTCAGAGTTTGGAGGCACACTCTCTTGTTCTTTTGTTGCTGATCCTGTGTGTCAGATAAGTCATTAGCATCACTGTCTATCTTGTCTGAAAAATTAGCACTGGAATGACTTTATTCTGGCTGTTCTTTTTGCATGTACAGTGTGGTGTTCAAACCCACACTGTTTTCTTTCTAAATTCATTCAACTTCATGCTCACAAGATATGAGAGCCATGATTGATACTCAAGGCAGGAAAATCCTTAAGTGAAAGCATTTTAAGTACATAGGAAGAGGCATAGTGCTCATCTATGGTGTTGACTTCTGAACTACCCATGGAAGAAGATGAAATTCTTTTGATTTGCTGGTGGTTAGGCTTTTCTGACTAATGAAACAATTTGACAGAACTTGTGGACTACCTTCACAGCTACTGTTAGGCAGGCCACTTTCTGAGAGAATATAAATCGTAGACCGTTTACAGCAGTTTCCTGCATTAGAAGGCAGTTTCAGGAAGGTATTAAGTAACTTAATTTCTGTTGGTGCAGTTCACTGGCTGAAAATGGGAAGTGGCAGGTCAGGGACCCAGCAAGCTCTGCAGGCAGTTTGCAGGCTGCATGGCTCCAGTATCCCATCGTGGATATTAGAAAGCTGCAAAGACCTTTATAACCGTATGATACAGTCTGGCATTTACAAGATAATGTCTTATGGTAGCAGGTGGTCAGTACAGAAAAAGATAACAGCGATAAGGCCTAAATCTTTCTGAGCCTCATGTATTCAGGGTAGGGATTTGGGGAAGTGTTTAGTTAAAATCTTCCAAGGTACATCTCTCTGTGTAATGACTTAAGTATTTCCTCCACCTTGTTAACACCTAGGATTATTTAAAAGAGAAGATAAGTAGGTTACTTTGCAAGGCAAGTTTAGAATATGCGGAAAAACACTTGGTACTGGAAGGGAAGCCTATAGTCCAAATGTTTATCTGTCTGAATTGAGCGTAGAGTGTCCTGAATGGGCACCACTACAGAAAATAAAAAGGTGTTGGATGTGCCTGTCACATCCTGAGGAGGTAAGGGTAAGGGGAGCTGAAACTGTTGGACTTGTTAAGGGGGTGGTGAAGAAGAAATTAATCTGTTTCTAAAGCTAAACAGCTGTACTAAAATGAAAGAGTATTCCGCTTTGCTCTCTCCTCCCTTACCCCTCTCCTTCCAGCACTGCTCTCAGTAGTTGGTTCGGGGGTGATTACCATAAATTGACTGAATTTTGAGATGAAGAATCATTACTTAAGTATGTAAACCTGAAACAAAGGAAAAGAAATGTCAGACATACCACTTTCACGGGGTCCTTTTGCATCATGACGCTACAGATGACAATGGCAAAGTCCAAGTTTAAATTTATCATAACATTCGAGCAAGCTGTCTATGAAGAGAACTGAAACTATTTTTCTAAAATAAAAACACAGCAGGACATAGAGACTAGAAGAGGGGGAAGGAAGCAAAGATCTCAAGGTTTGTTTTGTTGGCAAGAAAAGAGCTCGTGTCACTGAATGGACTGCACTTCTGTTCAGAGAAAGGCTTTCCCAGTGTGTATCAGCTTTAGTACATGAAATCCCGCTGAGGTATAGATGCTGCAGAGAGTACAAGCCTGTTCTCTTTAATAGTCAGCTTTTTTTCTTGCTCCTTTTCCTTTAGTATATATCAACATTAACATTTTAACTGCACAAAAGAAGTAGAGTTGTGGATGTACTTTAGATAATCTGTTACTTCTTGGCAGCCAAAGGGACAGGAGCACAGTACAAGGAGAAGCAGTTGCCTCTGAAGATGTGCAGTTGACTCGGTGTAAGCACTTCGAAGGCAAACCCATTCGCAGTATTAGGGTGGAAGTTCATTGTGATAAAAAAGCAGAGGGGCTTGTCTCAGTGGGGAGGGTGTTGTATTTTGTCCAGCTCTAACCAGCTGATGAGCATTTATCCTGTACTGACTGAACAGGGTGGCCGTCGTGGTACAGCTGAGGATGCTCCTGAGTAACGCTCAGCAGCCGGCTCTGATGTCAACGGAGATTTCATTACAGCAGACCTGGAAAATGAGTGCCTGTGTTGGAAAGCGGGAGCGAAAGCACGCCAAGAGTGTGTTCCCTGCGTTTCCTTGGCAGCAGAGAAACAAGACTTGGGGAGGGGAGTGGCGGGGGGGACACGAGACAACACCACACACGACACAGCCATTCAGCGAGTGCATCTGTAAGCAGACCCATCCGTCTGTGCTGGCGGGTGGCTGACTGAAGTGCTATTATTAGCAGGCAGGTGATGTCATGGAGCGTGTCCTGAGGCCAGCCAGGGAATCCCCACGGAAGATGGATGGGCAAGGGGTGGGGGGAGGTGGAGGAGGGGACAGACAGAGGAGCCCCCATGCCTGCACCCACGCCTGACCGGGGGGGCCCTGCTGCGGCCAGCGGCCCCCAGCCTGGCCTAACTGGGACAGTGGGTTCGTGCTGTGTAAATTATCTTCCCAGCATGGCGGCTGGCTGTTCACTCTGAAGTATGTGAATGTACTTAACCTTCAGTAACCTTTCCATTGTTTACTTTAGAGTATACATTTGTAGCTTCTGGCAAAAGGTAGGGATATCCTAGAGAGCATGTCAGGCCTCATACTAATGGAGTTTCAAGAGGTTGCATTCTTTTTTTCTTGGTTTTTTTTGGTTTTTTTTTTTTTTTCCCTGAAGGGAAAAAAAATGCTGGCAAGAGAAAGATTTTATTTTCTTTTAACTGCATATTTCTGTTCTGGTAAATAAAGGGTCTTTCCTGAGAGCAGTACTTACTGCTGTGCAGGCTTTGCAAGGAAAAAGCCATCCCAGTGCTATAATTCCACGCTGCCGAGAGTAACGCATGCCACTGAGTGAACTGTGGAAGAGTTTGTGGGACCTCACCTTCTCACAGACAAAGATGTTCCTTTTATTTAATTTTGGATGGATTTTCTGTTGTTAAAAGCAAATTCTTAGGAATCTGTTATGACACTTGAAAGACGAGTGTGGCTTAGATGTGGATGTGAGATGAAGAATTCAGTAGCTGTGTACACACAGGTTTTTTCCTGGACATCCCCAAGTTAGCTGCAGCATCGTGTAAGCAGAGATTACCTATTCTGAACGAACATTGTTGTTTGTCTTCCTTCTTAGTTCTTTGCTTAGTACTGAAGCTTATGTGAAGCACTTTGAAAGATACTGTTTCTATTTCAGGATGTCCACAATCAAAATTAAACATCTGCCATAATAAAAACCCTGCCAGGATAGATGTAAAAATTTCAGAGAGCAGCTTAGCAAATGTAAAATGTAAGGTGAAACATGAAAAAGGAATATGGCACTTTCTGACAGAGAAGAGGGTTGTTTTCATATTCTTTAACTAGAAAACATTGCTAATAGCAATGTTTGTACGTGCAAAAGAATGTAGCTAGTTTGCATTTAACATGTGTGTATGCAGGCACCTGTGTGCACAGGCGATATTCAAAGCCTGTTTGAACTCCATTGCTTTGATGCACAGTCAAGTGCTCAAACATTAGGAAATGCCAAAAGTGAGATATAATCTTTGCAACCTCAATTATGTTTCCTTGTGCATATACAGTTCAATACACTCTTAATTACACAGGCACATGGAATTTTTTTTTCCGTTAAATGTCTGTGTCATTCAGTGCACGAAATAAACGGTGCTCAGTGAATGAGGAGCTATTCAGTATTTTGTGTTATCCTCACTCCTCCGTAGACAGCCCTTACTTGTGCCACAGTTTTCAACCAGACTCAAACAGAGAGTTGTCAATCTACGCCTTGGTTTTTTCTCATCTTCACTAGAACTGTATCTGAAGGCTTTCAAAAGCATTAATCAGCTTTTGCAAATACTCATCTGAGAGGAAAAGTAGTCTGATTCCCATTCTACAGAATGGGCTACCAAAAAATTACAACATGAGCATATTCTAATTCTGAGTGCCAGTTTTCTAAGTTTGCCAGAGAGTCATAGAATCATTAGGGTTGGAAGGACCTTCAAAGGCCATCTAGTCCAGCCTCCCTGCAAGGACATCTCCAACCAGATCAGGTTGCTCAGAGCCCCGTCCAACCATGTCTAGCTCTTTGTGTGATCTCATCTGTTGCCTTACCTGTCCGGCACAGCTGGAAAACAGCATCTCTAAACAGACTCTCTGAGAAAAGAAACACACATCTAAGAACCTCTTCATTTCATTTTGCTCATATGCCCAGTATTGGACTCTTCCCTGTGTTTAACTCTTGCCTCTTTATCCAGCCACTTATGGTCCTTTCCCGGTACTTTAACTCTCATTAGGTGTATTTTCTGGGCTTTCTTGGTGTTCCCTATTGTGTGGTGCTGTGTCCATACAACTTCAGACTTCTCAAATTCTAATTTGATCTTAGCATCTGTATCTCCTTTCCGGGTTCCCAGTCCCCTTGTCAGCCTCCTCCTATTCTCCTTTTCTGTTGATGGTCAGAAACCCTATTACCCTGCCTTTCCTTGCCAACCTCCAGTTGTAACCATGCGAGCTTGTTCGGGGTGGTGTCCTGGCTATAGGTTCTCCCACTCAGCTCCGTGTTCAGGACTGCCCAGATCCAGCCAGGAGCTGAATCACAGTGGGAGTCCTACTCACTCCCAACCTGAAATAAGTACAAACAGGATCTTCAGAAAACCAAGCAGTGAATGTACAGCAAGCTAATAATCTCTATGTTAAACAGATATTTCTCACACA
This sequence comes from Tetrax tetrax, assembly GCA_009806455.1. Classification (NCBI taxonomy): domain Eukaryota; kingdom Metazoa; phylum Chordata; class Aves; order Otidiformes; family Otididae; genus Tetrax; species Tetrax tetrax. The sequence continues at coordinate 83,958 of WHYT01015937.1, read as the reverse complement.
TGTATTTGACCAAATCAGAATTAACACTGGAACAGCAAGAGTACTTTCCCTGTCACAGGCACATCCCCAACATTACCACCAAGTTTCTTCTTCAGACAGCGAAGGGACCACTGGTGGCTGTGTGTGGAAAAGGTGACACATTATAAAACACATTGTTATTCGTAATAAAGACTCTATATTCATGCAGCCCATAAATTCTGAAAAAATATTTTACTTGTTTTCTTTAGTTTTACTTTAGATATCAATTAAGTTCTTACTCAGGTAGGATAGGGAAGAATTTAGTTGGTTCATTGCTGCTTAATAGCCTGCCATAAGAGAAATATGGAGGGTTAGGCAGTATCATATTTACAGCGAGTATATGGGTGCACTAAGATGTTTACTTACATGGTTTTAGTATAACGTGATGGTATGTGACAATGTGTGGCTTAACTCAGAAATGCTTTCAAGCATTTTAGAAGTAATCTAGAATTGTGTTTAAAGCTCAAGGGCAGGAGAAGGATCCTGGCTCACTCAGGGCTCATATATACAAAGGGCTCATTTTAATGTGAACATGATGATTTTCTTTATTATCATATGGATTTGTTTTATTAGAGCACAAAAGCCTTTAATGAACTGTAGCATTAGTTGTTGCAAATGTCGCTGTTGCTGTATTAACACAATCAGAGAGCTTTTCTGGAACTGTTTTTGAACCTCATTACTATGTGAGCATAATCCAAACACGCCTCAGAAAGCCGAGGACAAGAACGATGTGGTCTACACACCGTGGATGTTACATATGCACTTGCTGCTGAGACTGATTTCCAGATAGTGGAACATGTGTTACAGATACAAATGAAACACATATAAAAAAGGTGTTCCTTGGTTAAAAACAAGCTCTGCCTGTCAAGATGATGAGTGTTCTAGGATTCTGAGTCAATTATAAACTACTCTGTCTTTCACATACGGAAGAAAAGCCCATACTACTTGTTCCAATTTTCCCTCTAAAAGTAATTTATGAAGTTTTCTTAATTGGTTGTTGAACGTAGATAGTCAGGCACTATAAAATGCTTACATGACACTTCATAAAAAAGAAGGACCTCTCGAGCCAAAGCCACGTCTTTCTGAGTCTATTAGATTTGTGAATTTTTTCTGTTGGTAATTTTTTTTCCTAATTGCATCTAAAGATTTGAATCCTACAAGTTCTTCTGGGGTAGAACTCCTGCTGCAAAGCCAATCAGATCCAAGGCTTAGATATTATATTACTAATTCCCACTTGCCACCTTCTAAATAAGAAAACTACTATGTCAGATCGTCGGTGTTGGGGGAGGCTTTCTCTTCAGTGTCTACTTTAAAAGACTAGTCTGGATGGATTTTATCACTGGCTTATACAATTTAACTTAATGCCCTTCTTAGGGCTCAGTCTCATTGGAATAGACTGTTACGCACTTTTCAATGCGCAGTGTCACATCAGGAATGCGGCTGTTTACCGGGGTTAAGGAGCACAGTGGTGCAGGTACTCTGTTACATTCTGAGATCTCAGCGCAGAATTTGTTGCAGATGAAATAGATGCTTTGCAGAATTGACCTGGCATTGTTATCTATGTTCTGCAATGACTCTAACTACATTTTGTTGGGATGTCCGTTGCTATTTTTACAGTTCTCTTAGGAGTGTTAGCTGTAGCCTCCTGTTTGTAGTCTACTTTCAGCGATCACTTTCTTCTTATCCCAGATTGCCATTTGCATTTCTTAAATACAATCTTTTGCTGTGCTGTCTCAAAGATGCTGTAAGGTTGCAGTGTGCCACTAATCATTTGCTGTGTTTCACTATGGAAATGTCTGCCATTTGGTGATAAATGGAATGATGAATTTATATTAATATAGCAGTTTAAATTTGTGAGGAGAAGCTTCTGGCTGAAATTTGCCTTATAAACATAGGTGTTTTGATAGTGATTATGTGAAGAAGCTGTGCCAAATAACAACCTTCATTTACTCTGTTGTAAACTACAGACAATTAACTTTGTATCTCTGACCTCTGATTTAAATGATCCTTCATCTAAATGATTTCTGTTAATGTTGCTTCAGGCAGCAGATTAAATTCATGTTTCTTGAAAAGATGATGGCTCTTACTGCACGTCATATCCTGATCTCAGAGAATTTAGGGGAAGTTATAAAGTACTGAGATGCACGGTATAAGCAGACTTATGGGGGAAACAACCAATTTCTCTCTTTGTTGATTATTATTACCACAGGAATTTGGCTGCTACCTTTTAATACTTTCTTTATCTTTAATTCCCCAGCTAATTCTGGTTCCTTGCAAGGCCCACAGACTCCACAGTCTACTGGTAGTAATTCCATGACAGAAGTGCCAGGCGATTTGAAGCCTCCAACACCAGCATCAACACCTCATGGACAGATGACACCTATGCAGGGTGGCAGGTATGAAAAGGGCTTTGCTTCATTTTTTGTTGGGCCGTAGTTCTACCACAGTTCGAGCCAGTCTTTCCCTTTCCCAACGACTCATCTGAATCTGTGCTGAACCAGTCAGACCCTTAAAAGTGGCAGAAAATTATTTCTTTTTGCGGGGAGAAAGGGAAAGGCGGGGAGGAGTAGGAGCTGCATGAGCTTTCTGAACACCAGAGAAGGACCAGACGAGCACCAGTGCAAAGTGGGGCATGTGAATATGTGAAGAGTGGGGAGGAAGGTGAAACCCCAGTAGCACCAACTTAGAACCACAACCTTCCTTTCCTTGCTTACCCTGTCCTCGTCAGGTATGCAAGGCCAGACATTCATGCTTAGGAAGGAGGAGTTAAAACTGGAATGGATTCTAGAGAAATATTTGTGGGATGATGAGGGAACACAGAGATAAAGGAGCTTGCTCGGCTTTGCTTAGGTTGTTTTGAAGTATTAGAAAAGTATGGATCTAGAGTGCTCTTCTAGTAAATACAGTTGAGTAAAAATCTGTGGGTTTAAGGTATTACTTAAATTCCAGTTGTGAAAAGCATATATAATAGCAGTGGTTAAGTGAGATAGCAGAGCGGTCAACGGATGGACTAAGAGATCCTTTTCAGTTCTAAGTCCTGTAAGTCACACAGACCAGCTTAATCTGAAGTGGGGCCTTCCCAGCGTTTGTTAAGGATCCTTAGCCCACCGAAGTCCACCAAAAAAAGTTCTTGTTGACTTCAGCAGGAACATAGCTGAGTTCTGAACCATGTACAGAGTCACCCCAAACTTAACATACTTCAGTTCTTTTCTTCTTCATCTGTAGTACTGCAGAAAGGCTAACAAAAACCTTTTTTAGTCATCTGTAATTCAGATTGACTTTTCTTCCACTATGTAAAAAATTTTCTTTTGCACTAAGAATACATCTGATAGTTATCAGGGAAATGCCATTTTTCAAGCCAAATTTTTAAGGGCTTTAGAATAAAGCCAACTGCAACCATAAAGGTTAGTGCCTCTCCTTAACAGTAAAGGGTATTTGGGAGGTAAATCAAGTGTTGCTGTTTAGTCTTTCCTCTAGTAGGGGAGCAATGGGGTGCTTGGTGAATTTGAAAAGTAATAAATACAAAAGTGATAAAAAGCAATACTGTTTTGACTGAGCATATAATTAATCTGTAGTGCTCACTGCCTTGGGGTAGCGAGGCGAACAGCTTAGTGAAATTTCGGAAAGGTTTAGGCTTTTATATGAGTAATAGGAACATGCACAGTTGAATTGGATTAAAACTTCTCATCTTTAAGGTAAGTAGCCAGATAAGCTTAGGGGAAAAAATGGGGAGATTTTTTTTAATGGTTGTCCGTGGTGAAAATTTTTTGCCTCTTCCTCAGATGTATCCTGCGCTGATCACTGCCACAGCATCATGGGCTAGGTGTGTTATAGTCCAGTCTGCTTTCACAGTTCTTATGAATACGTGGCAATGTTAATGCCTCCCTTTTCTCATCTGCTAGGAACAGCGCAGTTAGCGTGCACGATCCCTTTTCTGATGTAAGTGATTCAGCATTCCCGAAGCGGAACTCCATGACGCCAAATGCACCGTACCAGCAGGGAATAAACATGCCAGATATGATGGGAAGGATGCCATACGAGCCGAATAAAGATCCTTTCGGTGGAATGAGAAAAGGTATTTTCTTTGCGGGAGCTTAAGTGTTCTTCCCTACTTCTATGTAATCAAAATGTTCTAGTTGTCAGAATGAGCTTTTTCACTTCCCTGAGTTTGCCATTGATCAAATTGTATCCTTGTAGCAAAAGGAGAGGTGCAGTGCAATCGTGTTTTATTCTGGTCTGGTCGTATTTTCCCTTCTCAGAGTCACACTGTTTATTTTAGACTTAAAAGAATCCTAAAAATGCTTGTAGGAATATGTATCAGGAAATGGCATAAATCCATGGGGTTAGATTTATGCATAGCTGTATATTTCTTGAAGGTGGTTAGCTGCTCTGCAAGTCAGATGCTGGACTTCAGTGTTAGAATGTGACATGAAGCAACAAGCCTGGTTGTAGTAGGGCCGAACTGGGAATTCACTCTGCGGAACTGAGCAAGTCTCCTAATGCTCTCCATCTCAGTTTACATATTTTTCAGAACAGGAAAGCTATTTTTTTTTTTCACTTGGGCAGCGCCTGACAAAAGGTGATAAACACACTCAAAGTTTGTTTATTTTTAGAAAGCAAAAAATAAAATTGATGTCAAATTTGACTCTAGACCTTTTGGACACTTAACTTACATATGGTTTTGTGGATATTGTAAAATATGCTTAAAATTAATCATTCTTGCATGCATTGCATAATGGCTGCAAAGAGAAGAGCAGATGGAGGAGATGAAATTAAGAAAGCAGAAACTGAAAGGGAATAAAAGGGAGGAATGGGAAGAAGAGGTCCAGAAATCAGGGGAAGAAAGTTATGTGGTGAAGTGGGGAGATGCTTCAAAATAGATAGTTAATCTGATGTGATTTTTTTAAACCTTTTCTTTAAATCCTTTGGTCTGGACTGTGGACACTAGCATAACACAGTTGAAGGAAGGGAAAACCCTCTCTGCCTTAGATTCACTTTAGGTTTTACATTCATGTGAAGTTAAGTGGGTTTATTGCATTTCGTCATACATTTCACATTTATCCTGTTGAAACAGAAATGTCTCTGCTCAGTATCTACTGTGAGGGACTAAAGGATAGAGTCTCTTTCTCTGTTTGCTTGGGGATTTAAATCCTTAATAGTGGTCAGCGTGCCTTTTGTTGGACCCTCAGAATATGCCCATCCTGCTCGACAGGCTACATTAGGACACAGTATCCTTTCCATAACTGAATTATGGTACAGGTGTGAGTATGAGGGCTTTTGGGAAAAAGAAGAGCCTGATTCTGGTACCTTTGTAATCCCAACTATGAGATTTGCTTTCATCTGTTCTGTAAGGTTTTTGTTTGCTTTCATATTTAGCATTGTTTAGGGTGAAAAGAATGAGAGTGAGTTCATCTTTGGCTATGAAGACCTCAGGGAGGAAGCTGCCTGGTGGCTGACGAGCTCAGTTCCGTAGGATGAGATTACTTTCCTCTCTTGCAGCTCCTTAATATTACAACTATCATCTTGGTAGTGGTGCTGCTTCATGTGTTTTCATCAGACCCTGGAGAGCTTGTCAGACACCAGCTAATTCTCCTTGGCAGTGTTAGGAATCTGAACATTATTTTAAGGTCCATCATTTAATAGAAAGATATCTTCAAACACCCAGAATAATATATTTCATTTTCCTTTCTCTTGCAGTGCCTGGAAGCAGTGAGCCTTTCATGACCCCTGGACAAATGCCTAACAGTGGAATTCAAGACATGTATAACCAGAGTCCATCTGGAGCAATGTCCAACATGAGCATGAGCCAGCGACAGCAGTTCTCTTACGGAAGTGGCTATGACAGGAGGTGAGTTAATCTTCAGGAAAAAGCAAAGCCCATTAGTGAAAATGATCCTCTCTCTCCCCTTCTCATTTTCCCATTGCACCTTGCAGAGAACAGAGCAGCCTACATTTCCTGCAGCATCTTACTAAATCACTGGGAGTCAAAGCACTGGAAATGACCGAGTTTAGCTGTTCACAGACATTAATGAGGAATTGTCGTACCTTAGAAGTCACACGGGCTGCAGCAGATCAGCGCATGGGTGTGTTTGACAGCTGCCTTCAGCTGACTGCTGGGCTGGGCTGGACTGTGGTGGCATAAAGTAGCAGTTGAGTTAGCTTCTTGGCCGTGTTTTCATCTTGAGAGTTGTTGGTGGGCTTTTCATGAAAAACAAAACGCACAGCCTAAATATGTCTGGTTTGTGGTCTGTTAGTGAATTGCCTTTGGAGAGCCTGGAGTCCGTTGTCTGAGGTGTAGGGGCACCAGTCTTGCCGTGTGTCCATCAGGACCCTCATAAGTTAGTCTTTCACTGAAGTACACAAAATAAATTTGGTCCTCTTGTTTATCCTGGGAAAGGCTTTGGGAAAAAAAAAAAAAAATCAGTAAAATCACTGATGTCTAAGCATTGGTATAGCAAGCAGAATGGTTTGGGAATGTTTGGATTATATCAAGTATTCCGGTAGATTTTGCAGCTCTGGCTGTATTCCTACTTTTACTTTGATGAGGCTGTGTACTTCAGCTTCCCTTCTTGTTTCCTGGTGGTAGCCAAAGTGGTGCAGTGTGGGTCTTTTAAGTGTAATGGCGGAGTAGTTTTCAGTCAATCGTTTGAAGTAGTAGATGTGTAGAGTAACACAGGTGTCATCGTGTTGTTCAATAGGTCCCATTGCTGGGGAGTCAGTGAGAGTGAGGGTTCCAGTGGAAGGTCAAGAGAATGTTTCCTTTAAGGAGTGTGTTTTGTTTTGTTTTGTTTTGTTGGCAATTTTAGAGAATAAGTGCTTGTTACAGAATGAGGTTTCCTTTGTCATTTTTTAGGTCGGATCATGGGCTGGGTCCTGAAGGCAGTATGGGACCACCTGGTCAAAGCAACATGGTGCCTTCAAACAGTGACCCAAGCACGTACTCTCCTAATCGTTACCCTGGCCAGCAAAGGTGAACGCTGATTTCTCTGTTTGTAATATCTGCAATAACGAGTGCTAGCAGCCTCTGTGAGAGCACATAGACAGAATATGTGGCCTCTTGGTGTGTTACTTCCGTTCTGTCTGTTCTTATTCAGGCTTCTACCGTTGGTTCAGTTCCTTGGTGGGGCAGAGGCTTGGGTGAATCGCTTGACTTTGTGTAGCTGTAGAATCAGAGACCTTAGAAAAGGAGTATACATCCTACCTTGTGTATCTTCCTGCCAGCATTGAACTGAACGTATTTTATAGGCCCAGGTTTCCAGAGCAGCGTTAATTGACACCAGTTCTGAACTGGTGCAGAACTTCACCTGGCTTGTGGTTATCCTGTGGCTAACAAATGGAACATTTAGAAAGTGTTCCCTTAGGTATAACACACATGTACCCTTGCTCAGTTTTCATCGTATTGCATGTACCATCCTGGACAACTGTAGGCAATTCCCATCTCTTACATTGTTCTTTTAACTGACATTAGGTAATTTCTCTCCATCCATGTCATAATTTTAGGAGGTACTGAACAGCTATTGCTTTCACTCTGGTCAGGTCTCAAATAATGTGAGTTTTCTATGATTTGGGAAAAGTTAGGTCCCATTGGTTCTTTTAACATGTCAGGTTTGCCAGTCCTCTGTTTCTCTGACTCTCCCTGATATATTACTTCCCTAATTGTACTCGAATTATAGATATGTTTTCCCTGCTGGTGTACAGAGAGGAATTACTGACATATTAGTCTGCAATACGGTGTTATTTATCAGTCCTAATAGTTTCCAAGTACTTCATGTCAGCAACTTAAATTTCATTCAGATGTGCTAAAAATATTGCAGTTGCACTGTAGTGCTCCGCAGAGGTCTTAAAGGCCACAGGTAAGTTTCCAAGTGCAACGCAACTCTTCCTCTTATCTGTATGCTTTACTATGTAGCTTTACTTAAAAATTACATGAACAGCAAAATTATGAGTACTTTTTTACTCAGTAATGATGTATTTAAATGTTACATATTGGAATGAAGTGTGTACTCACTTTCTGTCACTACCATCAGACTGAAATAATGATTTCACTTTAAATCAGCAGTTCACTATTGGTTATATTCTTAAATAATCCAGAAAGTAGCTCGCTTGGAGACTGACTCATTAAAGCACAAGAATTTTGACTTGCAACCTTTAAGCTGTACATCAGATACTTTTCCACCTAAGATGGGTTCCCAGCGGCTGCAGCTGCCTTTCTTACCTCTTTGCTGACCATACTCCCTTCCCATTCCTGGTTGCTACCTCTAAACCTCTCTGTGGCATCTTTGCTGCTCCTCCTTTCTTCTGTCTGCTTTATCTCCTTCCTTGTGCTACCAGCTCCAGCAGAGCGTACGACGTCAGACTCAGAACCATACCGCACTGCTCCTTCACCTTGTTTTTTCCAAATGGCAAATATCTTCAAGGTGCAAGATCGTCAGAGCATTTTGCTTTTCCTGGTGTCTTGGAAATTCCAGCAGCTCTAAGTGTTTGTTTGAATGCTTCATTTTAGGCATGAACCGTATGGGCAGCAGTATCCAGGACAAGGACCTCCCTCAGGACAGCCACCATATGGAGGACATCAACCTGGAATGTATCCACAGCAGCAGGTAGGAGGGGAGAAAACATTCGTAACATTTGTTTAATAAATGTCACCCCAAAATCTTGTATACATTCAAAAATTTGTTCATACAGTATATGTCCTTTGGCACAGAGGAGCACTGTAGTTCTGGTCAAAATGACAGTCCATATGGATAAGCGGTGTGTATGCAGCTACAGGAAAGTGTGTTCATTACACTGGAAGAGTGTAAATTTTAACAGATGTTCTGTGGCCTTGGATGTGTATCAGCTGAGTGTCCCGAGTTAATAACCAGCAGACTAGGAAGGTATAATTCATAGGCTAGTGAAGTGAAGCTGCCTCAATTCCAGAAACAAATAGGAAAGCTGCTTGGCTGGCAGGTTGAAGGACCTGAACTTAACGTCATGCAGCCAAGTGAGCCCAACAGAAAACTGGAACGAAGTAAAACGTGCAGCACTCTCAATTACTTAGAAGGCTGTGCTGGGTCGTATGAGATACCTCTCTTTAATACAGATCAGATGGCACAGTCCCCACGTGTTACCTCTAGTAATAAGATGGTACAAATACGTGAGAGATAACATTATTAGTGTTAAAAATAGTTAAAAATTTGTACATTCCAGTATCCCTAACTGTGCAATAACTTTGAAAATCTAAATTGTATTAATTAATCAATTCTTTTTGTTAGGTGTATCATCAATACCTTGTGGGCAAAAGCCCATCTTATAAGTCAATAACAAAACTCCACTGACTTCAACAGGATCAGAGTTTTCATCCTGCATGTTATTAATTCATTTCTAGTCATACAAAAATTAAAATTGAAGTTAGCTTCCACAGTAGAAAGCATTTCTTTATAATACAAAAATTAAAATGTAAGCTAGTTTTCAGCCAGTTTCATATAGTCCTTTTCAGTTTGGGCTAGAATTTTACTAGGAAATTTGGGGCTGGGGGGAAACCTAAAGAGGAGATCTTAGGTTGCAGTGTATTGAAAACGTATGTAAATTTCAATTACAGAATTTCTTGCTTGTCTCTTTGGTTCATAACATCTCTAAAACAGCATAATCAAAAAACTGTTTTGTTGTTCTTTATGATGAGCATATGCTAGCAGGGTAGGTGATTTAGCGGGGAAATTGCAAAGATATAGAAGAGAGCAGTTTGTGATATTCCATGCTGACGTATGCAGGGAGTATATTAACTACATGTTCATTTAAAAAAGGAGACAGCTAGAATCTGTAAAAATATATTTGACCCTGTCCCTAGTGCTGTTTATGTGCTTTGTACAATGAGTCTTGAATGCAAAACACTTTAATGCAAAAAAGCAGTGAAGAATGAAGGGCAAGGATCCTGGCCTCAGCCTCGGCCTCTCCCTCCCACTCCTAAAGGATTCCACATCTTCATTTAGCTAGAAATTACACTGCCACTAGCTTATTTTCAGTTTCTTAAATCTCACTCTGTAGTGGTACAGGAAGAACGTGAAAAATGTCCCTTTCAAAGCTTCCTCTACAACCTGAAGTCCTGGGAATGACCTAGGAATAATCTGGGAGGGAGGTGCTTGGAGCATGAACTCCTGGGGCTAATGAAGCACTTTGTGCCAGGTTTTTCAATACTTCTATGAATTCCACGGAATTCCACATCCCCGCTGGAGAGAGACACGCATTGTGCAGCCTCAGTCTCCTGCTGAAGCTTTGCACAGGAGGAGGAGTTCAGGTGCATCGTTGTCCTCAGCCTGGTTACCATTAGGCACGTTGCCACCACATATACAAGAGCGCTGCACGGCTTTTAGAAAGGCACGTGCTTCATTCCCAAGCGTGTGCTTCAGTCACTCTGGCAAAACAAACACCACCTTTTTCGGTGTGGCAACTACCAAGTCAGTTCTTAATGTATAAATTGGCCCCACGGGTGGAATTTACTGCGGCAAGCAGTTTATATAAGGCTGAAAATAGGTATTTCTCAGATAGCCAGACAGCTCTGTAGCAAGTTTTTAAAAAAAATACTTTAATGCAATACAGTAGTTGTGATTTTATGTGCACCAAAGTTGGAAGATGAGTTTATGAATCCCAGAGCTATTTTAACTGACCGATACTGAATACATACAGAATTTTATCTGTTCTTGGCTCTAGTACATTAGTACACATTGTGCACTGCGACTGAGCTACAGTTTCTCAGGGAGCCATAACTTTGAATTTACCATAGATCATATATTCAAAAATCACCCATTTAATTCACATTTTTTGCTTGAGAGCACTCAGTGTGGTTTGAACTGTGGAACAAACTCCCACAGGAACTAGGGACTGCTGAAAACCGTACCACCTTCCCCTCAAACTGCGACATGTCTTTTTTTGTTCTGCCATCTTCAACATAAATACATACAAGCTTGTATGATTTAAAAACAACTCAGCTGCCCCCAAGGTAAAACAGCTTACCTCACACAACATTCCCCACTTGAGAGGGTGAGAAACAAAGAAGGAATAAACCATAGGTGGCAGCTGTTAGTTACGTTGCTTAATTCATTACTGATCATCAGGGTAAGAGCCTGCATAAACTAGAACAGAATGTCTGGATGTGACAATTTGCTGTAATAATCTCACAGTAAATTAAATGTGATGAGGATAAGTTGGGAAGAGGGATGGTTGCCCAAACAGGACCACATTCCTGGGAATTACACAGAGTAGCAAATGCAGCAGAATGTTTCCTCCTGCTAATAAATTCGCTGTGTGCCATGTCATAAGATCCAGTGTTTCAGACATGCATGCTTGCAGCGTATCTTGTTACGAGTTTATTCAGTGCTTGTCCCTTGAAAAGATTCACTGAGTGGCTTTGATTTTTTTTAAGAGTTTTCTTCTTAGTAGACTAAGCATAAAAAGAAGTGAAAATATTTTAGTTGGTGAGGACTGTTGCTTTTTCATGCATGTCTGAAATGACAAGTGGAATTTAATCTGACAGATAGGAAAGGAAAGGGAAAGGGCAAAAATGAGAGCAAGCGTAAGAAAATTTAGCCCAAGGATAAGTTTACTTTTAGGATGAAGTTATAAGTGCAGCAAAACAGAGGCTTAAAAAGAAAGCACTAGATGAAGCCTAACCGTAGCGCTGTGTGCCTGACTCTGGAATCAGCACAGTCCCTCCAGAACTAAGTGCCTTTAGCTTTTTAAATGAGCTTTCAGCCAACATATTTATATGTGTATGGAGTAAAACTGACACATCTTCTCTCCAAAATTTTTTTTCAGAACTATAAGCGCCACATGGATGGCATGTATGGGCCTCCAGCCAAACGCCACGAAGGGGATATGTATAACATGCAGTATGGCAACCAGCAACAGGACATGTATAACCAGTACAGCAACGCTTACACGGGGCCTGACAGGAGGCCCATGCAGGGACAGTATCCGTACCCATACAACAGGGAAAGGATGCAGGGCCCAGGACAAATGCAGCAGCATGGAATACCTCCCCAGATGATTGGTGGCCCCATGCAGTCATCATCCTCCAGCGAAGGTCCTCAGCAGAACATGTGGCCCACACGAAATGATATGCCTTACCCTTACCAGAACAGGCAAGGTCCAGGAGGCCCTGCACAGGCCCCACCGTATCCAGGGATGAATCGCACTGATGATATGATGGTACCTGACCAGAGGATAAACCACGAGAGTCAGTGGCCTTCTCATGTCAACCAACGTCAGCCTTCTTATATGTCATCCTCAGCCTCCATGCAGCCTATCACTAGACCTCCTCAGTCATCCTACCAGACGCCACCCTCTATGCCAAACCACATCTCTAGAGCTCCGAGTCCAGCATCCTTCCAGCGCTCTTTGGAAAACCGTATGTCTCCAAGCAAGTCTCCTTTCCTACCTTCCATGAAGATGCAAAAGGTTATACCCACAGTTCCAGTGTCACAGGTCACAGGACCTCCACCCCAACCACCACCAATTAGGCGAGAAATTACCTTCCCCCCAGGCTCTGTAGAAGCATCCCAACCAGTCTTAAAACCAAGACGAAAGATTACCTCAAAAGATATTGGTAAGCATCAAACACAAGGCAAATACTGAAACTGGGTGGAAGAAAGGGACTCTGATTTTGATTTTCTTTTACAGTGTAAAACTATTTTAACAAATAGTTAACTTTGGTAACAATAATGTGATTGTCTTCAATAAAAATGTAATAACATACGCATTAGCCAGGATGATAGGTAAAACTCACCCCAGACAATCTGACATGAAATGAAGGCAATATTTTATATGGAGACCTGAGGTCTCCAGAAATGCATTAAAAATGAAGCTTGCCTCAGATACCCAAATGATAGGTGTTGACAGGTCCTTCAGAATGTCTGTTAAATCACCACTACAACATTTAGCTGAGCAAAGCTTTCTGTATTCTTGTTCCATGGAAGCTCATGCTGGTTCGCTGTGGAGTTGTAGTCTCTACCTCCCTTGAATGGCCTATTTATTCATTCCATATTATTTGTCATGTTTGTTTCTCCCCATATTCTTTCCCAAGTATCTTCCTATCTTGAATTCCTGTTACATTTCATACATTCAAGTTCTCATACTTCAGGTTCCCATACTGACAGAGTATTCAACCTTTATTTACTAATTATTTGGTTTAGCAAACTTCTCTAAGTTTATACAATTATTTCTGCTTCAGCAAAGTCAGGAAGAACAGCCTTTTTGAGATATTCTCCCGTATTAAGGCTGAGGAGCAGTTATAGAAAAATTGAACAGGACTAAGTGGTGAAACCAGAGTCTTAAGCAGTGTTTCAGAAACTTTTTCATTTAAATTCTGCATCCTCAGAATGTTACAGTTTAATCTTTCAGAACTCATTAATGGTCTCCGGGGATTCACTAATGCTGTTTTACTTCTCCTCCTTTCTTTCTCCAGTAACTCCTGAGGCCTGGAGAGTGATGATGTCTCTTAAATCTGGTCTTTTGGCTGAAAGTACCTGGGCGCTAGACACTATTAATATTCTTCTGTATGATGACAGCACTGTCGCTACTTTCAACCTCTCTCAGGTAGGTGGGAAAGCGTCCCTTTTTATGCTTGGTAACGGTGAGCAACAACAGACAGCTTTAGGTTGAGTAAGGGAAATAATAAGCCTGAAAGAAGGGTATCTCTTGTAGAAAGCAGCACGTAGGAATATAAGAATTTTAGCACTGACAGAAGACGAATGTGTAAATTCACAGTCATGACAGTGTAAGCACAATCCCAGAAAACAACAATATGTTAGTAATCTTGCTTAACTTGTGTTTCCATAAAAGGCTTTGCGAAACGATATTAAATTGATTTGAGGCTGTCTTTTGGTGACTACTTGTCTTATTCAGTAGTTCCATACTAGGCTGTGGGATTTTTTTAATTGCTTATTTTTTTTCTGTTTGGTTTCTTCTTCCAGTAAATAAGTTTGCACAGAAATACCAGATTGAGTATTTAAAGGCTAAAATCCCCTGTTGGTCCACAGGATGCAAGTAACACAGGATTTAACAGCGTGTGCTTGTGCCTCCCTGCCTCCCAGCGTTTTTCAGCCCTGCTCTAACCATTGGCCTGTTAGGTGGTAGTAAGCGATGGCATGCTGATAATGCACAATCAAATTAAATATTCAGTTTCTCTGCTCCATTCATCCCTTGGTTACTAACAGTGTAACTCATTTTTTTTAAAATATAATGACCTTTTTTTTTAAAATACAGGCACAAATGGTACATTTCATCCTACCTAACTTTAGAACTAGGGATATCTATAGCATGATTCATCTCATCCTGAAGTAGAGATCTAAAATAGGTCAGATGAATCATACCCTAGAAATGGCCTGAAAAGACCATTGGTTATAAAAGGAATCTAGACAATTAGGTTAGGTGTGTAACTGTTGTGGGTGTTTGAAGTTAAGTGAGGTGAATCTCCTCTGAATTCTATTAGAAACTGGATTAATGCACCCTGCGCAAGTTGCACAGAATACCAGCAGAGATATATATACACATACATACATACATATATATATATTAAAAATATAAGAATACCATTTTAAATAGATACTTCTGTTACTTTTGCCTTGGACTCTATTTCCAGTGGCAGTCAGGATTCTGTAGGATGACTGATAATTCCTGCAGTTCATAATCATCGTTTTGTTCTTAATTCTTCGAGGGTTTGGCAATCATAAGAGACTAGAGAATGGACAAAATGATACACTTTGCTGAAAACCTATTAGCCCACAATTAAAAAAAAAAACATTAAAAGCCAGACGATCAGGCTGAATACATCGTAAGAGCAAAGAATTTTTAATAATAAAGCCACTGAGGGTAAATTAATACCAAGTCCAACTACTGCCTTTCCATAAGAAAGTGATTACAAGGTAATTAAGAGGATTAAACCTAAATGAAAACTGTTTCTGAAGGGTGACTTACAGCACCAGGCTTCAATAACAATTTTTAAATATTGCCAGGCAAAAATGGAACTATTCCAACAGAGATGGGATATTAACCCAGCCCGTCAGTACCTAGGTGCTGAACTGCAGATTCCTACAGGACGGCTGGTTTTAGAGACTGAGAGACAAAGGAGGAGAGGAAAAATTGTAAACTTTAGGCATCGAACTAAGCAAGTTAGAAACTTCAGTACTCTGTGCAAAAAATGAAGAATAGTAGGTACTTGGAAGGGGACAGAACAGCCAGGCTAGATGTCTACTAGCTTAAAGGAGGCACATGAATCAAGTTCGGTATTTCTCATAGCTGTTAACAGTTGCAAATGGAGCTGAGATAGTTGAACATTATGTACCGTTTGGAGAGACGCTAGAAGAACTTTGTTTGATTAACTTCTGCCATGCAGGACCTAGCTACGAGTCCACAGCAGGAGGAGGGAAATATTCGAAGATTTATGCCTAATAAAATTCTGTGCAGACAAAAATATTTATCTGATTTTTATGTTCTTTCTTCTCCCCTCAGTTGTCTGGATTTCTTGAGCTTTTAGTAGAATATTTTAGAAAATGCCTGATTGACATTTTTGGAATCCTTATGGAATATGAAGTGGGAGATCCAGGCCACAAAGCACTTGATCACAAAGCAGCCAAGAAAGATGATAGCCAGTCTTTGGCAGAGGATACCGGAAAAGAGGAGAACGACGAATGTATTGACTATTTTGATGAAGAGGAGGAGGAGGGGGAGGATGAAAAGGTAGAAGGAGAAGAAAAGAGCATTGTTTTTTCCACTCCTGGTGCCATTGCTGATCCAAGTGAGAGGCCAAAACAAGCCAGTAAATTTGACAAGCTGCCAATAAAGATTGTTAAGAAAAATAATCTATTCGTTGTTGACCGATCTGACAAACTTGGACGTGTTCAGGAATTTGATAGTGGACTCCTCCACTGGCAGCTTGGTGGTGGTGACACAACCGAGCATATCCAGACTCACTTTGAAAGCAAGATGGAGATTCCTCCGCGCAGGAAAGCCCCTCCTCCCTTGAACTCTCCAAGCAAAAAGAAGGACCTCGAGGGGAAAGGTGAATCAGAGGAACAGCAAGAAAAAAGTATAACAGCAACCATTGATGATGTCCTCTCAGCTCGGCCAGGAGCATTGCCTG
The DNA here is from genome assembly GCA_009806455.1 of Tetrax tetrax. Lineage (NCBI taxonomy): Eukaryota > Metazoa > Chordata > Aves > Otidiformes > Otididae > Tetrax > Tetrax tetrax. Next base: position 67,826 of record WHYT01015937.1, on the reverse strand, counting down.
AAGACTCAAACTCTGGTTCCCAAACAGAGAGCAGTAAATTTCCCTTTGGGATCCATCAAGCCAAAAGCCACCGGAATATTAAACTGCTAGAGGACGAGCCAAGGAGCCGGGATGAGACTCCTCTATGCACCATAACTCACTGGCAAGACTCCTTGGCCAAACGCTGCATCTGTGTGTCAAATATCGTCCGTAGCTTGTCTTTTGTGCCTGGCAATGACACCGAAATGTCCAAACATCCAGGCTTGGTGCTGATCCTGGGAAAGTTGATCCTTCTTCACCATGAGCATCCAGAAAGAAAGCGAGCGCCGCAGACTTACGAGAAAGAGGAAGAGGAGGACAAAGGGGTGGCCTGCAGCAAGGATGAGTGGTGGTGGGACTGCCTCGAGGTCTTGAGGGATAATACATTGGTCACATTAGCCAACATTTCTGGGCAGCTAGACTTGTCTGCTTACACAGAAAGCATCTGTTTGCCAATTTTGGATGGCTTGCTGCACTGGATGGTGTGCCCGTCTGCAGAGGCACAGGATCCTTTTCCAACCGTGGGGCCCAACTCAGTTCTTTCGCCTCAGAGACTTGTGCTGGAGACCCTGTGTAAGCTCAGTATCCAGGACAATAATGTGGACCTTATCTTGGCCACCCCCCCCTTCAGTCGTCAGGAGAAACTCTACGCTACTTTAGTTAGGTACGTTGGGGACCGCAAAAACCCGGTCTGCCGAGAAATGTCCATGGCGCTCTTATCGAACCTTGCCCAGGGGGACACATTAGCAGCAAGGGCAATAGCTGTGCAGAAGGGAAGCATCGGAAACTTGATAAGCTTCCTGGAGGATGGGGTCACTATGGCCCAGTACCAGCAGAGCCAGCATAACCTCATGCACATGCAGCCTCCACCTCTGGAGCCGCCTAGCGTAGACATGATGTGCAGGGCAGCCAAGGCCTTGCTGGCCATGGCTAGAGTGGACGAGAACCGCTCAGAGTTCCTTTTGCACGAGGGTCGTTTGCTGGATATCTCAATATCTGCTGTCCTGAACTCTCTGGTTGCATCCGTCATCTGTGATGTACTTTTTCAGATTGGGCAGTTATGACATAAGTGAGAAGCCAAGCATGTGTGAGTGGAGATTAGAGGGTCACATATAACTGGCTGTTTTCTGTTCTTGTTTATCCAACGTAGGAAGAAGGAAAAAAAAAAAAAGAATCTTTGCTCCTCTGCCCCATTCACTATTTACCAATTGGGAATTAAAGAAATTATTAATTTGAACAGTTATGAAATTAATATTTGCTGTCTATGTGTATAAGTACATCTTTTTATTTTATTTTTTTTTTAACCAAAGTTGCTGTCTAGTACATTCAAAGGTCACACTTTTTTTTTTTTCCATAGATTATCCTTTTCAATGTTCTTTTCCATGTTTGTATTGCATATTTTTTTGGGAAGCGAACTAGTGACTTTTTAAAAAAAAAATGTTATGGCAAACCATTGTATGATGGAAAAAAAAAAATCTCACCACGTTGAAACAAAAAGGTGAAAAATAACCAACATACCAAGTTCCTGTGTGTTTTATTTTTTCAAATAAGGAAAAAATAAAAAAAAACTTGTATACCATCACCCAAAGCTCTGTGCAATAGAAGATTCTAGTGATGTAGGTGTAGGGGATCAAGGAGGGTGTCAGTCAGTAGTCAGAATACAAAACGATACTGGTTTCTCCTCAGGAGAAATGGTTACATTAGGCTAGGAGCAAAACAAAACAAAAAAGTCAAGTTAAAAGATTTTTAAACAAAACCTGATGACAAACATCAATTGCTTCCTCACCAGAACTGTCTTGTCTACATCTGTTTTCTTTGACCTTCCACAATGACAGTTCTTCACAATTCCTTTAATCATTTTTTAAAATATTTTTTTATTGCCTAAGGGCCGTGATGTATATAGAAGTTGTACATTAAACATACCCTCATTTTTTTTTTTTTTTTTTTTTTTT
>WHYT01015937.1:45751-65836 GCA_009806455.1 Tetrax tetrax | reverse complement strand
AAAAAAAAAAAAATAAATACAAGAAAAAAAAAAAAAAGGAAGAAACACAACTTCAAAGATTTTTCAGTGACAAGAATCTGCATTTGTATTTCAAGATAATGTAGTTAAAAAAAGAAAAAAAACTTGATGTAAATTCCTCCTTTTCCTCTGGCTTAATGAATTTCATTTATTCAGTATAAAATCTTTATATGTTCCACATGTTAAGAATAAATGTACATTAAATCTTGTTAAGCACTGTGATGGGTGTTCTTGAATAATGTTCTAGTTACAGTGTGGGATATCGGAAAGCAAACTAATTACAAGAAAGAGCAATAATGATTATTCTCTTTCCCCTACTTTATTATTATGACCTTCAAAAATATTACACTACTGTATTGCAGCAACTTGCTCTCCTTTTAGAAAAGCTTTCTCGCATCACAGAGAAGTGTTTTTAGATACTGTTTATAAAACCATGGAGCCTCAAAGGGGAAGACGTGGCTGGCAAATTATAGTTCTGACTATGCAGGTATCCAGTCTCCACGCTGTGCTTTGCAGGGACTGAAGATGGATGTTAGAAAAAATGACAAAAGATTTTGTTAAAGCAATAACCAACTTGAAGAAGATGTTCTGTATTCACTACCTGTAATTCTCTCTGTTGGTTAAAGGTGCAAATACCCCAGCGATGTGGGTATTTAGAATAAACACCCACCCACTTCTTGATACTGTATGTGTCATTGCATACTTAACACGGCCTCTCCTCCTGGGAGTCACCCGTTGGAGGGGAGCAGGCTTTAACAGAGCACATCCATCGTTCTAATTGGTGGGAGATGGCCATTTCTGTTCCGGGAATTATCTGCTTGCAGATACATCCACTCTCACCTGGGGATATCTTGTTGCCGAATATTGTTCAAGCACTAATTTTTGCTATTTCATCTTGGATCATTGACTTTGTTAGTGTGATCATAAAAAGCTAATAATAATCAATTTCCCTGGAATTGCCACATAATTACACTGTTAGTGGATATCCTCCTCCCCTCTCCAGTAACAACATGGAGGTATTTGAAAATTACAACCCCCTTTGGCGTATTGCCCATCGTGTTCATATAGATTGCTGTAACATTAATATATGTAAGAGAATTTCAGAGACAGGTAAAGTATATAAAATTATAAGCAAAGTTTGAAACGTGACTCCCTAGTGTCATGAAAAGTAATTTCTCCTTCTAGCTTTTCTTATTCAGTAATCTCCCCACTCCCACATCACCTGCTGCAGCCGCCTTTCTTTCCCTGCCGTCTCACTGCATTCAGAAATTCGTGGTGAATTACAACCCACTTGTAACTCTCCATCACAGAAGTAGGCGTATTTCAGGGATGATTTTTACAGCTTCATACTGGGCAGCGTGGAATTAGTATCCCCTACTAAACTTGTTTCTTCCTAACATTTTACTGCTTGATATTGCCCCGTAGATACATGCAAGCTGTTAAATAAACCATCTGCTGAGCGATACTCGCCCCTTGTCAAGGACAAGGAAGGATGTCTGTTTTCTTTTTCTCTTCAGCATTCAGACCCAGAGTCCTCTGGGGGAAACCACACCTGTGCCAAAACGCTACGAGCCGTCAGAGGCAGCACTTTAATGTTATTTGGGACAGCTCTGAGCCTGGTTAAACAACGTGGTGGGGGAAAAAAAGACACCCAGCCAGCCACATGATGTCCACGTGTATGTAACGCTGCTGCCACTTTTCCAGTTTGGGCCAAGAACTAGCTGGGGAACTGGAAGAGCAGAAGGGAAAGGTTAATCATACAGATTCTGCCTGAACATGATTTTATGCTGTTAAAGTAGGAGTAAATGATCTAAATCCCTGGTTAGTATTACAGCACATTTATCAGAAGAAAGGCAAAGGCCAAGAACTCCAGTTCCCTCTTCTTCTACAAATGATTTCACCTCTCCTACAGTGTTCTCTTAAGCCTTTGGAGAAGACCAGCTCATAACACTTGTGAACCTAGCGTGTTCTGACTGAACAAGTTTGAGCTGCTGTTGGTATTGTTCCTACAACAGGTGTGTTGGGTTTCAGTTTTGAAAAAAAAAAAAAATTACATTTTTGTGCTGATCTGATCACAGATACTCTGTACTAAAGCTCAGACTAGTACCATCAAGAAGGTGCAATATTTGAAATTCTAAAACTGCAATGAGTTACTTAGGGGAAAGCAGCCAGTTAGTATTTTAGGCAATAATCAGACACAAATATTTGACTAATGTGTGTACCAATAAGCTACCCGTTTCTTTGGCAGGCCCAAGCCACTAATTACTCCTAGATTGAAAGAGCAGCAATGAGATACATGGAGTCCCTGAATCTTACTCACCTTTAGAATCACTTCAGGAATTAAAAGATGCCTGTCCCCTTTGACAGGAAAAAAAAATGTTTTGTTTCTTATTAGCATAATTTCCTACACTAAAAAAAAAAAAAAACCAAACAAAAAAAACCCCAACATATGGATACATCGGAAATGCCCTGTTTTCAACTATCCAAAAGGAAGGATGCAGAAGAAAAATTCATCCACATGCTTTTTAAGCCTCTGCTTAAAAGCCTCTCCACCTTCTTTTTGCTGTTTTACACCACAATTGGTGAATTCTGTGACATACATCACTCCTGAGAGAACCATTACCTTTTTGGACTGGATACATCCAGGAGAAAGATTTATGGACTTGGAGAAATACTGTAGCAAACGCATATGCTTGCCTTCCATATTAATTATTACTATACAACACTTTTACATTGCAATGCAGGGTACACTTCTTATTTTATAATATGAAAGCACCTCTTAGTAATACAGAATCAAGTGTAGCTGTCATTTATGAGAAAAACCCTTCCATCCAAAGAAGATCCAGCCACTACAGGGGGCGGGGTCATTTCAACCACTGTTTTAACCCATGGCATCGTGCTCCGCTCTCATTTTGGAGCTGCTGTTCAATGTTCTTCAGTAGCAAAGACACCGTCATCTCCTCTGCTCCCCCTGTACAAGAGGAAGAGTCGTAAACATCCATAGCGCAGGTGCCCAAGCTAATTTGAAATGGAACTGGTACGTGGGAACTGAGCTGAGGTGGCACACGGTATTTCACCCTTCCAAGAAGCTGTGTGTAGGTTCCTTACTCTGCACGTAGTAGTACCGGTGTGCCCAAGAAATAGTACACACCTATTGCCCAAACATAGTAATAACACGATCACAGAAGTCAGTCTTTGTCTTTTAAATAGGAGCACAGTCTCAAGTTTTGAGACGAGTTCTCCAGAGAGGGATGATGGCTTCTATTTTTATCACCATCAATCTGCTAACATCAAATACGTGGAAACTACATTCACATACAAAACCACAGAACAGTCCCTGCTGCACAAAGCTTATTTTCCAAGTCATGAGCAAGTAACTGCAGGTGGAGACAGACAGGAGAAAATGGAAACAAAAGCAACAGTAAACTGAAAAGGCTGATACCACTCTTATAGCAGAGTGGGAATATGCAGATCTAGAATATGGCCCCATACCACCTGCAAATTTAATTTTCCTCAGGATAATTTGTGAAATTTCTTGGGGCTCCCTTGTTCTGTTTTCTCATTATGAAACCTTACACTTCCCAAGCCCAATTCCTTTCCCTTTATCCCTCACAAAGTCTGTTTGGAGGATTATTGAGTTTGAAGAAAGGAGAGAGAAAAAAGTTCTGAGGGAGGAAAGGGAGAAAAGACATGACCATTTGGAGAAAGGGAGGCAGAACACAGAGCTGAAAGAAATGCATCCTGTCTCCCTGCTGCATTGCTCTATTTTTACATTTGGGTCATTCCAAAGAAATTAATAATTAAACCAAGCTAGGGGAATCTGACATTTCATTGGTGGTTGGCAGACAGAAAAAGGAAGTAAAAAGAGATTTTAAGAGTTGGGGGGGGCAAGGGAAGGGAAGGCAAAGGAAAAGATGAGCCTCCACATGCAGACTGACAAATTCAATTTTTACTTAATAACATCTACTTTTCAAATCCCCAAGACAGCAGGAATGGGGAAGGATTAATACTGTCTTCAATGTTAATTTCACCCCCAGTTGTTTATTTGTGCACTGTCAGAAATGGATTTTCAAAGACTGGCCTTCCTTTCTGTGATTGTCAGTAGCTGTGGGGACAGGAGACAGCTGTGCTGCATACCAAATCCAGCTATTCATATGGCCAAGTGACTTGATTTGTGCTTCCAATTACTTATTCTAACAAAAGTCTAAAATGTATTTCATCTGATTGCTGTTGTACAGGTAAAAACGGTAGGTTTATACTTCACGTTGTTTTTAACTGGCCTAAGCTAAGGAGATGAAGGAGCAAGATCCTCATCCAATGCCTTCAACAGAGCTACAACATCTCACCCTGCATTTGTTAATTTACTTGGTCTGTCATTACTTAGTATATATTTCATTTCCATTAATTAAGGATAGTTATTTACATTGAAGGGGTGATGGGGTGGAATTGCCTAGCTAGCAGAGAAAATCCCTAATGACTCAGGCATCTCTGCAATGTTTATCCAGGTCTGCAAAGAGACTCCTGAAGGACAAACATTCTGACTTTTGTTCCACTATGGAGTATTTTTAAAAGGCAAATTTATATATTATCATGCCAGGAGAAAGATAAATGATTATCTAACATGAAAACGTGTTAGACACATGCTAGAAAAAGCTTACACTACTCCATTATGCAATTCTACTTTACATGTAGCAATTTGCTTATCAGTTCTATGTATACATCTGCAACTGAGAAGAACACAGAAAAGTAACTAAATTCAGTACATGTTTTACCATCAAATTATAACACAAAACTGCAAGATCTACTATTAAATTTCTTTTTCTCTAAGAGAATTTGAAAAGAAACAATGTTCTACTGGTTGCATCAGCACAGCTAAAGTTTACCAACATACTTCTTATAGAAGAGTCTTTTTTTTTAATTCAATTTTTATTTTTGTGATTCAATCTGTACAGAGTTTCATCTGTTATGAAAGATGAAGCTCTGTACAGATTGAAACACAGTGACTGAAAAATATTGAGATTTAAGCGCAACACTTCATCAGCAGAACTAGCACTGTATATTTTATGTGCAGTTAGGGAAGACAGACTTGTAACAAGTTATTTGTTATCAATAGCCTGTACCCACTTTAAAAACTGTGTTTCCCTGTATTTCCATCCATTTTATATAGTCATGCATATTTCACTGGCATATCCCATAACAGAGTAGTGCAGGGGAAGTTGTTCTCTTTTTTTCTTTTTTTTTTCTTTCCTAATATTTACTCTGTAAGTCTCTCACGTTGCTTGCTTCCTTTCCCCTATGCACTAGTACCAAACACAGAGTCCTGATTTTTTAAATAACTGAATAGCCTGGGTTTTGTCTATTATTAATACCTTTTAGTATACAGAGGGATTTCTTCATTGTGCTGGAATATATCACCAGTTATTGAGACAGCAGCATCTCCTGAAGGTTCCTGTCCTGCAGGGAAAAGTGACTACAATGGGCTCACAGCCTTAACAGTGTGGAGGTGGTTGAGATCTGTCAAGAAGAGGTAAAGAAGAGAAAAAGGCTTTGAGTTACACATTTGACATTCCTACACCTCTTCAAAAGATGGGAAGGTTACTTATGGTAAGCATAAATAACCAGCCTTTCCAGTCAGCAACTATCATCTCCTCAGCTTTTCTATTATAAAGGGTCTTTTAAGCAGAGAGTTTTCTCTAAATAGCAGTCAAATTGCCGGTTTAAAAGCACTTAGATGCATGACCAGTGTACCCTGTGAAAATAACATCATGGCCTCCAAAACGTCAGCTCAGCCACAGCTCATTCTGTATCTCAAGCAGCTCACGCATGATCAGCCCAGCATACGCCAGCCTTCCACAACATTTTGCATCTTGTCTAGGAAAGGCAATCGACAGAACCAAAACATTGACAAGTGGGCCATCAGCTGAGAGAGAGCACTTTTGTTCCTTATCTGTACCATAAGGAAGAAAAATATACCAATATATAATGTGTATGTGCAGATCATAGCCATTAAACACTTTCTTTTAAACAGGAGACTTTTAAGCTAATTTCATTAGCTTATTTATACATTAATACATTCAAGTGCTTGGTTTGCTTGTTTTTCCACACAGAACATTTGGACAACTGCTATGACCATACACTCACAGTTATTCACCTGTTATACCACACACAATGCTTTGTTACTGGCTGCAAACTCTCCAGGAGCCAAATTAATAGATTTACCTCCCAGGCAGCAGCAGAAGACATGGTGCTGGAGTGACAGACTCGCACTGAAAGGGTGCTACAAAACATACTGATAAATCATTATCTAAGGAGATTGCACAACTCCTATCAACTTTTTCTAATGGGCAGTCTAATCTGCGCTCTGTTTGCTTGATTTTTAATGCCTGGACTTGCTATTTGTGAAACTATATCTTCGAGTACAAGAACAAGAGAAAGGCTTCTCCTTTCCATTCCGCCTCGGGCAGGGGGGCAGCCGGCAGGCGATCGATCCATCACAAAAGTGTTGCAGCACCTGAAGGCCACCATGTGTGTGGTTTTGGGCAGCAGTGCCATCACTGAGCAGGCAGGGAAGGAAGCCAATAATCCCCTCATTTGCATGAATTTGACATTTCTTCTCCATCAGCAGCACTCTTTTGCCTTGGGACCGAAAGTAGTAGCGGGGTTTGCAGGGAGGGTTGTTCCCAGCTTTCAATTTTTTAATTATTTAGCATTGAGGTGGGACATAACAAGGACACGCAGAAAGACACCCATAGCTCCTCCCGGTCTGACACATGGAACCTCATTCTCTACGGGGCTGTGCAAAGAGCTCATTTTGGCCCTGCTCTCCACCCCTCCTCCTGCGCCATGACGGCCTCTTCGACTCCCACCACCTCTCCCCCGCACACAAGCGACTTGTCCCCTTCCCGCCGCTCTGCCCGACCGCCCCTTTCCCGCCCCTTCCCGCCCCCGCGCGCGGCGGCCGTTGGAGCCCGCCTTCCAGAACATTCCCCGCCCCTCGGCGGGTTGGGGTGCGGGGAAAGGGGGGGGGGGGGGGTCTCCCAGGCGGTGGGGGTGCCTTGCGTTTGCAGGGCGCTTTTCGGGGAGCCCCCGTGTCCTGCAGCACAGGGTGTGTTTTCCCGCCAGCCTACCCTTTCGGCTCAACTCAAACACGTAATTCAATTATCGTCAGTTTAAATTTATTGTGTGAAATGGTACTTGGGTTTAATGCTTTTTCAATACTTCTTTGTCATTTGAAGTCAATTCATAAAACACCTACTATTTAAATTAGCTTTAATGCGAAGCCTTAGCAGAATCAATATTTAGCGGGTTTCTGCAATCTGTCCAGGTCTGTTTACATAGGGAAAGCAGGTCGGAGCTGTGGGGCTCCTCTGCACCGACTGGTGAGCCCCCGGCCCCCCGAGGCGGGCAGCATCCTGCCACGGGGTTCTGCCAGCACCTGCACCGCACCACCGAGCTTCCCCAGCCAGAAGTGTCACACAACCATTATCTGCCTTTTGAATCAAATGTCATCAGCTGAACACCCTTGGAGATTTCCTGAAAAGTCAATCTTAACTTGGTTTTTTTCCCCACTGAGAATAGAATCAAGTCGAGGTAATTTTTGTTTGGTGCACTCAAAATGAGGAGGCAGGTATAAAAGCCTATTTATATATATATTTGATTTTTTTTTCCCTTTTACTAGGATGTTTATATCAGAGACTAAAGCTTTGGTCATCAGTCATAACCCAGCAATTAACATACTATATCAAACTTAAGCACATACGAGAACAGCTTGTCCTAATTTAAAAAAAAAAATTCTTTTAGCTCATATTGAAAGAAATATGAGTAGTAGTCATTCACTGAAAGAACCACTTCATCATCCTTAAACTTAAAAATTGTAGTCCTCACCTCATGTTTATAAGTATCTGGTAATATTTTAAGACCCTTTCAGTGGCATGGTGATATATTACAGACACACCCCTTCATTTGCATGGAATCAAAAGTTGAAAAAAATATCTTCTGTTCCAAAATTCTTTGTCTGATAAAAAAAAAAAGCAACTGATAACATTTACTATGCAACGCTCAAGATCAAACAATGATTTTGCTATAGTAAATTATGAAGAATGCAAGCAGAACACTCATCTAAGTGTAAATTTTCATTTTCTAATTAGTTTGTAGGCAGTGATGTTTACTAGCATTAGTATCAGCATTATCAGCTGTAGATAAATCAAAGTTAAAAATGCATGATATTACTATATCTTAACATTTTTGAACAGTCTTTTTGCAATTTAGTGCTGTTTTAAGAATAATCAAGTAATGACCCATTCCCCCTTTAACTGTATAGTAACAAACAGACTGGTGCAGTATTTTGGTATTTCTGCGGTTCAAGGAGTCTAAGTGGCCGCAGATTAAGATATCAGGCACATCTTGAATTTTATTTTTTTACTAAAAAGAAACAACATAGTCACAGCACCATACAACAGATAAAATGCTTAAATTGAGAGATCATGAGCTGGTATGGATCAGTCTTCACACCTCACGTTGAAGTTCTGCTTAGAGGTTCCCTTTCAGCCAGAAGGCCCTGGATGGACTGGCCTGCCTTACAGCACTCTTTGCAAGGCATTAAAAGGTTTGCAGTACTCTGTGCCTCTCCCTAACTCCTCCTGTCTCTAACCTGAAGGAGGGTTGACAGCAGTTTAAAGGACTAAAGGGCACAAGCTGATCTGTGGCTTGGCAGCTGCTGGTAACTATGGCTATATTTGCTCTTACAATGCCACTGCCATTGTTAAATGTGTTAAATTAAGCCATCTTTGCAAACAGCATCACCACTGAAGCATGGATTCTTTGGACTTTGAATCAGATAACGCATCCTTCACATTAACAGAACTTCTGTATTTCGTTCATTCATCATAAAGTAAGAGAAGGCTGAATCCATCCAATTAGTGCAGAGCAACAGTAAGTAGAAATAGCTACACTGAATTTTCACTACAGAAATTTCAGTAACTGAGATTTTTGTAACTTGAAGTGAGATTTCTATGATTCTAACTTTATTTCCCATATTCCAGAGAGTATTTTCAAATTTTGAAGCAAGCCTTGTATAAAAGTAGGAGTTAAGATTAACAAGGTCAAGTTAACCTGTGTTAAGACACAGGTTGCAAGGTAAATTCTAATTCTGAAACACTGGTAAGTAAAAGTACATTGCTTCAGTGCTCAATAGTAATAGTGAACATGCCTATAACACAATACTAACATATTTAATATAATACAAAAAGATGGGAAAGTAATCAGAATGATAATTTACATCATTTTGTCAAAACTAAAGATTTCAAAGGTATTAAACATGATCAAAAGAAAATAGTAAATTCAACTGGTTTGTTCTAAATTTTTCTCCTAATCAAAAATATATTTGAAAGCAGTAGCTTTTTGCAAAACTTCTCAATTGCAGTGAAAGTTCAGTCCCTGATTGAAAAGCACAAACTTTCATCCAGAAAAAAAAAGTGTTGACTAGCTCTCAGCAGGGACAGGAATAACAGAAGTAGATAAAGGACAGCGTGCTGGAGAAGCTTACTAAAAACTTGGCTATCAGCACCCTTAAACAATGACAAATGTTACTTCCAGCAAAGGCAAATGAACATTACAGTGCCCTCAGTAGAACTAAGCACACTGTTGCCAAAGCATCTCCGTTTTTCTAGGAGTTTCTCGTCAGCTGTATGGACTGTACATGTCCATACATGTCACGTTAGGATAGCAGTAGGTAGCCAGCCGTACTTTTCCTTCACCCAGCCACAGCCTTAGGGAATTCAGAGCTCCACAGTTCCCTGCTGGCAAAGGCCCTGTGTCTTACCGGCACATTAAGCCAGTTCTGGCCTGCCGCATGTGTTACTCTAGCCGACAATATCTGTATGGCCATAAATTCAATCAATAGCCTCTGATTTTACTGAAGTGACACTAAAATATGGAGCACACCATTACAAAGCTACTGATTTTGATTTGCCGCTGCCTTTTAGGTAGGTCGTAGGAACTCACCTTCACAAAGGTTGTACGGAAACTTCTGTACGCCCATCTCCCATGCTGGCAGGAGACAGCTGCCTGCTCTTTTGCTCAGGTGCTGCTTTGAGGCTGTAACGCGGGAAAGGTGGCTGGCGGCTCCCCGGGGCCTGGGCACCCGCAGCAGGTGAAGCACGTTGGGGCAAACCAGCACAGTCCCTCGGTGGGACAGGATCAGCTGGGGGGATGCTCTTACGGGGAGCAGGGAGGGCACAGCACGGCACAGCAGAGCGGTGAGACTGGGTGCAGTCTGGTATCCATTAACAGAAATAAATGTTCCCAAAGGACCTGGGGATGCTGGGCAGAACCTCTGGCTGCTAGACTTTGAAAAACTGGTGGACTGAGAGCAAAGTTGTAGATACTTTTCCTGCACTGCTCCTCTCCTGAAAGGATATCATCCACAAAGGCTGGGGAGACACAGGTCAGATATTTGCTAATGCTTTTATTAAATCTATCACCTCGCAGATCATGGTTTTTGAGAGGTTAGCCTGTTTAATTTGAATGAAACTTTTCCCGTAGTCTATGCTTTCAAAGGAACAGAAATGATCTAAGGTGCAGGATGGGGCTTGCAAATGATGAAGATAAAGAAAAGCAGCATTGTGATAGGTTGTTGCAGGCTCAAGAGCCAGCTCAGGACAGCGTCAAGTACTGTCCTGAGTACTAAAGTCATATAACTGTAAGCAGAACTTGTCTATTTTTAACATTCATAATATGCTTAAATGACTTCCTGAATTTTTGTATCACATGGAAACTTTAAAAAAAAAAATAAAATTCCTAGCATTTTTGTGCAATCCTCCTGCCCACAGGTAAGAGCCAAGGCCAAACACCTCTAGGTACCTTGTCTTTAGAAAGAATTTTCCTATTTTCTGAAACTAGTTTTAAATGACGTGGCATAATGAAACATCAAAGTTATGTCAATATGGGGGTTTTGCATTTTTTTTCAATTACTGTTTCTGTTCTTTTTGCAGCCTTTTTAGAGTAGCTATATCAAAAGTGTAAAAAGTAGCATTCTGTGCAGGTTGCTTGCTTCTAGCTTCTTACATCTATCTTATTTTTCATTGAAATTCAAATAAACACAGCCTTCATTTGATAAGATATTTACCATAGAAAATAATACTAAAATGAAGGAGGAAAAATCCTTTGAATCTCAACAGAGAGGTGAAAACTTGACATTATTTTTGAGAAAAAAAAGTCTCCGTTTAAAAAGAGAAAGGAATGTGAAAGGAAACCTCAGTCCAACAGGCTTTACTTTTTCTACAGTGTAAAAATTAAGTTTTCAAACTCTTTTTGTTCTTATCTGACTCATACATTACATTTGTTTAAATAACTAAATGTATAAATAATAAACATTTTGTAAGTCTTCTTCTGAAATGGTGATATTGAAGGAAACTCTTTGAAGTGCGGATGGTTTCCCCCCATGGCCTCCTCCCCCCAAATCTTCTTCAGATCTTGCAGAACGCTTTACTGATTCCCCAGAGGCACTTTCAGTCTGTTGAAGATGTGAGTTAAAGTAAAGAAAGATGTTTAAATGTTTTAACTGAGATTTTTGGGGTAGCACTAAATTAAAACTCCACATCTTTCTGTTTCCCAGACTTTCACTGCTCTGTTATTTAAGCTTCAAAGTTCAATTCACTGAAGAACTATTCATAATTTATAGCTTGACTGAGGATCTCTTTCCCTTATTTGGGTTTTAGTTCTCAGGCAAGTGGAAGAGACAGATGATATGAGCAGAGTGTATCTGTACGTATTTTTTGTGGAAAAACACCCTGAGGCAAGGTATTCAAGGTTAGTGGGCTTCTGTTTTGGAAAGCTCATCTGGAGACATCTGAAAGGTGGTCAACCCTTTTGGAAGGTCAACTGCTTTAAAGCATCACATATTTGGTATCTAAAAGCTTTATGAAAATCTTGCCTTCCTGGGGATGGAGTCACGGTATTTATCCACAGAACAGGGTCTCATTGTAAGCATTACTGTGTTTACCAATAAGCATGCTTCAGTCACAGTAGGGAAGAGTCAGTCTATGGATTAAAAGTGAATTCTTGTTTCTTTATTTTTCCTAAATTTCCTGAGTCAGTCAACAGTGGGACAACATGGGAATGGGGTATGGAGAAGGAAGGAGGTTATGAGATGCAGACTCCTGTTGTTCAGGAACTAGGTTCCGATCATAAAGTTCTTGATTTTTGTGAGGAGGGCAGATGCCTGCGTAAAGCCTCATTTAAGTTAATGGGATTCTGTATCGGTCGATGAACCTGCATTTGTACATCAATATCATAGGATCAGAGCCTGACATTTCTCCTGGAGAAAAGGAGTCAAAGTCACTCAGTAATGCTAACGCTTTCTAGTCACTGCTGTCTAATCCTGATTTGATCAAACTAGTGGAAAAAAGATACTCTTGGCTATTAAACCTCCTCAGCTACCCAGACCCTATCACCTGTGCTTTCTCACACCCATGCAAATAGCAGCAAGCTGAGCTTTATTATTTACTGGATTAGAAATAATTTAAAAGCGCAAAAAAAATTATTTTTATGTAAAAGTGCCAGTTTAGGAAGGCTTTTAAAAATAGTGTTTCTAGGAAAGAGCAAATGCATAGCAAGTTAGTATTACTGATTAGTTTAAACCATTGAGTACAATAATCTATTATTTTAATTAGTTTTCCAAATTGCTGGCAAAAATAACAGAGATGCTGTCTGTGGAGAGGTAAATGCTTCCTTGTAATTGTTTTGGATTTTGCTCTAACCTTTAATTAATTTATTCTTGTAATGACAAGAACATTATTTTTATTTCCACGCTTACGTTAGAGAAGTTCATACGAAACAACGAGGCATCTGGGAACTCAGCAGAGTTTTGTTTTGACAAATGACCTCACGGAGCACGCTGACAAACACCGCCTGTACTGACAAATGACCAAGCCACAGATGTTCGTGTTGCATACAGCTCTGATTTAAGCCATCGCTCCCTACCCATTGCCTGTTGCTGCCCCTTTCCTACACGATGCCATTGCCACTGCTCTGCTAGGAACCCATTTGTCTGAGCTGTGCCTCAGCTGCTCCAGGTAAAATGAGCCAGGAGAAGTCACACAGCATAGTTCAACAGGTTACAGCAGCCTGGCTGATTTTGCCTGAATCGGATGACCCAAGCTCTCGTACAAACTGCTGCAGCAGCAGAATGGCAGTGATCCTCCCAGATTAGGCAGCTGACACACCCTGTGAGCCTTGGTGACCATGGTGTGTTAGAGAGAAATTCACTCCCACCTGTCTGTTCCAGTGACCTTCCCCTCCCTGCCCCGGTAACATTTAAATACCGTTCACACTACCTGCTTCCCTGAGGCAGAAATTCTCAAAACTGGAGGCCATGCACTCCTTCTGCAAAGCAGTAGAGGTTAGCTCACTCTTCTTTATTTCCAGCGAATGCATCCAATGTGAAGGCAACGCTGTGTTGAATACTGTTCTGATGATTCCTTAAAGCTTTTCCTAGTGGTTGCCACAGGGATAGAGACCTGCCGAAGTTCGGCATGCTGAGAGCGCAGTGTAACAGCAGGTTACCTCATGCCTTCTCGCAGACCCTGCACGTGTGTACACTGGATATCCTGCAGCCATACTTCATCAGGAGGGTAGGCAGGAATTTTCTGAAGGGGAAACACGGATCCAGGTAACTTAGACGGGAAGTAGGTCTGTGTGAGGATAGTTTCCGTATCACATGTGGAAGGAGAAAGGTAAATCGTGAAAGGGGAAGTGGGTCAGCTGAGGTGGGAAGTGGAAGTGGAAGTAGCAGTGAGTGTGCACTGTTATTTTGATCTGAGAAGAGAGGGCATTCCAATTCCTAAAACTCCTGTCTTCAGTATACCACCGCACCACATGCCTTTATGGAGCACTGTACGGCACTCGCACTGCTGTATCGATCCTTTGATCCTCCAAGCAGACGTACCCAATGCTTTGGGTCACAGAAAAGGAGAGAGATTGTGGTACTGTACAAGCTCATGCTTTCCAGCAGCAGCACACCACTTTCCTTCTTGTTCTGTGACTGGAGGCACCAGATGCATCACCCTTGCAAACCACAGTGCCTTCACAGCTGTCTTGAAAGATGTGAGAAAGGAGGCAGAATATGTGAAAGTGAATGACAGAGGGAGGTTGATCCCTGAGACTCCCTTTTTGTAAAAAATATCAGCTTCATTTTGAAAGTGTCCATGAGCACAGAGTACTTTGCTCTGAAAATAAACAAATTCTGAAATTGCCTTGTGCTGTGCAAAATGATAGTGTAACTAATATTGATCTTAATGCAAATTCGCTGAAATCTTTGCTAAGTTTCCCAATGGTTGCTGTGCAATAAAGCAAATGGTAGAGAGAAAAGTCTTTGATATTCATTTGTGCATTCAGATAAGCACCAAATGAAAGCCAATTATTCCATAGATTTTCTCACTTTAGATACAGTGTTGTAATTTTAGGTTTTGGAATTTTTTTTAATGTCTTCTCAAAAATTATGAATTTTCATTGGTAAGTAGTTCTCTCATTAGAGAAAATGTTAGTTTGGATATAAATATTATCCTGCGGGTTTCAGAGGGGCCTCTAAGTTTTGAGGGGAGTGGGGTGGGGGGGAAGAGAGAGAGAGAACTGCTGTTTGGGGGAAGGGCAGAGCAGACTTACCGTACTGGAGAAGGCACAGAGCTAATACAGCTTGGGAGAAATGGACAGGAAAATAATGTGTGCATGAGAGAGAAACCTATTTAATGTTGGTTCTGTTGGTTTTGCCCTGTGTTAAATCTCTGGAGCACTGGCTTTTTCCTGTGCTGTTTAGTGCAAAGTCAATGATCATTAAAGCGCTGTGTCTATGATTTTCCAGCCAAGTCCCCGTTCTCACCTCCGTTGCTGCTCTCTGAACTCTGTTCTGCTCCAGCCTCCTGCCTACCCTGTTTATCCAGCTCATGTTTTAACGCCTCTAGGTGATTCCTGCCCTTCACAGATGGCATAGAGACACTAAAATTTTTCTTT
Organism: Tetrax tetrax; assembly: GCA_009806455.1. Taxonomy (NCBI): domain Eukaryota; kingdom Metazoa; phylum Chordata; class Aves; order Otidiformes; family Otididae; genus Tetrax; species Tetrax tetrax. The sequence continues at coordinate 50,812 of WHYT01015937.1, read as the reverse complement.
CCTGTTCCTGCTTATTCATGAATTTGCTCAGGCCTTCTGCTTCAGAACAAACAGTAATAATAGAGAGCATTACAAGTCTTGAAAACAAAGCATGTCAGAAATTAAATCAATGCAAATAGTCTTTCTGTGGGAATGAGTCTCTTCACCTCAAAGCAATTTTCAGCCTTTCTTTGCATTTATTGATTTTTTTTTTTCTTTTTTTACTTTGCCCTGTTCTAATGCTCTTTTATTCTTGTACTGTGTTTTGGCCTAATTTAGGACAATATTCCGAGAGTCTGAATACAGACATTCAGGTGTGGTAACAGAGATTAGAGTTTATTCCTCAGACTACTTATTGCAGTGTGTTATAGAGTGCACAGCATGAAAATAAATCTTGCTTTATTTCTGACAATCTGTGTCAGTGTTAGGGGTTTGTAATACTGCAATTACTTCAGTGCAGCATGAATTTCTCTCCTGTTCCAGATCCTACAGGATCAACGGGTAAGGATCTGTGTCTTGTTCCTGGATAGTAAAATAGCATGCACATAATGGGTAGGGATAAATAATAGATGGCAACCCTTCCATGACTTTTTCTCACGTTAACTAGGACTGGTCTGTATCTATAGTCATGTGTCACCTTATGGTGGCAGAAGTACTCATCTTTTTGGTTCGTTAACCTTAATAATATGCAAGGAGACATTTGGAAACATAAGTGCATTTCTAAGTATACACAATGTTATCATTACTCTGAAACTGGTTTCACAGAGCATCCATAATGTGTGGTATCACAAGTGCTCCACTGAGACAGAGTGTTAGAAAAGAAAGAAGGTTTTGCATTGACATTAATTTGAGGAGAAATGGGAGTCACAGGAATGGAAGAGTAATAAGAAAACAAGAGGATGAACTTAGAGACTGCAAACAGAAAAGCCTTGTGAGAGGCTCTATGGAAAACTTAGTCCTTTCTCATGTGAAGGAATAATCTGAAAGCAGCCTCTAGCCCTTTTAGATATCATCAAATACACAGACAGTAGTCTATAGGAGACTGGAATTTGCTGGTTACTATTACACAAATTTGCTAATTTTCATTTGAAGAAGCTCCAGAAAAGCTCTGATGGCAACCACTGTCTGTCCTGAGGCGTTTAGCAAGGGAGGGACACGTCACTTCCAAGCAGTTCCCGGTTCAGTATGCCCTGAGCATGAAGAAGTGAAATACTGTTGCTAAGAATGTGTGCCTCCGGTTGCTTCATTTCCACTCAGGTCTCAAATCTATTAACACAACTCCAGGAAATCTTGAATTTCAAATGTCGGACTGCATTGAGCTTTGCACTTGACTAATCAAGTCAAACATTGTCTCCTAATCAGATTTACAGGTGTGAACCTATCAGCATGTGGGCATAGGCCATGTAAACATGCAAAGAGATTCAGACAGCTGCCCAACAGTATCTGAAATTACAACTTGACCAAGAGAGCTGAGTATTGGGTTCCTAGGCTTCAAGCACACTGATACGGGGATTGAGTGAATTATTTGTGCTTTCTTCCACACACTGTGCTTCTGATAACTGCTAGTCTAAAAATTCTAGTACTCTAAAAAAAAAAAAAATAAAAATCAAGTAGTCCATATTCTTGGATAATCTGTACTTTGAAGTAATATGCCCAAAATCAGAGGCGAAATCAAAGAATTATTGCCAAAGGAGAAAGAGGTTATGGGCTATCAAAAATGGAGAAGCTATTAAAGGAGAGGCACTCTGGAATAAACTTCCCCTTGTGCTGTTTACACACAGACATATTACCTACACAGATACTGACTAGGGTTCGAGGACTTTGCAGATAACCTGGGAGCTATATGTGTGACAGTATCCTAACTAATGTCCGTCTAGATATTTCCATGCTTTTTCTTCTTGTTGCTTCTCTTTCTAGCTGCACCTCACAATAATAGGACTTTTCTGCAAACAGAACTCGTTTTGGTTATGTGCTTTGGAGACTTAATCAGAGTTTGGTGTAACAATGATGCAATCATACCAAAAAGTTACTGTAAAACTTTTTGAAAGCAAATCAAGACATATTTACCTTAAAATAACTTAGAGGCATCCATAAATGATGTATAGCATAGTACCTCAATTCAGACTCCATCTATACTTGCCTTTGATCATACTGTACAATCAAGCATGTATGTTTTAATAACTACACATTATTAAATATCTCTTATGTAGTCTGGGGGACAATGTTCCTTCTCCACGTGTGTCATAAGTTAATGCTTTAGGATGCTGTTCTAAGAGGAGTAACAGATGTAACTTAATCTGTAAGGCTTTGAAAAGTGCTCCCATCAGTGAGCAAAACTATTAGATGTGGTTCTGGGTGAAGTACACTTCCAGAAAATGCTCCTGGATGTAGCTGTGATTCTGCTATATGGAAAAACCTTACAGATGCGAGGATAAAAGACACCTCTTCCATATTTATCAGAGGTGTGAAGGGTTTAACTATTCTATGCCTACATAGAATGGTTTGGTTTGGAAGGGACCTTAAAGATCATCCAGTTCCAACCCCCCTGCCCTCAGCAGGGACACATTTCACTAGACCAGGTCACTCAAAGCCCCACCCAACTTCAACATTTCCACGGATGGAGCATCCGCAGCTTCTCTGGGCAACCTCTTCCAGTACCTCACCGCTCTCACAGTAAAGAATTTCTTCCTTATATCTAACCTCAGTCTACCATTTTTCAGTTTAAAGCCATTGCCTCTTGTCAGAAGTCCCTTCCTAGTTTTCTTGTGGGCCCCCTTGAGGTACTGGAAGACCGCTATCAGATCTCCCTGGAGCCTTCTCTTCTCCAGGCTGAACAGCCCCAACTCTCTCAGCCTGTCCTCACAGGAGAGGTGCTCCAGCCCTCTGATCATCTTCATGGCCCTCCTCTGGACCTTCTCCAACTGGTCCATGTCCTTCTTATGTTGTGGGCTCCAGAGCTGGATGCAGTACTCTGGATAGGGTCCCACAAGAGCAGAGCAGAGGGGCAGGATCACCTCCCTCGACCTGCTGGCCACGCTCCTCTTGATGCAGCCCAGGATGCTGTTGGCTTTCTGGGCTGCAAGCACGCATTGCCGGCTCATGTTGAGCTTTTCATCCACCAGCACTCCCAAGTCCTTCTCCTCAGGGCTGCTTTGAATAGAACAGCATGGCACATGGTCCACCATGTTTTACTTTATTCTTTCATTCACTATAAAGTTTCTTTTCCTGCAGTAAAAAGGAGCTCTTAATCTTAGAACTGATGACAGTATTTAAATAGTGAATTCTTCCAATGCAGGTGGTCAGCAGTCCCAGCAGCAAGTGCCTGCCAGCTTAGAGATCACGAGATAAAGATGGTCACAAGTCAAAATACATTCCCTTTGCGCTCCCTCGTCATGTCTACTTTACCCCTGGCAGAGGCTACAGTAGGACAGGGCCACAATTGCACATAATCTACAGGAAGGTTATTCTCCTGCAAACTGCAAAATCTGAACATTAGTGTTGTCAAGAACAGCTTAAATGGAGTCCATGCTTTGCTCTTTTATGGAGCTTTTCTACATACAGAATTTAGTCTGCTGAGATCTGAGACATTTCAATATCTCCTCCAGGAAAATTATAGATTGCAAGTTTAACTGAGAAAGACTGACTATAAACTGATCCCAAGAATTATTATGACTAATTAAATTTCTCCTTTCATAATTAACAAACTCTGAAATATTTTTTTTTATATTAGGTGTTTGTCCTTAGTTCTAGTGAAAAAATATAATATGTTTTCTGGGAACAAGAATCAAAATTGTTTTTAAAGGCACTATTACAGTCTGATACCACGGTTTGTTTATTGTTTAATTATTTGATAGGCATTTGCAAGTATAGTTTTTTTTATGTTTGAAGACATTTGTAGAAAACTGGAGGTTGATGCTGTGCACTTCATATTTCTCCATAGTGTTGGGGCAGGGGAAGGGGGAGAATTAAGCAAACTTTATTTCTTTTCCATACATCAATCATACAGAGTGCGTATTCACAGCTTTTTTCAGTTTCTGACATGATGAGAGAGACCTATACAAATTCATGGGTAATGATGAGTTCTTGTTTTAAAGCAAATATATTGTCTAATATAGAAAAGATGTGACCCATTTTGAATATTCATAGCCAATCACATGCTGCCCCTTAGGTTATGCATTTGTATCGATTAGTAATGTTGTAAAAGTGGTAAGTGAAGGCTTGATGGCCAAGGAATCCCCACTAAAATAGCTTAGTAATAAGATATGGCTAATTTATGATCAATAATTACTATGGTCACTGTTAAAATAATGCTTTGTAGAAGTGTTTTAGCTTCTGTATTAACAGTAATTGCAGCTGGCTAAAATTTCTTTATGGTGTCTTTTCTTTGTGGTGTGGTGGGGTTTTTTTATGCTTAGTAATGAGATTGAGTTTTTGCATTTTTTTCCAGCAATTCATTCACAGTTTGCACAGATTCCCATTTATTTTTCTGAAAAGAGAATTCACTAGATACAAATTCCCTACAGCCACAGTTTTCCTCTTAAGGCTGTAAATATGAAGGCATAGTCACTCCCAGAATATGTGCTGCCAGTCTCAAAAAGTCTTTCCTGCTTATTTGGAAGGGGAGATGGAAAAGAAGAAACATGAAATATACTGCACGTGAATGTAAAATCCAGAGCACCTGTTACTAGAACTAATATATGACACTAAAAAACTGTCCCTGCTTCGCTAGTTTACTGTAAACAGATGAATGCTGTATTTTTAACTGCACAAACTGAAAATGCTAAGCAGAGTGAAATCCCATGTGACTTGGACTTTGGCTGGTATCATGGTGTCAGCAACTAGAACTTCTTTAACGGTTTTACAATGGCTTTTTTTTTTTTTTTTTCCCCCAAGCTGTAGCTTTTGGCATCAAGTAGTCAGCTTTCTTTTAAAACTCAACTTTTTATTCTTGCAATTGTTGAAAGAGCATGAAAACAGAATGCCTACTTTACTAGAAGACTTATCCCAAATTATTATTATTTTAGACCTAATAATCTGTAATGCAGTCCAATAGTTTATTGGAACCCAACTGGATACTGCTTT
>WHYT01015937.1:29954-44471 GCA_009806455.1 Tetrax tetrax | reverse complement strand
TTTTTTTTTTTTTTTTTTTTTGTGTTGTTGTTTGCTGTTTGATAGTTCAATTGGGTGGAAATAATCTTGTTAATTTAGTGAATTTAACCAAATAGGCCAAGCAGAGGGAAAGCAAAATGAGTACTTGTAGTTGTATCTTGGAATGTTTCTAACTATTAATAAATCTGATAGCTACACAAACTTACAATTCATCTCAAGCAGTGTATTTACTGAGAGTCTCCATCTCTGCAAAGATCCTTCATCCCTTTACAAAAGGTAAGAGGTGGAAAGGCCTGAGAGGAGCAAGAAATAATTCATGAACCCATAGTCGAGGGCATATGTTTGTGAGTGAGTGGGGAGAATGGAGGTGCACAGCACAGACGGATGGACACGTTGTCCTATGGAGCTGCTAGGCCATCCCCAGCGCTGGGCAGTTAACTGTGATTTAGGCTCTTCCTCACGTCTGTGTGCCAGAATCATGGGCCGCTCTGACTCCCGTCACACAAAGGTGACAGTGTGCTTCCCCTACCTAACCAGCCGAGTAGGGAAGATGGAGAAAAATGAAATGAGTGGGCGAAGGCAAGGAGTGACTTCCAGATGTGAAACAACTGCACTAGGAGGTTCTGTCTGGGGAAGCAATGACTGAAGATAGTGACAATCCAGATCTACAAACCTGTGAGGGACACAGGGAAGTGGACAAGGAATTGTTACTTTTTCCAATCCAACAAATAGATGCTGCTTCTGGAACTACCAAATGGCTGGTTGAAAGCAACAAGAAGAGATGGATTTTAACAAAATTTTATAATTTGGAGCTCCTCCTCTTCTGTAGAAGTCAGAAGTTTATATGAGTTCTAATAGCAATTAGCTAGATTCCTACAAGAGGAGTTTGTGATGCTACCTCTGGCTTTAAAAGTACCTGTGTTCTTAAATTGTGCTCTAGGCAGCTGCTGTTAAGAGCCAGCATTGCATGCTAGACAGATTTCTGTTATGTTCTCTCAGTGCTGCTCCTCTTAAGGTGCAATTGTACCCCGCAGTTCAGATACACGACTGCGGCGTGATGGTAACTACATCCTCAGAGGGTTTGACATAGGCTGCCGAGCCCATCAGGGATCCTGCATAATATTTGGCAGCTGAAAGCTTTTATCTACAGGGGCTGCAGTTAAGCCTCTGAATTGTAGTGTGCCCTAGTGAGTTCAATAGGCAAATTCAGGCAGACCCAGCCAAGGAGCGTATGGCCGGCCTGCTCCTCCATCAGAGGCTGCAGCCAGGGTGGCTGGGGCAGCAGAACAGCCTGTGCATCTGCATCTCAGCCACCTCGATTCACAGCTTGCCACTGTAGCGCAGACCTCCAGTAACAATGCTGAGATGGGCTGAAGCGCAAGCATGCGTTGCGTTCTGCAATAATCTGTGGCAGAGAGTTGAAGCCAGACAAACACCAGGAATAGCATCCTAAATGAGACTCATAGAATGGTTTGGGTTGAAGGCCATCTGTAGTCCAACCCCCCTGCAAGGAGCAGGGACATCTCCAACCAGATCAGGTTGCGCAGAGCCCTGTCCAACCTGGCCTTGGATGTTTCCAGGAATGGGGCTTCCACCACCTCTGGGCAACCTGTGCCAGTGCTCTACCACCCTCACTGTAAAAAGTTCCTTCCTTCTATCTAGTCTGAATCTGCTTCCTTGTTTTTTAAAACCATTCCCCCTTGTTCTATCACAACAGGCCCTGCTAAAGAGTTTCTCCCCATCTTTTTTGTAGGCCCTCTTTAGGTATTGGAAGACCACTATAAGGTCTCCCCAGAACCTTCTCTTCTCTACACTGAACAGCCCCAACTCTTTCAGCTCCAGTGTGGGCTCCTCTCTCCAGAGGGCCACAGATCCTGCCAGGAGTTGGCGCCAGTGCAGGCTTCCTTTGGGCATCTGCCTGCCCTGGCACGGGGTCCTCCACAGGCTGCAGGTGGGTCTCTCCTCCATGGGCTGCAGGGGCACAGCCGGCCTCACCATGGGCTGCACCACGGGCTGCAGGGGAATCTCTGCTCCAGCACCTCAAGCACCTCCTCTCCCTCCTTCTTCGCTGACCTTGGTGTCTGCAGTGCTGTTTCTCTCACATATTCTTACTTCTCTTTCCAGCTACATTTGCTGTTGTGCAGGTTTGTGGGGTTTTTTTTGTGTTCTTAACTATGTTATCCCAGAGTGGCTACCACTGTCACTGAGGGCTTGGCTTTCACCAGCGGCAGGTCCATCTTGGAGCTGTCTGGCATTGCCTCCATTGGACATGGGGGACTTCTAGCAGCTTCTCACAGAAAACACCCCTCTAGCCCCCCCTGCTACCAAAACATTGCCAGGCAAACCCAACACAAATGCATGACCTTGGAAGAGCATTTGTTATAGGAAGAGATCATTACTGATGCAGTTTCAATATTGCTTCTGCTGTGGCTTACTAAAGTTTTGACTGCTTCAGGAAAAGGGCTGAGTCTTCAGATTGTGCAGACTCATTTGTGTTGTTTTTCATAGACTGCTGACGTAAATCTAAGTACCATACTGCTTTTCTTTGTATATTCCTATCCTCCACAGGGAAGAATGCGGAACGGCTTTTTCCGAAAACTAAGTGTGTTTGAACTACTCACTGACCCTCTTGTGCTTACAGATCAGCCATGGTTTTCTTTAGACTGTAGATTATACTGTAAGCAGCATGCTTGGTCTCCGTTCTCTCGCATGTCATCAGGTTTTTTTGGTGGAAATCTGTAATGTGAAAATTCACTTGGTTGATTTTTAACCTCATTTGAGAGATAAACAGTGCTAGAGCCTCACTACAGAAGCTACTGTTTATCTTTCTCTCCAGAATGATACCAGCTTGTTGTGACACAGATTTCAGAAGAGTCAGTAGCCATATTACAGGCTCCACATCTGTGAGAACACAGGTTATTAGGGGGAAGACTTACCTTGCTGAACACCAAAACATTGTCAGACATGTACCATGCAAACAGAGACTGTTTCAGGTATTTTTTCCAAGAAAGGCAGTAGCTGCTCAGCTGATGGTATTTGTGATTCTTAAACTATTATGTGTGAGGCAGAGAAAAAAAGCTCTGGTCATCTCTGTACAAAGCCAAACATCCTCATGTCCTGAACTGTCAGTCTCCCTGTTTCAGAACCCAAGCCATCAGTTGAGTGCCTTACCTTCGGCAACTCCTTCAGTCCCATCTTCCTGTATCCCAAACATGTATGTCGTAGTTCAGCCCCAATCGGGACCAGACTATGCAGTCTCTCTCCCACTCCCCCCACCCTCCGAGAGAACAGGGGGACATAATATAAGAAAAACAGCTCGAGGCTTGAGATAAGAACAGGGAGAAATCCTTAAAGTTACCGTCATGGGCAAAACAGACTCGACTTGGAGAAAACTATTCATTTATTACTAAAACTAGCAGGAGAATAAGACAGAGAAACAAAATAAACCTCCTCCCCACCCCTCCCTCTTCCTGGGCTTAACATTATCTCTACTACCTTCCCCCCATGAGCGGCACAGGGGGGAAGAGGGAATGGGGGTTGCAGTCAGTTCATCACGTGTTGTTCTACACCGCTGCTTCATCGTCGGGGGAAGAACTCCTCACATTCCTCCCCTGCTCCTTCATGGGGTCCCACCCATACGCCACAGTCCTTCGTGAAACTGCTCCGGCGTGGGTCATCTCTTCCACGGGGTGCAGTCTCTCCAGAACGGCTGCCCCAGCGGGCCCTCCACAGGCTACAGTCGCCTTCAGGCCTCCACCTGTTCCAGCGTGGGGTCCTTCACGGGCTCCAAGTGGATCTCTGCTCCTCCGTGGACCTCCATGGGCTGCAGGGGGACAACCTGCTCCACCATGGTCATCACCACAGGCTGCAGGGGAATCTTGGCCAGGAGCCGCATTACTCCTCCCCCTCCTTCTTCACTGACCTTGGCGTCTGCAGCTGTTCCTGTCACAAGAAAAGTTCCTCACAACAGGCTGGCAGAAGCCTCTCAGGATCTTTTCACATCATCCATCTCATCTCCTCTCCACCTCTTGCAGCCAGGCTGGGCTGAGTTGGGCCCAGTCGGCCACCTGGTGAGAGGCCAGAGGGTGAGGCCTGCAAGGCCCATGAGGCCTGTGCCTCCCCTTCTGCGCCTCTGCCCCCGCTCAGCTTATTCACATCTTCTCTTCTTTTTTTTTTTTTTTTCTGTTTTTCCCCTTCTTAAATGCGTTATCGCAGAGGCGCTATCATGGGACATTCTGCTACCAATTGGCTTGGCCTTGGCCAGCAGCGGGTCTGTCCTAGGCCTGGCCGAGTCCACTGAACAAAGGGGAGCCACTTCCAGTAGTTTCCTACAGAAGCTGCCACCTTAGGGCCCCCTCACTAAACAAAACCAGAACAGAGTATAATAGTAACCTACCTACAGGATACTCAGTTGATCCACACAAATGTGTTATTACCTGCTTAGTAGTTATTTTGTTATTGTAAAAGAGATGACGTTAAATTTACGATGCTTGGTGATAATTTGTGCAAGTAATTAAAAACTGGAGCGGGTTGTACTGGTTTTTTAAATGCTTAATCAGTTGCACAAATGCTCCCTCTGTTCATGAAAGCAAATGCTGCAATAAATAGCTTCTGATAATTTATGTTTTAAAATAATAAAAAGCCCAAAGAAGTTAAAAGCCAACCTAATGTTAACGTTGAGTATAAAACAGTTCGCTGAAACCAGGATGCAATTAAAACATACTGTTTTATAGAGTCCTTTATAGCAAGATAGTTTTTTATAGGTCTATGTCTGCTTTTTTTGGAGGGTGAGCCACAGTTCAGTTTTGCCCAGGAAATAACAAATGGTATTAAGAACACATCAAAAGTACAGCTGTTTTCAGGAGGTAAGTGTGTGGTGGTGGTTTGGTTTTTTTTTGCAGGGAGGAGGGAGTGAATAAATCCAGCATGAAAAGCTTGCCTGTATTAATTAATTAAGGAAAGGACTGCTCTCCTTTCAGGGCCTCTGATGTACTCCAGTATATACATACTTCTCATGCGTACTGGCTCATCCAGAGTGTCCTCCTTGCACAGAGGGTATGGTTTTGAAGTACTGCCCTGTCTCAAAGCTAGTCTCTTGCCCTTGTCACCTGGGACTTGAGATGTGCTTTTCCTTAGTAGTAAAAAATTAAATAAATGCCAGCTATGCTTCTCAAGACATACGCAAGAATAATGATAAAATACAATTCCTTTTTATTTTTCCCTTTTAAGACATATGTCTTATCCACATAAGGAGCCAGTGTTTTCTATGAATTTATACTTTTGGTGTATGTTTTGCTTGATGGGAGCCACGCAGGAAGACGAGGGCTTTGAAATGAAATCATATATGGTATTGTAGCTGGATACATGCTGTGCTGGAAAGTGTCAGTGGCTGCTGTCAAGTAAGCCTGTGGTCTCTAGACCATGGCAGCTCTAGCTGAAGGTTTGCTAAACAGCCATAATTCTGGCTAAAGCGACGGCTTGATTAAGCGCCTTTATACAAATGAAATGGCTGGAAAGAGCAGGAGTTTCCTTCACAAGCAAGAGGCTTCACGTTAGGTCTTGATTCAAATTTAGGCTGTGTGCCGTGAGGCGTTCTCCAACTCCAGGTAGAGAAATTAGGCGCTTGTCTGGCTTTAATAGGGAACAGAACCTTTCTGGGGCACTGAACAGACTGGGAAGACAAACTGGGCAATTTTGAGTGTGAATTTCACCTAGGTTTGTTCTGTGTCTGGAGATACAGGGTTGCATGTTTTCTCAGTAACTCAGTAAAACTGCATCAGAGAACAGACCTGATTGCATCACTCCTTTCTACTTAAAACAAAAGTGTTTCTTGGTTTCCTTTCACTACCAGCACTAATGTGTCCCTTGGGCCAAACAGCATACTTCCACTCTTTTATTGTCTGAAAACTTCTATCTGAATAATCTGTGTTAAAATTAGAAATTTGTCTGCTGCTAGCAATTAATCACTCAACACGAGATTTTTCGGGGACCCACTAATAGTCTTCACACAGAGTATTACAGGCTTTCCACACTTTCCTTACAATTAAATCTTACGGAGTACAGTGCATTAATCATATTTGGGATCCTTAACAGAGAAAATATGGAAGGAAAAGTGTCTTATTTGTTGGTATACACTTCTCAAGTTTCCTCCTACCGAGGCTGGCACATCATATCCATAAAAAAACTGGATCCTCTCTCAAAATCATTGCCATCTCCTATTTTTTTTCAATGGGACAGAGATACCTGCCAACTCAGAATGCCTTTTCCAAAATTATTACCATCACCCACTTTTCTTCATGGGACGTGAATAACAGTCCTTTCTAACAAAGACTAGTTACTCTCTCCATTTGCTGCTTCTTGATGGCTCACTCCAGCATGAGGTGTCAAAAGTCACTGTTGTCCTTCCTGAAGGAAACGTTACTTTGCTCCCATTGCTTTGAGAAAGGGGGGGAAGATCAAATAGCGTGACCAGAAAGAGAAAAAAAAAAAAAAGGCAGTAGTCATTTCAAAAACATCTTTTGGAAAGAAAAAAATTCTTGAGCTTTTCTGCATAGAAAAATACATGAAGATGAAAATCAAAACTAGGAGACCAAAATTATACTTGGTTTTCTTCCACAATGACACTCTAAATAAGGAATAAAATAAACCACTCTTTAAAAATCTTTCTTTAAAAATATCACATATTCTGATTTAATCCTATGTCTTTGATATAAATTATACTTTGTCACCAGCATGTGTTGTCAGACTTGATTCATTCTTACTATGTTGATTGAGAAATATTTTATAGTTTTAGTCCAAAAGTTCTACATTAGTCAGTGTAGCCCTGTGCTATTAGATATTGCTACTTACTTTTGTTCACTAGGTACGTTAAATGAGATGCCTCATTTTCATCTATGCCACCATTCCTTCCTACTGCTTTAGTAGATTGTTGCCATACCCAGACTAAGGTCATGCCTGGACCTTAGTCAAGGTTACTGTGAACTTCTGCAGAGGCATTCAGATAAAAATAAAAACAGTAGAGCAAATTATGTAGTAAAGTTTACCGAGCAACGGAACTTTCTTCCTATATCGGTTCTCAGAAGTAGCCCAATTGTTATAGAACAGGAAACATTAAAAAAAAAAAGTATAGTAAATATTATTTTCTATTATTTTGTTTCACACTTGAGGTAGCTAGATCTAACTTAAACCATTTTATGATGACGCTTATTTTCACTTCGGTTGCCAGACTGAAGCACGGGCTCCATTTATTATCACCATGACTTTTTTTTTTTTAAGTAATTCCAATTTCAGAATTCCACCCATCCGTTATTTAAAATTATAAGCATGGAAAAACATTAATTTCAGTTTCACGACTTTCTGGAATACACTTCTTGCAGCCAGCTCGGGTATGTTAAAGCAGAATCTAAATATGTGACTTTCAATGGCCACCCCTATCCTCCCCCAATAGACTTCCCAAATAGCAGTCAGTGAGGTTGTCAAAACCCCTTAGAAGACTTGTTCCTTCTAATTTCCAAAATTCATAATCTATGATAACCTAACATTACCAGGCTAATGATATAAACTAAACCTTGCCAACTGACTTGTAAATTAATCAGATGCTACTGTTCTCCATCTCCCTTGCAGAGACTACCCTTTAACCCACAGCAGTGGGAAGGCAGAGGATGGTAAGAGCAGAGTACGCTGGAGTCTGAGCTGTTTGCCATCAGTCATCCCCAGCCCAGGCCTCAAAGACTGGACAGGAGTCAGCACAGCCTATTATCACTCTGTCAAATGAGAATTAAGGACAAAAATCAAGGCAAAATGAAAAATCAGGACAACAGAAAGGAGAAGAAACTATTAGAAAGAAAAGGACTATCATGGAAAAGACCAAGTCTACAGATTAAAGCAGGTGTGGTAGAGAATTTTTCTCTACCTAACAGTGGAAAGTAATAAGAGCTACTTAAGAACAACTAATGAAAATCTTTCTACTTTTAAATATAAGTGTTAGTTCTTAATAATTTTTACACCTCCAAATGGGTTGAAGGCATTTTTCAAACATGAAGGAAAAGAACAACCTTTTACAGCCCACTGGCATAACATTGCTAACAGTTGGCTTGTCCTAAGAATGTGTCCCGTTGATTTTAATGGCAGTACTCAGATGAAAAGGTTTCTATAAATGAATACAAGTTTTCATATCTGAGTCTTAAATTAGAAAAGTACATAATGAGACAAACAATGAAGCGAGTTAATGAGCATTATAAAATATTTTAAGTTAATATTTTTCCCTAATCTCATACAGTAAGGGTAAGAAAGGAATCATCTGCTCTGCTATAAATTTTCTTAAAACAATAGATATGCTGCTATTTAGATTAAAGACTTTTCATACAAGCCAGAAGATTCAATGATCCATTCATCTTGAGGATTTGGGAAAATATTTGTTTGCTGCTTAGATTTTGTATTCCAATTTTTCACTCCATTGTCTTTTTGTTTTAATCCCCAACCTAGTTAAATAAAATAATTTTAAAATCTTTGTCTGTATTTTAATAACAGTTAGAAACACTTTTTTTTCCTTGTAAGAAAATATTGTCCCTGACATCCTTCTTGTGGGAACAAAGAGCAAAGGAGAAATTACAGCAGCTATAAATCAGTTTTGTGTTTTTGAAAATTTAATACATTTTTCACAGGTTGCTCTCTCTGTTTGGCATCCTTATAACAACTCAGTTGGCATGCAGCTTTACAATCAACCTCATATCTTTCCTCTGCCCTCTCTTCCTTCCCACTATCATAGACTTAAAAGGAGTTTGCATTCGAAGAAGTGTTTTGCCAGGTGTATAATCCAAAGACTCATCTTTTAATCCCTGACATTTGTATGATCTCAATTCTGCAGATTAAAAATTATTTCATTCTTCTATTGTATGGACAGAGCAATGAATATTATTGTAGGGTTAGTAACTCTAAGTGGCTATGCTGATGAGCTAACTTAATCCTTTGGAAGGGGATAATAGGGTAATAAAGCACAAAGGAATAATTTTGGTCCTGTCTCTCTGGTATTCTCACAATTGCACCCTGTTCTAAAGCAGTTTCATGCAAAGCTACCAAAGAAAAAATGACTGTAGTCGTCAACTGCTCAGATGAGGGAAACGTCCGTGGCTGTGTCAGTCATTTTAATGAGTCACAGAAGGAGGGAAAGTAGAGGAACAAATTAAAAACAACGGTATTTTTTTCTCCCCTCCCCCCCCCGCCCCCCGAAGAAAGTGAGAATAGTTGCAATTTCATTTGCTTTTAAAGCACAGCACTTGGGTAATAAACGTCCCCTGCAAATGTGCTGAGCAAACACCTCTGCATTCATCAGTATGCGGGAGCTGTTTATTGCCTCATAAACTTGGAAGCAAGTGATATTGTCTCTTAAATCAGTGGCCGCCTGGACATCCTAGGCACTGTAGGAGAACAGTACATCCAGACAATGCTGATACTTAAATTAATGGTTCTAGTAATGACTGAAAGGTGCTCCGTCACTACTAAAAGATTAAAAGTATGCCTGGGACACAACGTATGTATGTTGTGATAGGGATGTCTGTGTGTGTCTCATTATAGTTTTTATTACTTTGGCATAAAAACTTACTACTCCATGCAGTTTTGATTTAAACGTGGGTTGGGCTGCCAGGACTAATAGGGTCAAACTTGTTTTAAGCCTCGTTTGTGCACAAACTCAGTTTCTAAATCTATGGGGAAGACAGCTTGGCTTGTGAAACGCTGATAGCTTTATCAATTTCAAACTAGATTAAAGAGCCAATAATAATCTGAATTCCATGGTATCCATTATCTGAAAATTATTTATAAACACTACAGAACTAGCTGACATCACACTGTAAGTTTCTCTTCTGCAGTGTTTCAAGCTGATCCTATCTTCATCTGAAAGGAAGAGCACACACAGCTGGAAGCCATTGCTCCTGGTCCACAACTGTTAGCATTTGGGGTAGGAAGTTGGGGTAGGAGAAGCTGTGACAAGGATCAAGGAAGGGCTGGCTGATCAAGGACTGTGTTTTGCTTTCTACATACTTGCAGTGTCTATACTGCAACGAGGAGGATTAATTGCTTCCTGAGCAGCTGTAACTTTAATACCAGCAGTGATACGCAGTGAAATGTGAACTAGGTTTCCATGTAAGCTAGCCATCTGACTATGTACCGTGGGTCCCAGGCAAATGTGAGTACCTTATGTTGTTGTCCATGCTGTTGGGGGAAACTAATTCAGCTTTAGTGTAGGTATATTTACTTTTGCTGCTGTCACGTCTTCTCAAGGCAGTCATCCATGCTGCCAGAGCATCCCCTCTTTTGCAGAGGAATAGCACAAAGGTAGTGAAGGAAAAAATATTCCCTCTCAGCTTCTTCTCATCTTTTAGCCCAGAATGATTGACAATTACTAATGAAGTACTAATACTACACTAATAGTGGATTGTTCCAGGCAGATCCTATCTTGCGTACCTAAAGGTAGAACAGCAGCCTATTTGAAATAATTTATACATACCTATTTTTGGAGTATTTTCTCCTAATAAGTTGCATTTCTGAAGATCCTATGTATGTATTTAGTGCCAGAACTTTCACTTCTGCCAGCAACAATGTACTGCCAACGATGTCCCAGGAGAGTGCTGCATAAACTCTTTATCAAGCCTATGCATGATTTGGATTTTGATCTTTAACTTCTAGTCTTCTTTGAATTAGCCATGTCCATTTGAGCATTAAAATTGTTTTCTAATTAGGAAAACTGGTTTTTGGTTTTTTTTTTGTTCAGGTAGCTTAAGATCTGAGTGGCTTTCTCCAAACTATGCAAAGCAAAAACCTGTTCTCATTAAGTGAAGCAATTAGCTGCAAAAGGTAAATATTTGGCTAAACCTCAGATCTCTCATAATATAACAGCTTAAAAATAAAATAAAATTGTAATTTCTACGTAAAGTCCACAGTAGCCCAATTTAGACTTCAGATTTTTTTTTTTAATGACATCATTACTAGCATTCAAGCCGTGCTCGGAAAGAGTGTAAACCAGCTGAATAGCCTTATACCGCTGTCTTCCGTATCGTAAAGAGGTAATAGTGAACAGAAAATTAAGCATGCATATGTAACATAACACAATTGCAATGAAGCGTAACATCATTTCAGGCTGCATGTGCAAAAGCTGTGCATCGCCGAGCCCTCTCTTAATAGCCCTCTCTGCGTAGCTCTGTTGTAGCTGGCTGGAATACCGGGTATGTGTTTGATTTAGCGTGTTGCTAGGGTGCAGCTGATAAACCGAAGCAAATCCAGAGAAGGAGAACAGGAAGATGAACTAGCACGGAAAAAAAAGAATAGTCAAGTACAGGCAATTTAGTGAGAGAGTAACTGAGATGAAATGTAACAAGTTGTAAATGTTTATAGGATGCAAATGCTAAGGAGGAAGAAAAATTAGCTTATTGTAAAGCAAAGACAAAATCAAGAGGAAGATATTAGGAATAATGGGGTATGCTCCCAGAAGGAGTAGCAGAAGACCCATCCATTGGGAATTTAAACTAGTTTTGACAAGACAATAGAAAATTAATATCAAATACTGTTCTCTGTTACCAGAATTTGGTTTTGGTGATGCAACAGCTTCTCCCTCTTGCTGCATCTCAGGGAATGAAATTAGTGCTTTATTAGTACTTTCTCACTACAGGGAAGAAAATAATAAATTTCTATTGCCTAGTGAAGCAGCAGTCTAATATTTGCATTTCTGCTTGGAGGAGCATTGCAAGATTTTTAACAGGTGAAACACAGCTTTTCACATGAGCAGAGCTGCCCCTGGTGTTGCCTTCTCACCCTGGAGAAGGCAGTCTCTAGGCAGACTTCAAGTGTCTTGAAATACAGAAGATAAATGCTATAAATGCTGAATATTTAGGAAGTGCATATGTTCTATACTTTTTGAAAACAAAATGTATTTTGTGGCTACAAAGTGAACAGATGCATAGCTATGACAATATTGTGCCAGATGCCACGGACAAACACAGAATACCTCTCTCTTTCCACAGACACATCCAGAGCCTCACTCTTTCCTGTCATGGTCCTCACTTCAGCCAACTTAGTAGCAACACCCTCTGCTTTGCTCACAATGGCTCTGAGTTCTCATTATCTGTATCCTCCTTTTCACCTCATCTGCAGTCCCTGACAATTTTGATCCTTATCTGTTCCTTTTACAGTCCTATCTGGATATACTTTCTCCTCCGCTCTTTCAGCCCTGATCCTTTCAGGATCTTGCTCTACCTGTACTTTCTCTATCACTCCTGCCCTAATATTCATCAGCTTTCTGTGTTTTCTCCTCTAGTGCTTTTTAAAACCATCTAAACTAGATACATTCACACAGACAACGTTCAGTGATCTCCCTTTTAACTGGAAACTAGCTGCACTTAGCCCTATAAGGTGCGGTGGATATATTGCCTTTGACATCAATGAGGCCAGGATTTCAAGCTTACATTTCTCACATTTCTTGACTGTCTCGAAAGCAGGAAACTATGAAATCCCTAGGCAGTAGAAACACAGTGATCTGTGCTATGCAAAATAGTGCCTGCTTATAAGACTCTTTCTTACTTGGCTTTTCAGTACCACTGGAATACTTTGGCAGGCTTTCTGCTAAGGTTAACAAAAGTTAGCTAAATAAAGGCTTGGTGCACTTAGATACTTTATCATTCTGTAATGTGTCTCGCTATATCTGTGTATTCAGCCAGAAGAATGTTGGCCAAGTTCCTGCCTCATTTCTAAATGCTGGCAAGCTAGCTGTAATCAAGGTATTTCTTTTAACAGGATTGATTCAAGGCTAAATGGAGCTCACTACTCCTTGCAGTTTCAGGTCCTTCAAAAATGAGGGAACATTGAACTCAGGAATAAAAGTCATAGCACTGTAGTTTTCCCCCCACTACCTTATTTTCAATCCTTTTTCCATGTTCTTTATGGAAACCTTCCCTTTCCTCCTCTTCTTTTTGCAATTGTTACTCTACCTTGTTTTTCCTCATGCTTGAAGGCTTTGTGACATTCAGACCTTTTCTCCTTATTTCTGATGCCTGATTTCTCCTTTCTTTGCCCACAGCTACCATCATCATATTTCCTTCTCTATCTTTGAAGGACAGATTAAGGGAGAAGAATAGAGTCAATAGATGCTCAGTGTGAAAATTGAAAAAGAGTGGTTGTAACTTAATCAGAGAAAGAGGAGAATGAGCAAGCATAAAACAACAGTGGTTGAGAACACCTAAAGAGGAATTAAAAAAACACCTAAAGGAAGAAAGCAAAGAGGGGGGAAAAAAAAAAAAGGACAGAGAAATGATAGAAATTATAGAAGTGAGGACTGTAATCAAAGTTTATATAGAAGAAGTGGTCAAACTTTATGCAGAAGGGAAACAAGCCCTGGAAAATGTAGGAAAATCATGGAGCCCCCTTACTGAGCAAAATAAATGGGGCAGGAGGAAAGAAAGAAAGATGCAAAGAAATCAAAGTTCAAAGTTGCTTCATTGTATTGTGTTTCAGAATTTGATGGAAAAGTTTTACAGACAAGAGCCGTACAAGATAATAAGCATGTATAAAATCATAAAAGATTTAATTATTATTTATGCAAACCAATTTTGTCCCCGATTCAACACAGCACTCAAGCACTAGCTTAATTCCCATGAAGTCAAGAAAAATTGAGCATTTTACTCAAAATGAGCCTAAGCTCCCCCTGGATTATTCAAGTTGTGTTGGTTGAATACTCTCCGCTACAGGTTCTGTATTTGCCTTGCTCAAATGTAAGCGCCATCTCTAGGCTTCTCAGTGATTTTAGCAAAATAAGTAAGTAAGGGAGCTTGAAGGAAAAGGTGGAGCTGGGCTTGGATAGTCCAGGGTACCACTTGCTGCTTGCGTAGCCCCAGGGAGGAGACATTACTCTTTCCTTCTTCCTCCCAGCAGCACCTTTTACTCCAGTGTTCTGGTTTTGTTTGGTGAGGGGTGCCTAAGGTGGTAGCTTCTGTAGGAAACTGCTGGAAGTCGCTCCCCTTTGTTCAGTGGACTCGGCCGGGCCTAGGGCGGACCCGCTGCTGGCCAAGGCCAAGCCAATTGGTAGCAGAATGTCCCATGATAACGCCTCTGCGATAATGCATTTAAGAAGGGGAAAAACAGAAAAAAAAAGAGAGAAGATGTGAAGCAGCTGAGTGGGGGCAGAGAGGGGGAGGTGTGAGCCTTGTGGGCCTTGCAGGCCTCACCCTCTGGCCTCCCGCCGGGCAGCCGACTGGGCCCAACTTGGGCCTGGCCTGGCTGCAAGAAGTGGAGAGGAGATGAGCAGTGAATAAGATGTAAAAAGGGTCCTGAGAGGCGTCTGCCAGCCTGTTGTGAGGAACGGCTGCAGGCGCCAAGGTCAGTGAAGAAGGAGGGGGAGGAGTAATGTGGCTCCTGGCCAAGATTCCCCTGCAGCCTGTGGTGACGACCATGGTGGAGCAGGTTGTCCCCCTGCAGCCCATGGAGGTCCACGGAGGGGCAGAGATTCACCTGCAGCCCATGGAGGAGCCCACGCTGGAGCAGGTGGAGGCCTGA
>WHYT01015937.1:12202-29934 GCA_009806455.1 Tetrax tetrax | reverse complement strand
ATCTATTTAAAAAAAAAAAAAAAAAAAAAAAAGACATAAAGTAAGGGATTCCACAGGATAGTTCATGCACTGAACCTCTGTCCTGGTTCTGGCTAGGACAGAGTTAACTTTCACCTGAGCTGGGAGAGGGGCTGGAGCTGGTGGCCCTTATGGCTGGGGACACAGCTGGGATAGTTTTTTAACTAGCCAACAGCTGAGATGGTTTACCCAAATTGGCCAAAGGGCTGTTCCATCTCATGTGACACCATATATAAGTGAGAAGGGTGCTGAGAAGAGCCTCTTGTTACTTGGGAGGAAGCTGAGTATCGGGATCCACCATGACCTATTGTACTGTAAGTTATGTGCTTAAGTATTTTCTGTTATTGTTTTTTTTTGTTTGTTTGTTTTCCATCTCAGTTTTGTTATGTTGTTCTCTTAAACTTTTTAAAATTTCATCCCACGAGTTTTACCTTCTTTTCTTTACCAATTCTCTCTGTTCCACTAGAGGGTGGGGTGAGTGAGTGAGCGACTGTGTAGCTTGGTGCTAAACTACGATAATCTCATGTATACCTCAACACAAGTGTTGCTAAGAAATTTGTAAATTAATCACGTACTATAAAATCCTGGTTGCCACCTGGTGATCTAGTGTTCACATCAACATCCACAGGAGTTGAAGCTCACTCTGTCCTCTGAGTATCAAGTCAATATTTTGTTCCTATTCCCAAGTGAAATGGAGGTGTCAGTTTTACCCACTGGTCACTAGTCAACTGCCTGGAAAAGCTGCAGCCGTCTTGGACATCTACAGATCAGCAGCCTTCACTTTCAGTTCAGCAGAAAGGAAGTTTTTCAATGGGGAACAAGAGTGATAAGAAATCTTCTAATAAAGATTTCACTTCTTAGTGAAATAGACATCCATGCGGGCAGGAAGCAGGTTGAAGGCACACAGGCGGCAGATAAATTCTCCTGCTCCGCTTTCCTTATCCCATCTCTGCAGCAGAATGCATTGAGTTGTCATCTGCCATTTGTGTATTCATTCTCATTCTTTCTGCCTTGTTATTCTGTCAATTTCTTAATCTATTTACACTGACTTTATTTTCGGTGTGTCTATTGTGACAGCAAATCCTAGAATTGCCTTGGGTGTTGTCTGAAAATGGCCATTATCAAATCATAATGCCTACCCAGATGAGGAACTGTAAAGGCCCTAGGCGTCAGGAGGAGTCCTTAACAGCTGCCTGCGGTTTAGACCTGCATATCAATTTCCACCTTGGAGGATCTTCTGCGGTATTGTAAGGTGAATAGGCACTGTGTGGATTAAAATTTGGATTAGTGGCTCAACCAAAACGTTCCCTTTCCCTCCCTCTCTCTCTTTCTCTTCGTTTCCCTCTCTTTTTTCACATTAATAAACTTGCTATCTCCATCTTTTGTTGGTAAACTATATAAAAATGCAAATGATCCAGAATCCAATTAATTTCTGGAAGGTTGCAGCTGTTTTGGGCCCTATTCACAAAGACATGTGGTGTGCGTGCGTGTGTGTATGCATGTGTGTGCATCTGATTGCTAAGAAAATCAGGCCTTATTATTGAAGCCTTGACTCTCAAAATTTGAGCTATTGTTCATTGCCAGTGCTGATGCAAACAGATAATTTCCAAATTGTATTCCGTGTTTATTAAAGTGGTAGAAAATGGCTAATTTCAGACAAAGCTGAGAAAAGGTGGCGTTTGAGAGCTGAAATAGGAGATCTGGGAAATCTGTTTCTATTACAACAAAGAAAAGTTTATCTAATATCTCAAAAAGCATTAATTACTCTCAGGCACAGGCGAACGCATTGTGGATTTCTTCATTGGTTCTGTCATTCTTCATTGCTTTATTCTACTGTTGTGAGGTGGTGGTTTTACTTTATTTTGGTTTTTGCTTATATCTAATGTACGGTTATGAAATTGAGACCGTCCTGGGAATATTTTTCATTACCCCAGCTCAGGCTTCGAACAGAAATTTATCTAGACCAGGCAGTTTGAAGCAACGTATGTAATTGCTCCCGTCATTGGTTGAACTTGGGCAAGACACTCAGGACTGATTCTTTAATCTATATTTTTCTATTAACGGACTCTATTTATGGCTTCCCAGCTTGCACCTGCAGCTGGAACCACAAATGTCAAAGCACGCAAAACTAACAATATTGTGAGCGCATAGGTCTTGATCTCTGTGTATCTCTTCCCCTACATTAACATGTTATCCATCAGCAACAAAATCAACGGTGTCTGATTTATCTATGATATTTATGCCTTCATATGCTCCTGTTTGCCTTCTCTACTGTCTAATACAGGTTAAGCACATTTCTGTCAGTTGGAGGTTAGTAATCTCTCTCCTCTACCTAATGAACTTCAAAGGAGCTTAATATCCGTAAGACCTCTTCCCCCGTGCCCTTCTATCTATCTGTTTAAGTTGGCCAACAGTTGAAAATTTATGCAAGTGAAGGGAGCCAGGGCTGACAACAGCACAGTCATATACCAGGCTGAAAAGAGGACGTTTTTCTTAGTTATAAATAATCTGGGAATCTTATTTCGTTTATTTTTAAAATAAGGTTTTAGTATTTTTCTGTAACAGTCACTAAAGCACAGATGCTGCTGACAAGAAAAGGTGAACTTGCAAACACAACTTGTCATTTTTAGTGTGCTACAAGCATTTGGTGAAATTTTAGTCATCATGGAAGTCCTGCATTTAAGGTACGTAGTGGCCTATTAGACCTATGTAGAACAAGCCCTCCTCAGTTTATTACAGTCAGCAGTTTCAGCAGCGAGGGCATACGAGGCTAAATTCAGCCTTGTGCGGAGAGCTTGCGTCAGGTCTGAGTGCCATATAAATCCCACTCGAGCCCTAAAAACAGAATTCCAAAGTGGAATTTAAAGCCTTGCAATAGTGTCTGGTACAGACAAGAATTTAACAGCGAGGAGACTATTTTTGCCAAGGTTGTGATACCCTGTCTAAATACAGTCTGGTAAGCATCCATCCACAGAGGCAGCGGCCAGGCCAGTCTCACCAAGCGTGGCCGTTCGCTGAAGGATATGTGGAGGTGCCTGGATTAATAAGAACAGGCTCCTCTATGGGCACTAAGCTGAAGGCTGCTCTGTTCCCTGGGAAAGAGCCAAAGCTTTTGATCAGATAACTGGGGTTTTAAGTTTAATATTTTACAGCGAGAGCTTTTCTTCTTTTGGCTTGTTGTAACTGATAATGCACTGAGATAATGCATATTGGGAGCGCTGATAACAGAAAGAATAAGCAGATCTATGGCAAGAGAAATGGGAGAGAGGCTCCCATCTCAAACACTGTTCTGGAAAGACTGGGAGGAGAGATAGAATTGATAAGGTTATGTGTGGATCAGCTGTAACTGCTTGTCTTGCTGCCAAAGCAACACTGGATGTCAGAGCTTTGCAAGTGAGCTTGAGGTTACAGAGGGAAATCAGTGTGGCAGGCACTGGTCCTTGTGTAGGATACTTTATTTCCACCATACATGGAGTAGTCTCTGTGAGTAAGGAGTTGTAAGGGTTCAGGAAATGTCCTCACTTCGGAGCCCCAAGAAAGCACCAAATTGTTCCCAGAGTAACAGCTCTGGTAGAGACACGAGGACAGAGAGCAAACTCCTGTGCTGCTTGCCATAGTCTGGAGCACAGAAATTATTTCACAAAATTATGCAATATATATATAAGGTCTTAAAACTGAGAGGGTCCTTGCATGCAGAAAAGGAGAATTTTGAAGACTGTAAGTAACAGCTCCATCTGGTGACACCATCTTTATAGGAATGTATTTAAGTCTCTTTTATATAGCCCAGCCCATCCCCCCCACCTCCCCTCCACGAGTCTTCTTTCAAATTTAGATCCTTTTTTTCTTTCCCAGTTGGCTTCATTATCTGAAATCATTCAGATTTCATTACAGTGAACAAAGTAGAAATATTTCTTTAAGGTAGCAACTACACTGGAAGATTATGAGAGAGTCTGGCAAATTGTCCCAGATCACTAGATAAGGTGATCTCTGTCATAATTCATTTGAGAGTAGAAGGAGGAAAAGTGTCTCTCTCTGGTATAAGAAATGTCCTGTTAAAGTAATCAAAGAAAATAAAGACATTGATTCATATGAGTTAAGAAGAAATATGTGAAGCTATATAATTTTCTTAAAGGGCCTACTTCTACAAAGTGTGCATTGCCTTCTGTCAGCTACTAGTTATCCTTAATCTGTATTGACATAAAGTTTGAGATAGCTACCATTTGTCTGAATTTTATAACACGTGTTATTCATTCTCTCATCTTTCCTCCCTCATCTTAGTCAGTCAGCCACATTTTGAATATCCCAGACGTGGCAATCCATTAGAAGAATGTTAGATCATATTAAGAGCCATTACTAGTAAGACGAAAGGCCCATCTAGCTCAGCACCTGTCTCTGCATGATACTTGCTCTTGCTGCTCTCCTGGATTCCAGCTATGTTCATCCTGAATAGCTGTACTCTCTGTATTTTTGGTAACTCTCAATAGATGACTGGTCTACTTGTCTCACTTCTTCTCCTAGTCCATGCATCCACAGCATCATCAGGCAATGTTTTTCATGGGTCTACCACCTATCGGACAAAGAAGTACTTGTGTTTGTTTTGTGAATGTGGTTCTTATCTTCATTTGAAGTTCCCTAGTTCTCATGTGGGAAGGGTCAAGATCCATCCTCATACTTGTGTTCATAATTTCTCAGACTTCTGTCATATTCTTACAGGTCATTCTTTTTCCAGGATAAAGTGTGATAGCATCTCCTGTTGCAGTTGCTGAGTAGCTTCTCTTACTATGAAGGCTGCTCTGCAGCTTTGATCACTTTTGTTGCTTTCCTCTGAAACTTTCTGTTTTACCTATATTCTTTTTGAAAGAGGGGGACCAGACAGTATTCAGCACACGGCATTCAGTGTGGAGTTGAGTGATGGTTTTGTGTAGCAGCGCAGTGATGTTCTTTGTTTTGTTCTTCATTTATTTCCTAATATTTTCTGACATTTGACTTGCCTTCTTGACTGCTATTAAGCATTGGGTTGACATTTTCATAGGACTATCTATCATAACCCCGATCTATCTCCTAAGTAGTAATGATCAACTCCATCATATTAATATGTGGAGTTAGAATTGTTTTTCCCATGTGCATTGCTTTCCATTTATCTACAGTGAATTTCATTTGTCACTTAATTGCCTAGCCGCTCAGACTCATAAGGTTCTTCTGTAGGTTTTTTTTTGGTCACTGCTTGTCCTTGTTTTGAATAACTCTGTGTCATCATCAAACTTCCTGAACTCCCTACTCGTCACTTTCCCAAAACATAGACTATCCCAGGTGCCAGCTCAGATCCCGCTGGAACTCCAAGGGTTGTACACACTCTGTTACAAAAACAATCTATTCACTCTCTGCGTCCCGTCCTTTAACCAGGTACTTATCCATGAAGGGACATTTCCCTTTATCTCATCACTGCTCAGCTTTCTTAAAAACCTTTTGTGAAGGATTTTTTCAGAAGACATTTGGAAATCCAAGTAGATTGTGTCAACTGAATTAACACTATCCACATACATGTTGATCTCTTTAGAGAAGGATGGTAAATTTGGAAGCCAAGACTCTCCATTATAAATGCCATATTGACTTTTCCAAGTGGATTAAAGCTATTACCTGCTCTTTCTTGGCTATTACTAATTTTATAAGTAGACAAATGTAGTATGTTCAGAGTTATCCCAACAAATATTTCTTTAAACTTTATCTGAGAGGTGTTGCCACTCAGGTTAGCAATAGGACAGGTGTGCAAAAGGTGATGTAAAAATCTGCCTAAAAGGTCATTTGTAATCCATGCATCCCAAGTGTTATGCTAAATATTTCTGAGCATTAAGCACGGTCGCTTTATCTATTTATTTTTTTCTATTTTGCATGATGCAGCAGTAGCCTATTGATTTGTCATTATCTAAGTTTAGCACTAGGATTAAGTTCACTCTATTGAATCGTTATATTCAGCTTGCTAGAAAAGACATAGGAACAGTGATGAAAAATACCAAGGAAAAAAATAGAATTTGGAGGGTTAGTTCTCTTTTCCTGTGTGTCTCTACCTTATTAATGTGCCATCTGCTGCTAGGACATAGATTCATTTACCATTACAGTGTTCTAACATGATTACCTTTTTTTCCCCTCAAAAGTCACAAAGGGACTAAATATAGATTTACTTAAAATTCTAGGGGAAGAGGCGGTCCTTGCCCTAGACACAGTTGTTCTCTTGATTTTCAGAGCATTACCACTAGCATTAAATGTAATTTACTTTATCTGATGACAGTTTGCTGAACAAGATCTTAAGTTTTAATAGGATCGGGATATAGATGGGTAAGTGGAGAGAAGAGAAAAGCATTGTGGGTGGAATTCATCCCACCCCATTACCCCTTCCTTAACTAAGAATAAATTGAGCACAAAGAAGAGATTACGCTGTCTCCAGGAGGTGGGCCAAGTTAGAGGGCATCAGCACATCCCGTCGGCAGGCTGGAACCGTCTGACACCCTGCTGCGTTTCCCCTGGTGGGTTGTTGCCCTGCTGTAGTACAGTTGTGAACTCATTACTCAGATATATGCTTCTCTCCTCTCTATTCACCACTGCACTCCTAATTACCCTCTACTTTATGATAGCTACTACAGGCTCATCCAGTCGCTCAGGGTACCTGTTCTGTAAGCCATCCAGCCTTCACGCAGCTGAACCTTTTTTTTTATGTCTCATACTATCACGGGCAAATTTCATAGCATGATAAAGCCCTTCACCAATCAAAGCATCTAGTGTTAGAGGAGAAATTGGTTTCTCATTCAGAGTTATGGGACTATTATGACCTCCCACATTACTGCTGGTTCATTTGCAATCAGCTTTTTCATTATCTTTCAGCTACACCGGACCAGAATTATGTTAATTGCCCATTAACTACAGTTGGGTGATTCATTTATTCTTTTAATTTAGAGTATCGAAAATGGATCTAACCTCTATTTTGCTTTTAAAACTTTCTGATACAATCTCTGCTGTTACTGAGGTGAAAGTAAAAACAAGATATCAATAAAGCCATGTCCTTCACTGGGTACGGGGCCTCCATGGACAGCACGAGATCCTGTCTTTTTTGCAAGGTATTCTGCAAAGAATGACAAATTGAGTTTATCAGAGGAGTTAGTTTCTTTTTCTCTCCTTTCTGCGGGAGCAGATTTTCCTGCATGTATACTGGAGTTTCTTAATTTTGTTTTTCACTTTGTTGTTTCTGCCTCTTAAAGGGGTTTGTGCTTCAAGGTTTAAATCATCCTCTACCTAGCAAAAATTTGGATAAGCCTTCTACGTGGCAAGCTTATCAAATATATGTGGAGTTTTCTGCAGCTGGGATGTGTGGCCAGTCTCACCCAGAATAGGAGTTCCAACATTGTTTTTTCCCTTGAATTGCTGGGATTCTTAAGCTTTCTATACCTTTGCAGGAGTGGGGATGTAATTGAATGTTTTTCTTTCAGACATTTTTTTCCTTGGATGCCTCAGAATTGTGGACTGGGAGCATTCTCGTCTCTATTATCTATGACAGATTGTATATTAACTTAAGTTTTCCCCTGTAGCAACGTGTCAGGGTTTATGATAATTGTTGAAAGTAGAGTTCTCAGTGGAAGTGTAGCTGCAGTCCCACAAATATTTAAGTATAACTTGACTGAAGTGAATTAGCCTAATTTATATGATTTCAGCACTTACATGAATGAACATACCACTTATAAGGATGAACATCTCCATCCTTAGCTAACTGTAGACTCTGACAGAAGTCTACAGTTCTATATTCCAAATATGTACTATCATAATAGTATCTAGGAATTGCAAGAGGAGGAAAAATGAAGGTCATATTGGATCACATGGGTATTTTGGTGTAAGCAGGGCAAGATTTCAATTATTTTCATTGGACAAAACAGATGAGTGTTTGGGGGTGCAGGTGCACCGGCAGGTTTGAAAAAGCTGACGTTTGAGCATGTCAATTTTTCTGTTTTTTTTTTTTAACTGGAATTCTTATGCAAGGAAAAGTAAGAAGTAAAAGGAAGAAGCATTGGAGTATGAAAGAGGCAAGTAGGCAGTGTTTTACTCTACCAGTCCTGGGGAATTTAAAATTACTTAGATTATTAGATTCCAAATATTATACACTTAAAACATAATAATTTTCAACAGAAAAATGCAATGAAATGGATGTGGTTTTTTGAGTTACATAGATGTATGTATTTATGAAGAACGTTTATATTTCACAATATATAAAGTCAAACTTTTTCTTTTTTTTCATGCCATCCTTTTTTTCCTCCCCCTTTCAGTACTGTACTTTATTCTCTCTTTTTCTTTCTGTATGCTTTTGTTGCCCGTCATTCTTTAACATCTGTTTTCTTTTCAATTAACTTCTAATTTCCACTTTCTATACATCCTCAGGCCCTGCCTTTGCAAACCCTTGTACAAGAGTGTTCACACTGGAATCAACAGTATTTTTATCACATGAATACAGTTAGTGTTGCAGAATTAGGATGAAAATATCACTGACTCGCTATTAAACCTTAGTTTTTCAACAGAATTAACAATTTTTATTTTTCTCAGAGAAAGATTTGCAAGGGTTGCCTACACAGACAACTGAATTTTTGAGGGTTTTTCATGTCAATATATTTTTTTTATCAAAAAAAAACCAGAATAGAAACATATTTTAAGTTCTATTATCATTTCCACAGGTTGTATGTTTTATCGCTATTTCGCAGTATGGCAAAACCCACAAGATTAGTAAACCTGATAGTAAGTGTTACAAAACCATACACAAAATTAATAAATTATCATCATCTACTCATTGCTATGAATTACATCTCTGAAAAGCAGATGTGTCTCACACAGTTATGGGTGCACTCTAGAAGTCCAGAGGTTAATTCAGCATCTTAAAGCACAGGTGTTGCTTCCAGCAATCTGTTTAACTTCTGTTTATGTAGCATCCCTTCCCAAACTCTTTCTTGATCTCCTAATCACAGTTGTCATCTTCTTGGAGCGGGCAGCAGCCTTGTAGATTAATCATCTCTGTATTGTGACTGGAACATCCAAGCCGCTTGTCTGTCTTCCAGCATCTTTATAGTGAACGGCACTGCCCTGTTTGTGAAGTTAAGCAGTATCGTGTTGGAAAGACATACGTTCAGACAGCTAGAAGCTAGAAGGAAGGAATACCACAGATAAGCAGAGAAGGTCCAGTGTGGCTCAGCCTCTCAACACGGGCAAATTTCTTACAGGTACCCAATATTCACGCAACTAGATTAGATTACTGAAAGAACAAAACTGCAAAGATTAAAAAATGAAAAAAATAATAGGCTCCAAGAATCATACTAATTTAGCTGCTTTTGCATGGATAGTTTGTGTACTCACATTACCTTTTTAAAAGCCAAGGGCCTAGACGTACTCAATAAAGCTGCTCAGGTGTGCGTCTGCTGGAATGCTCATTGTCACATCGATTTTCCACACATACAGATACAGGTGTGTTCAGCACCTCCTGAATCGAGGTCCCACTCCTTGATTGGGATTGACTCATTTAGCCGTTCCTGAACTGTCTATATTTAATCATCGCAGTAATCAATGCTGTGATACTGTCTGTGTTGTGAGATACGCAGGACGCAAGACGTGGGGAGAGTTCGGGTCAACTCTGCTGCTGGAGCCTCAAATTATTTCGCCACTGCTAATTTTAATTTGAATACATAATCTTAAATCCTGGCTCGACGTTTCCAATATAATACTTTTCCATATTTTATGACATGTCCGGGATCGGATGATGAGTTCATCCACCCGCGAACTCGTCAGAGGGGGGGAAGGAAGGCTGCGCCCCCCCCATCCCCCCCCGATTTTGGCGCAGGCCGCAGCGCGCGCGGGCCGGCGCGGACGGTCATTTTTCCGCGTGCAATGCCGCCCCCTGCTGGACAAGCGGCAGGTCACCGCGTCCCGATCCTCGGCCTCGCTCCTCCGGGTGACTTCCCCCGGCCTCGCTGGAGGTGGCGACGGTAGGGATTGACTGGCCCGATGCAGGGTTTTGCTTGCTCCGAAAACCAGCTGGGGTGTTTCCCTTGGCTGCCCTCCCCCTGGAAGAGACGAGATCTGAGCGGCATTGCCGGCTTCTTTGCGAGGCTCTAAGAAGAAAGCGAGACACTGGTACTTCTCGCACGGGTTTCTGCGGTTCAACAGCATCGCTCTTCTCCTCTGCTGCTGAGGGAAGTTCAGGTACTTGTTTGTGAACACAGAAGGCTACTGGCACGTAGCTATTGGATGAATAAAGTGTGCCAGACCGTTTTCAAAGCCTCAGCCTAAAGCTGATCCTGTAGGTGGATAACACAGCTGCCAGGGTTTTGACCTGACAAGGAGGGCTACCTGGGAGAGGAACCATGACATGGTGGTGACACTGCACGTGGCCCTTCTTGCTTTCATCTCAGCCCTGCTTGGATCTAAATCCACTTCTAGTTTTCTTTTGCTTAATTCTATTCCCAGTCTCTCTTCTTAGGACACCTCTCCTTCTCACCTTTCCTTTCCAGGGTGACTATCTAGTTCAGGAGGAAAATGAACTGAGCGGACTTTTGTATAAGATTAGTACCAGCCATTGGGATTTCTAGTTCTGACATTCAAAGCTTTCACTGTCCCTGAATTAAGTTTAAGCAAGATGACTTTTTAGTCACGGTTTAGAGGGTAAGAATAGAGGAGAGCCCTGAGAGGATGCAATGTGATGCAATCAACATGCCAAAGAGCCAAAAGAAAGTGTAATTTACGCCAATTTGCACTACCTTGATGGATAAGCCCAGCAGAATATATTAAAAAAATTATACTTCTACAGGTTTCTGGTGCCATCTGCAACAATTTAGTGTATAATTATGCCTTTAGTACAGAATACTAAAAGATGGGTTTAAAACCTATAGAACGTATCTCAGAATTACAGTGATTTCTATTGATCCCAATTATGTCTCATAAAGCTCTGTTGATTTTATTTTATTTTTTTTTTCTTTCTGAAAGTGTAGGCTGTTTTTATAAAGGAACATTTGATTCTGGTTTGCAGACTTCATAAGCAGAAGGGCTCATATCATAATCAGCCATATTTATTCCACTGCTGCAATATGCATTTCTCATATTGGGCAGAAATAAAGCAGGGTATTTACTGTATGAAGACTCATTGCATATAAAGGTACGTTCATATTTTATGATAAGCACAGAGCAGACAGCTTTCTCGCAGGACTCAGATGTGATTTTGAATCAGCCTGAACTATTTTAGGGTTTGCCTCAGAGCCCACGTGAAGCCTGTAATTTTAAAATGGCATAAAATATGGAGGTTTTTTATTATTTGAGTTTTAAATAAAACTTGACAGGGCTTAAACCACAGGAAAAATGTGCTCAATCATCCTTAGAAACAGAATTATTTCTACTTCCCCTTATAGCTTCATGTTATTGATTTTAAATCTTCTTGTTGTTATCTTTGTCAAAGTTTTTGTTTTGCTTTGATTTATTAAAGTATTGGAAAATAAGTACTTCAACCTTTTCAATATGACTAGCACATGCAAAGAATCAGTAGATTAAAAAACTTTGAGTGATTGCTTCTAAGATATACAATAAGGTTTTTAGGCCTTTCAACGGTAACTTGAGCAAATTATTGTGAGCATTTTAGAGTATTTTGAGATACAGTAAATTTTGATCCTTATTGTTTCTCTCCAAAGCAAGAAAATAAAACAATGTATTACAATGCTTTGTTACCAACCGCATAAAGATATTCTGGAACCTCAAGTATTGGGCAAAAAAATGTATGCCACAATACTTTCAAAATTTATAATCATGGAGGTGGTTGACTGCAAAAATAAACAGTAATAGACATACTACCTTAAGACTTAGGGATATAATCTGATCAAGAGTGAAGGAAGGGTTTTTACCAAAATATTAGTGAAAATCAGAATAGGAATTTTTTTTTTTTTGTGCTCTTTTTAATGCATTCTGAGAAAAAAAAATGTCAGAAACCTTGCCCAAAAGTGCACTTCCATATGTGTTTGCTATAGATATATTCATAGCCTTTTAGCACAGATACTTGTTTTCATGTCTAACCTGAAAACAAACACATGAAAAGTTTCTTTTAAATTCTTAGGCAATACACGTTAGCGTTAAAGTCAGACCAGTTTATACCAGTAGAGGATCTCTGGTACAGCATCCTCCTGCTTTGTTATTTTTCATTGTTAAAATATCTTTTCAAGCAGTGTATTTGGTGAAAGAAAATAAATGCATCAATACAGAACAGGCCTTAGGAAGTAATTAAACAAAGTCAGGTTTCAGAAAAAAAATGGGTAAAAGGTAGCTGTGAACACATTTAGCCTGGAAATCAGAAGACACTTCCCAGTGATAAGGGAAGCCTGTTCTGGAACAGGCTGTCAGGCGGTATAGTGAGAACAACAGCAACTAAATCTCTGATTTCTGAAGTGGAGAATAGAACATGGCCTTTGCAATCACAGAGTCTTGAGAACCGAGGAGGTCTCTTCTGCTGTTGTGTCTCTAGAAACAAGGTGTGTGTTTCTAGTGAGAGCAGTTGATGAATGGCCACGAAAACTTGTTGAGGGAAAGATGGTTCTAACATTTAATCCTGGCACAGTATTTCTTAACCCTTTCCCTTCCTGTGGTTTTCCATGCCAAACCCCTCCTCAGGGGTAGAACAAGCTTAGAACAACCTTCAGGCATCTGTGGATCTTGATACCCAGTCTAAAAACCACAGCTCTGGCCGTTGCATTCTGATATATACATCATAGCATCTGACAGTACTAATGGACTATCTCCTCATTACCGAAGCTTTCTTTAATTAAAGGGAACTGAAGGTTTTGCTCCTAATGCTCTCTTCCTGAACACCGACCAGTGGAAAGAGCCGATTCCTGAGAGTTGCCCAGAATGGCCCTCCTGTGACCCAGAGATACATCTCCTACTTGCCTTGGATTCCCTGTTCTCCCCAAACCTTGGTAGCACAGTTGGGACCCAGATTTGAATCCTTATCTACTAGCTTTCCTCTTTCATCTTTTAAAATACAAAATATGCAGGATTATGACCAAGACAACTGTTGAGCTAACTTTTTGGTTTGGGAAGGCACTGGAAGACGCATTTGCAGGTATGATGCAAAATAATCTCTTGCCCCATAACCAGATCAGTGGTAAAACCTTGATCTGGATATTCATTTCCTCCTGTGGCCCGTTTTATGGTGGCTGCAAGTTATAAAAAAGATGGAGTCTGTCTTTATAATGTAGATTTTTTTTTCCCCTATCTGCATTCTAGCAGACTTCAGCAGGCCTAAAGGTCAGTCTGCATGTAGCCACAGTAGCTTTTTAAAAATCTTTGCATGCTAATCCAGCTCTGAACTGCTTTGCATTTGCATATTTGCTTAATCAGAAGTGTGTAAGGTTAGCATGGGAGCTTCATTAGGATATTCATGGCTAAAATTGCTCTCCTCATCACTTCTCTCAGAGCGTTCAGCCAAGCTCTGCGCGGGTCACACACCTCCCTCGTGCCCCTACCAGGAGTGACAGCGGGGAAAAAACCAGATCCAGAAATAAGTGAGGAGGCTGAAACCCTCCAGCAAGTAGCGGGGCAGAGGGAACTTGTATCATGCCAACCATGTTTTAGGCTCTGCTATTTTAGCTATTGAGAAAATAAAAATGAAGTCTATTTGAGAAAGCAGAAGGACAAAGCTGCAAAATAAGGAAACTAAGAGATGCAGGTGGCTGGCAGCACGTTGTTTTGAAGAAAGTCTTCATTGAATCCATATTCTCCGCCCATTGCTAACATCCGTTTCTTCTTTCCTCTGCTTCTTCTACCAGCCACTGGTACAAAGCCTAACAGTATAATTATTTTATTAAGTAGGAGACAACTTAGAGGTGGGGAAGAGAAAATGCTAACAGATATGTTAAAGGAAACAGGTACATGCCTATTTCAGAAAATTTAAAACTTAGGAATGTCAGGAAGCTGTTGCGCTGCAATATATGCCGTACAAATGTTTGACCTTTCGTACCTCTACCCGTCATATGGGAGCCATGCATCCTTTATGTTCGTTTGGCTGGCAGGATGCAAAACAGCATTCCGTGATACTTCCCTTACTTGTTTTGCCATTAATTGTGCACATTGACTTCTATTATACAACACAAAATAGCGGAAAAACAATTTCAGTCCAAGCAGAAGGAATATCAGGTATATATCCCATACTCAAATTTTTCCTTACCATGTAAGGACACATCCCATTTTTTTTGTGGCAACTAGGAGTTATAGTAAAGCTAGTTAACGCCTTCAACTTTATATTTCAGAATGAATAGGGACTCTGGGGACTACAGTCACTGCCAGTTAGGGATGACTGCAAAGGCTGTTTTGTGAGGATGTTTGAACACTATTTTCTCAAAGTAGAGAGTTGTCAATAGTTTTCTATTCAAATTTTAAGAGTATGTTATAGATGCTGTGGAGGCAATGTTAGAAAACTTGTAGTTCTGAGAGTACAAAGCCCATTAGAAGAGTTGAGAGGAATTACAAGACATACATGTAGAAAAACTGAACATCTGCTAGGGATCAGAAGGCTTTGTAAATGGAAAGTGGAGTAATGCTAACAGATGCCTGGCAGGACGATTTTAAAAGAAAAAAAAAAAAAAGAACTTAATTCCAAACATTGTCTTACAAGATGAGATTCTTGTGTTCATTACATAATATTTTGGTCAGATCTATTTTTCAAGATTTTCTAAAAATTAATGATTGTATCTCATTTTCATGTCTTTCTCCCTTCCTTGCCATTCACGCTTCTTCTAAAGCTTTATGGATCAAGCTTTTGCCTGTCTTTCAGTGAGATTCCATTGACTGCAGAAGTTTTGGTAAAAAGTGATTAAAGCCTGCAGAATTTAGCTCAGTGTGAAAGTAACCATGCAGAACTGTAACGGGTTTTCCTGTTCATTAAGGTTGTGATTTTTACAAAGACTCCAGATCTGTCTTTAACAGAGATCATGGTTTGCTTGGCATTTAATTTCTGCTCAAAAATAGTCCCCATCCCTTCCCCGCCTTGTGCCCTGTGCCAGCACAAGCTGAGGAACTGTGATGCACGAGGTCAGGGAACCAGAGCAGCTGGGAAATAATCCTTTTGGGAGAAATTGTCTTTCAGCTTGAATCTGCTCCTGATTTGCACTGTCACTCAGCCGCACAACCGATGCTGCTCGCTTAGCTGAGGGGAATGGCAAAGGATGTGGCCGCAGGAAGAGGAGGCTTAGGGGCTACTTTTTCCTGCAGCAGTATTCCTTTAAATGAATGTCCCACAAAGCCTCAAGTGAAGCTAGCAGGGGTTTTAAGAGGAGTAAGTGAATGGTTCAAACCTGACACATTACTAGAGACAGGTCATGAGTAAAACTAATACATCTCGCGTCTCCCGGTACTCACCGCTGGTGAGGCCACCCTTTGAATACTGTGTTCGCTTTGGGGCCCCTCACTACAAGAAATACCCTGAGGTGCTAAACCGTGTCCAGAGAGGGGCAACAGAGCTGGTGAAGGGTCTGGAGCACAGGTCTTATGAGAGGTGGCTGAGGGAACTGGGGTTGTTTAGTCTGGAGAAAAAGGAGGGTGAGGGAGACCTTATCGTTCTCTACAGCTACCTGAAAGGAGGTTGTAGTGAGGTGGATGTCAGTCTCTTCTCCAGGTAACACATGACAGGACAAGAGGAAATGGCCTCAATTTGTGCCGAAGCAGTTTACATTGGATATTAGGAAAAATTTCTTCACTGAAAGGATTGTCAAACGTTGGAACAGGCTGCCCAGGGAGGTGGTGGAGTTGCCATCTCTGGAGATATTTAAAAGACATGCAGATGTGGTGCTTAGGGACATGGTTTAGTGGTGGACTTGGCAGTGCTAGGTTAACGATTGGACTCGATGATCTTAAAGGTCTTTTTCAATCTAAACGATTCTGTGATTCCATTCTAACCTAAAACATATGATTTGTCAGAGCCTAAACTTGGAGGCAATCTGTTTTCTTCACAATGTTTGAAGTGACACATAATAGGAAATCATCATCATTCTTGGGACTTTTGCCCTTGAAAGTATTCCGGCTGAGGCTTTTGCAGTTTGTGTGATTTTTGCCATTATTGTACTCAGACTGCTTTTGCCATTTAGCCTTGAATTGGAACAGCCAAGTAGCAGCTCTGAATACTACCTCCTCGCTGTCTGAGCCCTGCCTGTGAGCAGGGGCAAGTTCTCCACATCTGAACAACGAGGCAGACTGGATGAGTTGTTTTTCATACAGCGGGGTCTAGATTTATGAACCTTTAGTTTTGGATAGAACTGTTACTTTATCATGAAGAATTAACCAAAAAAAAAAAAAAAAGCTTTAGAAAATCTGAAGCATAATTTTTGTTCCCTTAGTTTCTTTGACTATAAAAATGTATTCTTACCATGTAATTCAAGAATCTCTGGTGATCAACACGACATGATGAAACATTGCAAATAAAACTGCATACATCCATGTAAGCAAATTGATAAAAACTGTTAGGTCAATTTTTTTTTTTTTATAATTTGTCTTTAGATGAAAATCACTCTGTTTCACTCATACAAGATGGTCCCTAGATTTTTTTCAGAGGGAATGTGGGCTTCTCTATTGAAAAGCGTGGGCAATACTGCAGTAAGCTGCTTGTGTAATAAAGGATTTTTCAGGAACATGTCTTTAGTTTAATAGTAATAGGGCTTACAACAGCTAAGGATCTGGTAACTCACAAAGTATTCTGTCTGTCTAGAGCTCTGCGAGGAAGACAGTACTGAAATAGAAATCTTTTGATCTTAAAATGACAAGATCTGAATAGTAAAACCCCCTCTCATAAGAAACACAGGCTGTAATTATGGCACATCTATTATTTAAAGTGTTCTTGAAAATTCACATAAAAGCTGTTCAAAACAATGAAAAGTGTTAGGTCAGGAAGTGGTCTGTAATACGGGGAGTATTTTTTTTAAATAAATTTCTACCTTCTTTACTCAAGCAAGTTTTGCTCGCAGTAATTGCCATGCAATATGTAAAATGTTTGATCCAATCGGGTTGATTCTTTCCCTGTAAAAATGTATTCTAATTTATGCTATTTTGTTTTAAAGTAAAATATGTATGCATGTGCAAAGTGTCTGAGGAGGCTCAGGTCTTTCCTTTCGTGTACAGTCTCCTGCCCGGACAGCTGAGCTGTATTTGTGCCTGATAGCTGGCAAATCTGGCAGAGTCGCTGTTAACATGTTAGCCACAGCTATTATAAACAAAATTCTGCAATGTAACCCTCTCACAGCAGACGTCAAATAACCTAGGAAAGCAAGGGAGCTGGAGCTTAGTCATATTTGATAATTAATGTGTGATGGTTTCCAACCAAAATTAACTTAGCGATGGAGTAAAACATATGGAATAATGCTTAAGCTTACATCAAAGGCAAATATTGAATACATTAGGATACATTATCTCTACTCTTTGTGGAGTACATTATGTTCTATTAAGATGTGATATTCTGAGTTTCTGCCTGGGCTTCTCTGAGAATTTTTGTGATGGCTCACAAATGTGTTCCCCAGTGCCCTCCTCTCTAGCACTCTTCCAATTCAGCTATCATTTTTTTTTGTTTCAGATGAAGCATTAACACTCATTTTCTGTCAGGGTAATAAAAAAAAGAAAACAAAACAAAACCAAAAAGACCCAACAACACTTTTTTTTTTTGGTTTTGTTCT
>WHYT01015937.1:0-12182 GCA_009806455.1 Tetrax tetrax | reverse complement strand
TTTTTTTTTTTTTTTTTTTTAAGATGAAACGTCTTTCCTGGGTGACACTTCTGATGTTATCAGTCGGAAAACCCTTCAAAGGAAATGGGTATCAAGCCTGAAACATTACATAATGCTGAGTTGAAAGACAAAGTGTTTTCTGGAATTTTAATTTTTTTTAAAGCAGCTGCCTTTAAGTGAACACAGCCATCACTGTTATAAAATATTCAAAGCCTCATACATATCAAACAGAGACACAGTTACTAGGGCAAACAATCTCACTTATCCATTAAACAAACACTTGGAATTTTTCCTGAGCCCACTCTAGGCCCTTACAATGCCTCCAGTTTTAATTGATTTTTATCCTCTATCTATTTGTTCTCTCTTTTATGGTAATTTTCAACTTTCCAGGACCCTGCTAGCTTTGCGGGGGAGCAGGTCAGCATGAAGTCATGGGAGCCAGAGATTAAAAGACTTCTCCACGTTAGGTCATTAGCCATTCCACTTGCCGTACCGTAGCTCATTTTCCCATTCCTAATTGATCACTTCATTGATCAGACATTATGGAGATGGCTTAGTAACCTAAGCCTTAGCTTTGAAACGCAGCAGAGGCTGCAATTACCTGAAAGTCTTCAAGGGTGCCTGCAATTTTCAGACAGTTGGAGGCTCAGTTAATCAAAGATTCTGGCTAATGGAAAGGAGAGAGAAGAGCTGTTTCAGCTGGGTTCCCTAAGGCCAGGATTTTTGAGAGATAAGGAATAGAAGTGTGCGTATAAAACTTTCTGTGCCAAAGTCTGGTTGGGGTACCAGTGCATGTTTAGAGAAGATACAGGAGCCCCTGTTGTGAAGATAGGTCAGCGTAACGGAGAGCACAACAGACCTGCTGAGCCATCTCCGGGATGACAGGTTCTGGCACCCAGGAGTTGGTTCCCAAAAGGTTCTTTGGCCTGCTGCGAGCAGAATCTTTCCTCTGCCTACCACCATATCTGCTTTAACACGTACTGTCTGCCTTTCGGGGGTCTTGAAGGGTAGAGGGGCCTTGTGGTGTTTGCTGTAGGAAAACTGAGGGGACCTAAAGTCTGATGGGCGCAGATCCAGCTGTCACGCTGTGCATTTGTGCCCCCATCCTCATGTGTGCAGACACAGCTGGGATCCTCTGACTTTTCCTCTTGGGTTCCTTTAGAAGGCAACAGCTTCCAGGGATGTGGACAGTCTCAAAGTGACCTCATGCAGTGATTAACTGGGGTTGAGGTAGTGACCAGGATGGAGGTACCATGCTGAGAGACTGCCCTTGTAGTTCTATGAGTCCCTTACAGATGCCTCTCTTCCCAGTTTAGAGAAATGTGCCATTAAAAACTGAGGTCTTTACTATTTTCTCTGATATTACAGATCCTGCCAAATAATGTGTTCTGTATTTGCTAATTATTTGCTACTGCCTGTTAATGCACATCGTGCCATGGGGCATCATCTGCTCTGAAGACTGGTTTTCAGTGGTGTGCGTGTTATGGTATAGAGGATAAGATATTTCGCTTTGAAGGCAGTTTATAAATCTTATTGGGCTTCTTCATGATGAAAGGCACTATAGATATATAAGAGATCAAAGCTGTGTAAAGATCAGTGGTATTTTTTGCATGAGGTTTCTCTTTCTGTTCCTTCTGAGGATTTTGAGCTTCAAAGTTTCAGCTTTAAAGAAACTCAAAAACCGAAGGAGAATTCTAGCAAAACCCACCATGTTACGGCTGGTTTGAGGGCAGGCCAGCCAAGAGCCACAGGATTTTGACATGGACTCGGAAGCTCTTCTCCAGCCTCCTTCTATCTGCCAGGAGAAGCTGGCGCAGAGAAAATGTGTGGTCTTTTCTTAATGACAGTGAGGGCCCAGAGCAGTAAGTTTTGGAGAGGAAGAATGCTGCGTAACACCAAAGAAGGGAAAACAGCTTAACTCTCAAAACATAAGTGTTTTGTTGTTACTGCTAGCAAAAGTATAATTTGTGAATATACAGTAGTGATTGGTCTTAAAAATCAGATTAATTTATTATACAGTTTGTGGTATATTTTTTAAGGTGCACTTTCTTTTTCAATGAAATGTTTAAATATTGTGACTGTCAATGTATGCTTCTGCAGATGTCTGTAGGAACTGGGAACAGAAATCCAGTACATTGATTGAAAAGCTTTGGCTGCAGGTAATACTGGTTTTGACTGCATTGTAGTTTAATAGCAGATAAGTGTTTAGTATTGACCAAGTCATCCCTTTTATTTTTCAATAGGATCACCACAGAACAGAATATTTTCTTTACCTCATAGTGTGTTCTCATAAATGACATCAAAATAAACCTGTGACCCATAAAAATGTCCTATATTAGAGCCATGCTATGATCACACAGAACACACAGATGTATTATATAATGTACTAAGCCAAAATTTAAAAGGCAATCCTCTGTGCCTAGTCTGAAATTCCTTCTCCTTTAAAGGGCTGTGCTGTCTGGCTGTCCATCATCAGGAAAGCATCCAAAATCCACACATCTAAAATCACTGGCTTTTTAATTTTTTTTTTTTAAAGAAAAAAAAAAGGATCATCTAAATGAAAGGAGAAGGACAAGCAATAAAGAAGTGGTATGGATCTACATATGTCTCTGTAGAACAGCAGAGTATGGAAGTGATTAGCTAGACCAAGATACGGGAGTGAATCCCAGACATTCTGCATTTCGCCAACACCCTACACTTGAGATAAGTCATACCAAATAATAAATAAGCTGTGTAGCCCAGCAGAGTAGAGAACAATAACCTGTCCGGTACACTTTATAAAGTCATAGTCCAACAGCCAAGGGGAAGGATAGGGATCGGGAATTGAGTTTAATCAGTTGCTATTGCTTGCAAGAACTCCAGAGAGGCCTAACAGAAGAGACAAATGTAAATTAAGTCCAGTGGTGCAGGGTAAAAAAAAAAAGTTCAGTCTTGACCTGAAAATGTTTCTTTTTGGGGAGAATGTAGGAAATATTTCTGCACTGGAAGAATCCAACCAACCATGAAGGTAAATGTTCCCATTCTGAATTATTTACTTTATTTTTTAGTAAGGAAAAAACACATATGAAAAGCAAAGGAGAAAGCATAAAATTTGAAACAGCTCTTCATGCCTCAGGAGGTTGGCCAAGGGCGTGTCCCATGCAGGAGGCATCCCTCTCCACTGTTGAAGCTGGCCCCTTTTATGTTAATTATTCTTGAACGTTAGCCTTTCCTATCCCAAGAGAATAGCTTGAGTGCAAAATTGTCACATCGGCTTCCCAGTTTTTTTTTCTCTCATTGTCTCCAGCATAATAACCATTGTATTATTTACATTAAATGAAACAGCTTCAGCAAGAGCTAATGATGGCCTTCCTGCGTGTTCCTCAACCCTACATACGTAACAGTGTTTTGGTTTGGGGAACTTTACTGAGACTGAGAAGATTCAAATTCCTACTGCTGGTCAGGTGCATGGCTTTTAAAATTGTCACTCCCAGTGACAATTAGCCATTGGTAATTAAATTAAACAGAACAAAACATACTTATCTGTTCAGTTTTGTCTACCGGCTGTACAAACCTCTCTCTGTGCATATATCCATCCACATGTGTGCATGCACATGCACGGGCACATGCACACATGTATGCAACGCGCACGCGTGCCCTGCTTTCACGAACAAGCCTGAGGCCGCAGGTGACTGCCAGCGAGCCAGAGTTGACGGCTCAAAGTCAGAGGGGAAGAATTGTGCCCATACCCAAATTGTCGTCCCCTCCTTGCTCTGCTGAGGATCAGAGTAACACATCAGAGTGGAAGGAGAGTGGCATCCCCAGTTGTCAGGCTGGTGAATAACTGAACTAGTTTTCTTGGAGCTACAAATAACAGCAAAACCTCTTTCATAGAAACAAGTGTTCAACCAAATAAAACTGATGATTTTTGGACATGGAGGATTAAAAATGTCTCTTACACTTTCTGCATTAACAGTCCACAAAATTCGATCTGTTTCCTTCCAGAATTTCAGGATTAGTCCCCAAATACGCTTGACTGAAGCCTCTGCAAATAGCTTTATTTAGATGTGAAAGGGAAAATAACTTGTCTTGTTCACTCCATTCAAAGTTTCTCGGGCTCAGCACACATTAAATGGATTGCTTATGGGAAAATAATGTCTTTTTTGTGCCTTTCAAAGTCTGTGAAAAATGTCTTCCTGGTTAATAGGTTGATTAAAACTGTATATGCTCCAGAAGATATATATGACTACTTACCATACTTGCCCATGATAATGACAGTAAAGAAGACAGGGTTGAAATTCTGTACGATTTCCTCTTTTCCTTGTCCAGGGACATTCAGCACACAATAGGCAGATGGCACGCTGCATAACGGATCGCATTAACTGTTAAACATTTTTTCTTCCCATTAACTAATTTAACAATATGTCCCTGCTATTAAAGAAACAGACAAATTACAGAAAACTTCTGTCAGCTTAATCCCAATTGCTAAAACAGGCCATTTGCCCAGATGGGATTGTTTTCTGGCCTATCAGATTCAAAATATCTAGAAATTCGGCAACCACCAGCCCAGGCTCTTGCAGTGTTGATTCAGCTCTTCATCCTTAATTGAGTTTCAGGCATGTAACTCTTGGGAGATTTTTGAATGACAGCCTAAATATTGAAGGCTACTCTGCTCTGCATGTGTGTTAGGTGACCTGAGTTTTCTAAAACGATGAGCTCTTAGGAGCCTGGTTTAAGTCAGAAGATGCCGTAGGTGACAGAAAGCACAGCAAAAGCCCCTGAGACTTTTTTTTGGCAGAGTGGGCAGTGGACCAAACCAAACAAGCATTTCCAGTTTCTTTTCATTTGGCACCTTCTAGAGCAAAGACGCTGCTACTGACCTTGGGGCAGCTGGTACTGGGGAGGCTCCTTGGTAAGCACAAGAATGGTGGAGGAGCCTGCCCGCTGCTGTTCTCCCACAGCCGTTTGCCATACTGGTCTCTTTTGGACATAATTTTCCCTATTTCTCTCTTTGCTTCTAAGCAACGTAGTAATACAGAGGGAGCTCCTGTATTAGTAGCCTACGGGCTAATTTTAGGAACATACATGGCCTCCATTATTCCTATAACTAAATGTGACCAGAAAATTGGTGAAAAATCAGTGTAAATGAAACAGAGGTCAGCAGAAAAGCAACTTGAACCTCATCATGGCTATGCTACATTGTCAGTTTTGAATAGCAGTGTCACAAACATCCTCTTATTTTAGCGTAACTCTTTGCACAAGAAAAGCTGATAATGAAAATAAACTTCCTCCTCCATATTTTATTCTTATGCAGAAAGAGAGTAAGCAAATTTTTAAATAAAAGCGAAAGCTTTTGGGGAGCCACTGGACCCATCAGCTTTCTTTGTGCAAGTGTCTACTGCATTTAAGTCTTGAAACTTGATTTTTTTTTTTTTTTTTGACATGTATTGTCTGTTGTTGGTTTTTGCCTGATTTTATTTGCTCAGTTGCAATAACTGCATGCACTATGGTATATAGCTGCTATTGGTGTACTAGGTACTTTTCCCCTCTATTTGTTCACGGTATTGTTATGGTTTCTAGTTAACTCTCTGCTGAATATTTTCAAGAAAAGAAAAAAATGAACCATCATAAAAGCAGTGGAACGTTCACCAGCTGACGAGAGCTGCACAGTGCAATAAAGAAAAGCCAGGATCTCCCACGTTTTACACATTGATTGGGACTTGATTTACTTTTATGTTATTACTCTTCTACACAAACCTTTATCTAAAGAAAACCCATTTCCAGCCAAAGCACAAAATAAAGCTTGGAATAAGATGATCTATGCATTCTTCTCTCTTTGGAAGGTGTTTTATGTTCAGCCTTATACCTCAATGTGGATTTACTTGCTCACTCTACTTGCCCTGGAATTGTGATTCTATTTTAAGGATTTCTGTCTGTATACTTCACTACTTTTTCGAAGAGCATAATCTATATGTCTATAGAACTGGGCACCTCCAGTTTTAATTCATCCTGTCTGTCAAATGGGAACTTTTATAATACAGTTACACCGACACAATGCATAACTGTTACCAGAACAGAGAGCTCTCTTGCGCAAGGACTAGCACTTGTCTAACCCTCAGAGCTCTAAAGCGCAGGAAAACCACTTTTTTTTTCCTTCTGAGTTTCTCCTGAACTATGTTCTCATGCAGTCATGGTGCTGATGGGAGAGTGAGAGTAGAGCGGCTCTTTTCAGGGGCAGCCAGGAAGTAGGTCAGGTCAGGAGCTTTGCACAATTCCAGCCATTCATTTTTAGCGCAGTGCCGGTCACCCTCTGACCAGTCTTGTCTTTCTCCACTGACTGCGCAGGATGACTGGTTTAGGTGAGTTACTTAACCCAGGTAAAAAGTCAGATGACCTGAATCCCACCTTAGAGACGAATGGTAAGCAACCTTAAGGACATCATGCCACTTGCATTTATTAACTTCAGTTTAGCACTTGACCAGTTTTAACGACGTGGTTACTCATTAAACTTGGTAACTTAGCACCAGTAAGCATAAGTGTAGGCAATACACGTATCACCATGCACACAAACTAACAGAAGTATGAAAATAGTAGCGTTTTTCGTGTGCATATGATGGCAGTATTCACCACAGTTTATTTAGTATTGCGTTACAAGCATCACGCTGTGGTAAAGATGTCAACTATTACACTTCAATTGCTTTAAAGACATTATTTTAGTGCTGTCACGTTTCATAGGAAAGCCATACTTCTCTATTATTCATCTGACATTTAAAGCTTTTTTTATATGTTCTTTCCTAGGAATATAAAGACTTAATCACAAAAGACAGGTTTTTAAGAAGACTTTATTAAATCTGACAACTGACTAATTGGACTGTGTGCAATTAATAAAAAAGCCTGATAATTGAACATTCAACAAAGGATTGTTCACTGATAGCATTTTTTTTACCTCTGCATTTTTACAGATCTACAGTTCTGCAAATACAATGTTTAAGACATTATTCTTCCTAGTTGACGCCCACACTTCATGAGATTTACTGCAGTGTGGAAAATGTCACATTGCTTCTCTTGGTAGGAGAGCTACAGGAAACACTGAAATACAAAAAAAACCCCTAGTCCTACCCATACATTTTCTCAGCTGAAAATATTTGTGTAGGACAGACTGAGTATCTCACTATTTTATATCTTTTTCACTTACAACTTAAATTGCTACATAAATAT
Organism: Tetrax tetrax; assembly: GCA_009806455.1. NCBI lineage: Eukaryota > Metazoa > Chordata > Aves > Otidiformes > Otididae > Tetrax > Tetrax tetrax. The sequence continues at coordinate 4,985 of WHYT01015937.1, read as the reverse complement.
AGCACAGACCTTTATGCAAACTATCAGATTCACCGTCGTGCACTTTGTGGAGCTCTCTTCTGATCCCCTCCAGAGGAGCTCAGTAGGTCACTATTTGCATATTGGATGTTTTAAACTTTCCCTTCAGACATACAAAAATAGTTTGGTTGAGATACTTTCTCTGTTGCAAATTTAATATCTCCTTTATTTTTAGAAGAGTGCATTGTATGCTTTACCTTCAGGCTCAGGAAAAGATCTGTTATAATTGACTTGATATTTATATTCCTAATGAGACATGTAAATGTCTCTGAAAGTACTGTTCTTTGTTTCCCAAAGAAATTTCCTAAGATTTCACTTAAGGATAAGAGTTTATCAGAGTTTTCTCCTTATAATTATTACTGAAGATCAGTTTCTTCTTTAAGTCTTCGTAAGATTCAGTCTTTTTTTCAAGATGGATCCAACTTATCTTGGAGGGTTCCTTTCCTCACAAATCAAGTACACCAAGCATGCTTTGTTTTGAATTGTTCCTAGATGTTAACTGGCATCTCCAGGTTCAGTGAACTCAGTCAGTAACTTGCTCAGTCTGAGTTTTCTTCTCTGTTTTTCAGACAGGACACTTCTGCTACTTCTGCTCCTGTTCTTGCTGAAAGAGACATCTGCAAATGGCTCTGAGTCTTTCACTTGGATTTAAGTAAGTCTTCCCATTCAACGTTGGATTCACTGTTTTTAGGAATTGCTGGAAATATTGACTGCATTTTAGTTTGGAATTCTTTCATCTATAAAAGAGATTAAAAAATAAAATCAGTTAACTGTTAATAAGGAGCAAATAAAGCAGCACCATGAACCCCGGGCTTATTCCACAAAGTAAGCCGTGTGAGGTAAAGAAGAGGTAAAAAGACTTTTAAAATAACAGAAAATTAAGACCTTCCCTCTGATTATGTTGGTTCAATTAACAAAGTGGAAAAAAGCGTGAAGGGGCCCACAACAATCCTTTTTTCTAAAACACCGCACTGGGGTATCGAATTTGGATCACTGGCCTGAAGGACTCACTACTGTTACGTGAACCACTATAAATATACACGCGCATTTAAAATGGTTTTGTCTGGAGGAAAACTACCTCAGTAGAACGTGCCCATATTTCAATTGCAGTGCCTTTTTCTACACTTGTAATGGATTAAAGGCCCAATAGGTCTCTTCAAGGATTAAAGAAAAACCACTGGTCAGCTCTGACAATTTAGCTTTATCCCACCATAAGGATACAGGTGACAAAGCGAAGTCTCATTCACATTTATACATTATAGGAAGATTCATAATGATATACAGGACCAAACTTTTCCTTCACTGTTGTTAAATTAAAATGCTGTGAAAGAGGAAGTTTGCTAGTTTAATATTACGTATATCAATACATTAATACCAATTGCCAAATCTATATTTATGATAACCATTTTATCACCAGTGTCTGATTAAATAGTCCTGGCAGGCCAGAACTGAAATTTAATTTCTTTAAAAACCACTTGTGTTTGAAGATAGTATTTAGATTTAGCAGATTTCTTTCTTTCAACATTTTAACAGATAATATATTTTTACATACAATATATTTTTCAAGGATAGCCGTGGAAAAATCAAATCCATGAAAGTCTTGTTACACAAGCAGCTGGATGTACAGGGGAAGGTTTGGACTGCTATTTTTAGGAAGCTGTACATTTAGGAAGCTATGACATTCCCGCAGAGAAGATAGGATGTGGTATTCCAGCGGTGGATGCAATGACCCCTTGAAGACCAAATGTGGTCCCAGGCAATATGTCCCACAGAGAGGTTCCAGGACATCTAGATATTCTAAATAGCCACAAAGGCGACTTCTCTAATAAGCCTACATTTTGTGTGTTATGGGTCATCAATTTTTTTTACAAATACCTTTCGGCATTTTCTGTTCAAGTCCTTCTGTGTGTGAGTAATTCTGACAAAGAACTGGAACTTCTTTAGGGCAATCTTGCTGGAATGCAATTATTCAAGTCACAGCTGATACAAGGAATAGAACAATTTACAAAAAATTACTAATCTTTTACTAAGACAATAACTAACTATAATGGGTGAAAGCTTTTTAGAACTCAAGTTTTTGTGTAAAAGTGCCTGGGTATTGCTAATCGAACAAAAATATAAGTTATATTAAGTAGGAGGAAAATTGAGAGCCAAATTATCCTTTTTGTTTTATCCTGATTGTGTTCTTATGTAAAAACTAATTCACTGTCTGCTTTATATTTTATTCTGATCAGATAGCTGTTTTGAGTAATTATTTGTTTGTGGTTTTTAAAAATCTTGGCATCACCCACAATTGTTCCTAAACTAATATTTTTGTTTCTTATTTAAAACTGAAAGCTCTCACAGACAGCTAGTATTTCCAAGAATAACAAACACCAGTATCAGAGCCAACACAGGGGAACAGTCCAAATTACATGAAACAATTGCTGACAATTAAATACAACTATTTACAGTAGGAAATGCTTCAGGAGCTTTGGCTCAACTGTTCTTTCCAGTCCTCTGTGATTAAGTTACCCCAGTTCTCTGATGTGTGGTGAGTATTCCATTTGCTTAACATTCTTTACTTCTGAAGAGTGAACCAACTCTTCTACTTTTTCATCTCACACTAAGTGTTACCTGGGTGTTTGGTAACAGAAGTGGTCAGATCCTAACCTGCTCTAAGCTGTTGGTATAACTGGAAAGAGAACATTTTATACCAGCTAATGATCTGGTGCAATGTGGAGCTGTTTCTAAACTCAGACTTTTAAATTTCTTTTAGTGTCAAATTCAAATAATGCACTCCTAAGCCCTAGAAGACACCTCCATTACTGCACTGAAGACACAAAAAACCAAAGGAAAACTAAAAGCAATTATGTAAGGCCTCCAAAAAGAGGATGGTGGGTGGGGGAGCCATTCAGAAACCTACAGTGCTTCCTCACTCAACAGCTACCTCATAACTGCTAACACGCCAAACCCTAACCCCCGAATGCACAAAGCAATCTGGTCTGGGAAATAAAACACTACAGCTCTATTCTGAAGGAAAAGAGGTATTTATTTAGAAAGCACTAAAACACTGCTAGCAGCTGCAGATTTAAGAATATTCAGATTTTTCTCCCTTCAGAACACTAATTTCTGTTCTGCAGGTAAAAACAACTAATTTTCCAGAAAAAAAAAATAATTCCTTAATACATGGACAAAATCTGAAATACGCAATGTCTTTCTTTTGCTTTTAAGACCCTTAGAGAAATTCGTCAGCTTTGTCTTCTCAGATTTTGATGCTTATTTGTAAAACCACTTTGCAAGCAATGCCTCAATGTCTCATTTATCACTTCCTCTCTTGCCAGCATCTGTGCCCTTTTCCACAAGCCCCCTCTACACAAAAATAGTTTTTCACTGCAATTCACAACTTTGACCATGTTTTATATTTTTTCCACTGTCTTCCTTTGTGATTCCTGGGCAGCGAGTTATTTTAATAAATCATAATCCCAGGCTGATCACCACTGTCCATTGTCTTCTCAATGTTATGCTTGCCACACTGCTAAAAGCATGGAGAAGGCGGAAAAAAAAACAAACCCGTGTTCTTTGAGGTAATTGAATCAGGGCATACACACATAAATAAGCATGGAAACCGCATCCCAAAGTTCCTATCCCTTCTCTCCCAGTGACAACGTCTACCTGCTTACGAAATGTTCTAGTACCAAATTTCAGGCTGTGACTTCTTTCAGTCAGAGTCTATGAGCTCAATATCCTGGGCCTCGACTGGCCAAACTCCATTTAATATATTCATGTACACACGTGTCGTAGTTCAGCCCTGATCGGGACCAGACTACGCAGTCTCTCTCTCGCTCCCCCACCCTCGAGGAGAACAGGGGGAGATAATATAAGGAAAAAATAGCTCGAGGTTTGAGATAAGGATGGGGAGAAATCCTTAAAGTTACCGTCACAGGCAAACAAGACTCAACTTGGGGAAAACTATTCATTTATTTCTAAAACTAGCAGGAGAATGAGACAGGGAACAAAATAAACCTCCTCCACCCCTCCCTCTTCCCGGGCTTAACATTATCTCTACTACCTTCCCCCCGTGAGCAGCACGGGGGAGAAGAGGGAATGGGGGTCGCAGTCAGTTCATCACGCATTGTTTCACGCCGCTACTTCGTTGTCAGGCGAAGAACTCCTCGCATTTCTCCCCTGCTCCAGTGTGAGGTCCCACCCATATGCCACAGTCCTTTGTGAAACTGCTCCGGCGTGGGTCATCTCTTCCATGGGGTGCAGTCCCTCCAGAATGGCTGCCCCAGCGGGCCCTCCATGGGCCACAGCCTCCTTCAGGCATCCCCCTGCTCTGGTGTGGGCTCCTCCACGGGCTGCAGGTGGATCTCTGCCCCTCCATGGACCTCCATGGGCTCAGGGGGACAACCTGCTCCACCATGGTCATCACCACAGGCTGCAGGGGAATCTTGGCCAGGAGCCGCATTACTGCTCCCCCTCCTTCTTCACTGACCTTGGTGTTTGCAGCTGTTCCTCACAACAGGCTGGCAGACACCTCTCTGGATCCTTTTTACATCTCATTCTCATCTCATCTCCTCTCCACTTCTTGCAGCCAGGCCGGGCTGAGTTGGGCCCAGTCGGCTGCCCGGCGGGAGGCCAGAGGGTGAGGCCTGCAAGGCCCACAAGGCTCACACCTCCCCCTCTCTGCCCCCACTCAGCTGCTTCACATCTTCTCTCTTTTTTTTTCTGTTTTTCCCCTTCTTAAATACATTATCACAGAGGCGTTATCATGGAACATTCTGCTACCAATCGGCTCGGCCTTGGCCAGCAGCGGGTCCTCCCTAGGCCCAGCCGAGTCCACTGAACAAAGGGGAGCCACTTCCAGCAGTTTCCTACAGAAGCTGCCACCTTAAGCCCCCCCTTACTAAACAAAACCAGAACAACACGACTGAATTTGGCCTCCAAAGTAACTCATACTGGTCTCAGGGCTGTTCTTGCTTGCA
>WHYT01015936.1:135927-150401 GCA_009806455.1 Tetrax tetrax | reverse complement strand
TTTTTTTTTTTTTTTTTTTTGTTCAGGCAGATACTGATGGGGAAAGGTTCCATATTACTGAACTGATGTTGCAAAGCTCAGCTGCACGATTTTCTAAACAAGCAGCTGGCCACCCACCCCCAGCAGCTGCCAAACCACCCTGCCCAAAGATAAATGCATGGTGTATCGTGTACCACTAATACGGCGTTAGGAGAAAAGGAAGCACCATGGAGGGTTTCCCAGCACCAATCTGTGATAGATGCTATTTGAAATACATAGTTTGAGTTGGTTTATAGTAGTTTTTATATTATGTCTATAAATATGTATTATCCTTCCAAACATACATAGAAGTCTTTAAACTAGTACAGGAAATGTTGTATTTGTATGTGCTCACCACAATAACAGCATTCTAATCATTTGGGCTGATTTTTATCATCAAGGAAAGTGGTGGATTCCACAAATTACAAAACAGTCATTGGAGTTCGACCATTCCAATGACACTGTTTAACAGTTTAGCATGCAAACTTTTCAGACAGACACTAAAAATACAGGCAAAATGTGCAGTGAAATACCATGAGGTATCAGCACAAGAAATAGGTCATGGGATTCAGAGTATGGCTCTTCAGTGTCTCTGCACAAGGCCCAGGACAACAGCAACCTGAACCTTATAGCATTATTTAGTAACTTGTACGAAATGAATCAAGGGAATTAAATTTAATTCTGCATGCAGACTATTACTGATTTGCAGTTTGCACCGTAGAAGTAGAAATTAGAAGTTTTGATAAATGTGAAATGTTTATTTTCCTGCTGTAATCAAGACGGATAAACAGGAGTTTGATTTTTCAAAGTTTTTCTTTCTGCCACATAAGCAGACAAAAACAAGGTGGTTTTGGGGGGTTTTTTGGTTTTTTTTTTTTTATCCGTGTGCTTGTTGAAGAGACAATATAGCATTGTGTAAAGGATTTTGTATTTCTTTTGCTGTGGCAAACTAAGATTTGCTCAAAGAAGAAAAAAGACCAGGATAAAAGTGGTAGTAACTGCCCCGGCTATTAGGAAATCCAGGGCATGCAGTGCATTGATGTACAATTCTGCTCCTTCACACTCATCTATGTGTACAGCAAATTCTAAACATTTATTTAGTAAATATAAAATGTAAGTACATTTAAACCAAATCACTGCAAAAAAAATGTTGTCAGATACTTACTAATTACGTTTCTAATGCAAAGATAGGATTTACCAGTAAACAAAAGTGAGTTATGAAAGGAATTCTGGATTACTATTTACTCAAACATTCTTTTGGTTTCAACATTTTCTGTTTCAACTGCTTTAATTTTCTGGATGAGCTACCAGAAAAATATCTAGTCTGTGTCACAGGTTAATGGGATTATTTTCTCATCTCTTCTAGGACATTTTATGATGTATTATTTGGTATCTTTCATGGTTGCAGAAATATGGATTACACTATATGAAGTAATGTTACATGATATGTGGGCTGTCCGTTAATTAATCTAGTGAAATATGTAGCACATCATCAACTTCTGGTGTGTCATTTTAAAGAATATGCTTATATAGAAGTACTTAAATTGTTGACAACTTTAAAATAATGCCCACCTGGGTTCTCAAACCACTAGGAAAATACACTATCACGAGCAAAAGACTTTTAAAACTCTTGCTCTCTGCTGCTGAACAGAGCTATTAATAAGGGTCACGACAGCCACTTGAGCCTTTGCAAACATTTGGACTCTGAAGAACATCTAGACAAACAGATTCCTATATGATCTCTAAAACACTTGTCACCCACTCAGAAGTTTCACTCCAGGAAAAAAAAAAAAAAAAAAAAAAAAAAAAAAAAAAAAACAAAACACCAAAACCATAAAAAACAACAAAACCACAAAAAAAAGCAATTCTGATGATCCAGTTGATCACTGTCTCCCATGACAAACAAAAAGTTGAACTCTTAGATTAACTGAGATCCAGAAGCTCTGTGATATTTTAGCTCCTTGATCAAACTCTGTAATCAAGCCCAGAGCTAAAAGACACCAAGAACAAGGCGTGTAACATCACTGCTACATGCATAGCAGGATTGACCGTAACATATAAGCAACTGTTTTCTACAATGCTGATTCTTCCAGATGATGTTGAGGATCTTACAGCTGTATCTCAGAGGATGTAGATGGCATGGATTGTGGTGGCAGGGCCCAAAATCAGGGGAGGATAATTATAGGTAGATTGATTATATCAGGGAATAATAGCGAACACACAGATTACCTTTTGCAATTAGGAATCAGCCTGAAAGCAATGATCCTCAATACTTACACCACTACACACACACACACATTTTAAGTCAAGACATGCTCCTAGCTAGCTGTGCTTTAGTACACCTCCCTATGCTGAGCAACATCATGTACATAAACCATTTTATACAGTGGCTAAATTATTAAAATTCAACTGATTGTTGGAGAAATACCTGTTTGTGCTGCTGTTCGATTTTCGTAAAAACCTTGAACTGAAGTTTTCAGCATTGATGATCTTTGTGTTCAGCAGCAGTGATGTGAAGTACGGGTCTCCTTCCTTCCTGGCCTTTACCAAGCTGGTCCTCTTCATCTCACTCAAACATTCCTTCCTCTCCTCCTGTAGGATGCTTATCAGAATTTTCATATTTGAGACAAATTGTTTTGAACTGTTGCAAACAAAAAAAAAAAATCTTACCACTGGAAATACTGAGATAGAGCTGAGATTTCATTTAATTCAGAGGTTTTTTATTTCCATTTATATATGAATTTTTGCAATAATTGTATTTTTTGTTCTGTAAATTTACTCCAACCCAAGTGAGCAAAAATAAGTATGTCCATCTTACATATTTCTTTATTGAGAAAGCCTTAATTATGCCAATGAAAACAAGTAGTGTGGGGAAGTTCTAGTGTGTGTGTTTTTTTAAGTATATTACAAGGACAAACAGAAATTACATCTAGACAAGCAATTAATTGGTTTAAATCTAAAAAAATAAAAATAAAATTAGGTAACTCAAAATAAAATGAACTGTCATTCATTTATCTTAATGCTGTTTGGTCAGACAAGCTGTGATAACCAGTTATGAAATCCATGGATTTGGGGGGATAAATCTCACCTAAGACTTTTACTTCATTTTTACAAAAGGTTTTATTTGAAGTTTCCATCTGTCAGCTGAGTTTATAATAATGGAGGAAGAAATCCAACCCATATTAGCATGTAATTCCATAACTTGTGATATTGTGCAAAGTGTCAGGGTAGTATTTCTGTAATGTCATAAGAATTAAAAAAGGTCTCCTCTTGGCTAAGACATTAGTGGCTTCTGGGGAAATTCCAGTATTTTATCTCAATTGTATCCTAGATGAGCATAAACCTATCAAATTTTATACAGATTCAGAACACATCTCTCCTATTTATGCCTCTCTGGAATAGTTTTAGCATACAATTTATGTTGTTTTAAACAAAACTATCTCTTTAATTTATAAGAATAAGGTGAATTTTGGTATCACCCTACCAAAAATTGCAGGAGAATAATTGGACTTGTCCTTATTTAGATCTGCATAACAGAGATGTTCTTACTCCTCTAAAACACCTGGATTTTTCAGTACCAGTGACAAAGAAAGAATGAGGAAACTCAAGAGATGCCCTAATTCAGACACCCCCTTCTCAGTACTATTTTTAAGAAAGTTCTGTACTACAGTCAGTGATTTTCTTTTCTAAAACTAGGTCTTACTTTAAATCAATCCTTACCTAGCAAGAGTGAAACTGTTTTACTACATCTCCGTTTACTAAAGACATGTGAGATGACATTAACAGAGTTACTGATGGGGGTTCCAAAAAAGAAGGAATCCTATGATTTTTATTCTGTCCTCTAGGTAGGTGAAGCACAACCTATTTTTGTGAGATGAGTGTTGAAGAGAAATACAACTAAAATATAGTGGAATGGATTTTTTTTTTCTAATCCTAGTTTAATATAATACATACATTGACATATTTAATTCTGTGCATACAGCTAGAAAACCTAAAGTTTAAAAATAGCAATTGTTTCTTTGATTTAAAAATAAAAATTTTAATCCAGCCTTACTGCAAGAAAAGGACATACATATACTAGTTCTTTCTGTCAGCTATAACCCTGTAAAATTTAATGGGAACTTTGCCAGAGTAACAGTTGCAAGCCAGTTTCCTCAATCTTACATTCGTCCCAGACGACCTCTTAAATCCCACCTGTAAGCTCAGAAGCAAAGTGAAACAAATTTCATGGCTTGGTGTAAAATGCCAACTGCTGGGTGAATTTCCAGGCTGAGACATTGAGCAAAATGGATATCACTTTTTATTAGAATTAATACATTCCAAGTGGGTGGAAATCAGTAACTAGGAACCTCTTCTTGTAGCTCTCATTTATGCAGAACTCCCTACTGACTCGAACAAAGGCAGCTGAATCAGGCCCTACATTCCTTCAGACATTGTGTCAGCAAGGGACTGGGTGTCTCTGCCTCTGCTTTCCATCCCAGTGTTCCTCTAGCTATGAGATGTCTCTGTTGATAGGGAGTTGCCCCACGATGCAGTTGAAATAATAAAATAGGTAATAGGAGACCAGGGATTAGACTCTGAACCCACCACATTCCATTTGCCGGGCCCTTCCTTTGAGAAACAACACTATGAGAGCATTGCATACAGCTCACATAGAATAAATGATGAATTTAAGTTGGAAGGGGCTCGTGGAGGTCATTTGGTCCAGGCCCCTGCTCAGAGCAGGACCAACTTAAGAGTAGGCCCTATCCAGCTGGGTTCTCAGTATCTCCAAGGGCAGACACGTTTCTGGAGCAACCTACTCCATTGTTTTACAACCCTCATTGTGATTACTATTTCTCAATACTTAATAGGAATTTCTCTCATCCTACCTCTGCTCAGCACCCAGAAAAGTCCAGCTCTATCTGCTCTGTACCCTGAACAGAGCAGTAAGATCCTCCTCGCCGCTTTGCTCCGTAAGGTCGAATGAACCCTCCCCTCAGAGCGCGTTGCTTTGGCCTTTACCATCTCAGCGGCCTTCTGCCAAGCTCGCTCCAGGTATTTTGGGTTTACTTTTTGGGTTTGGGGTTATTTTTTTGTACCAGAGCTGGATACAGTACTGCAGATGCAGCTTCTCAAGTACCAAAGGAGGGGAAGAATCGCTTCCCCCCACTGCCTGGTTATGCTCCTGCGAATCCAGCCCCACGTCCCGCTGGCCGCCCTCACTGCAAGGGCGCCCTGCTGACTCACGTGCCGTTGTGGTGAGCGCACAGTTCAGTACAGTCAGACAATCTCCTCTAGAGCCTGTGATTTCTTATTGGGTATTAAATCATCTGGTGATTTTAATTTTTTTTTTTCCTTCCCCTTTGTCTGTTGAAAGTATTTTTCAATTTACTTACTGAGAATCACTGGTGGGGGGTTGTTTTATCAGGTTCATAATGGAAGCAGCCAGTCTCCATTGCCTCAGAATGCCCATCAGGTGCAAGGTCTTCCCTGGAGAGAACATGATCCATTTCATAATGCATACATCTTTAATATATTGCATCTTGCACTTCCAGTACTTGGGTATCTTCAGCCCATAGAAGTCAAGGAAACTTCCTATTAACTTTAAGATTATTTTGTTTCATTATTAGCTCTTTCTCGTTTATGTATTGGCTCAACTTGCAGCAAGCTGATAGTATCCTAAAACAAACAGCTATAAAGCATATAAATCATGCAAATAATCAGGTTGCCTTTCTTTATAAGAAAACAGGAAATAATAATTGTAGTTAATTCACAAATATATTTATTTTACAAGTAACCATATTAAGGAAGCTATTTGAGAAGGAAGTTGCAATAGATTCCCAATACTTTGGCTCAAAGTGGGAACAAGAAGGGACAGGAAGAAAGATCTGTACGGTTTTTGTGTTGTGTTTTGTTTTTTTTTAAACACTTTTTTCTTCCCTACAAGGAGAATAAAGATACAGGGATAATCTAAAATTTATTGCTTAGAACACTTGAAATGTGAGTAACTTTTACCAGTGGTAAAGTATTTGGATTACAATTTAAATGGGGAAGCAATTCTAACATTAAAAAAAAAAATCTTTAAAGCTTTTTTTTTAAAAAAAAAAAAACCAAAAAACAAACTTCCTCTAAAACAACCCTAATGGTTTGCAAATTATCAACACCAGATCCACCCCAAATTGCTATTACTGTGATGAGTGGGGTGGAGTTCAGAAGAGATCTGTCTGCTACATTTCTTTTTTAAAGGGATAAGTTTTGACACTTTACAAATTTTAAATAAAAACGTTGAAAACAGTTTTTAGCTTTGTGAACTCCTTTCAATAAAAAAAAAAAAAAATACCACATAACTTCAGACAAATAAGAACAGAGGTCGAACAGGCACACAGTCAGCAGAGGAAATGTCATCTGACACCCGTAAGGGAGAGCCAAGGAAAAATACTCACGGGCAGGAGATGCTTGGGAAAAAGGACATCTCTATCTATCTATCTCTAGATATATGGATATATAGTAAGGCTGACTTTTCCCACTCCTGTTCATCAGTGAAAGGAAGGAAGTCTAATTTTATGGATGAAACAGTGGGTGATGTAAATAAGGAGATTCATGCTGCCTTTTCAAGATAAGGAAATCTTTTAGAGGCTCCAGTCTGGACGCATTTTATGATAAACTATTGGGAAAACAGAGTTTCTCTGCACTGCAATAATCTGGAGAAACTTCCTTTGGCACTACAAGCCTAGTCCAAAGCCTGAGATAATTTTTTTCCTCTCCACTTATTTCAGTGGACTTCAGAGCATGCACTGTCTTCAGTATGGTGAACGCTATTCCATCAGTTAAGCTAAGCTAGAGCAGTGAAGTTTCTGAGAACAGCGTATTACATGACTCTGATGCATTGTGGAGAACTGGAAACAATTCCTTCCATACAATTGGCTACAAACTCTTTCCTCCTTTTCAAAATAGGCAGTCCTCTGCATTCTTTGGTCCATGCACAAGGCTCTTAACCTACTGTCTGAGTTTTTGTCACAAACTGTAAAACAGCAACAAGTCTGCACAGTCTTGCTGACTGAATATTCAGTGTTCTGCACAGTGAAAATACAAAGAGAAATCTTGGCAGTGTTGTCTAAAATAAGAAATTAATGCTTTTTAAATTTACTCCAACTTATAAAAATAAGTCTTTAGAAATCACATACGTATCATGCTCTAATACGCACATTCAACAGTGACAAATTCAGAGCTAAATGTGTTATAAAAACAACTGTACCATTATATCAGGTCAGTGGATCATCGATATGCATGTGCTGACAATGGTCATTCCCTATGGGATCATGGGAAAAGTTGCTTTTTCTAGGGCATCTCAGCATTCAAACTCTTATTAGCCTTTTCTGTGGGTTTTTGGGTTTGGTTTTCGCCTCTCCCCCTCCCAGTGGTATCATAAACTGCATTTTTAAGGGTAAGTTGACTTAAGCAGCCCTGGTAGCTACTTACCCTGCTTTGACAGGTTTGTTTCACAAGCTGTCCTTCCTCTTCCCATGGTCAAAAACTGTAGAATATCATTTGCAAGAAAAAAAAAAAAAAAAATAAAAAATAAAAATCAAATATTTTTCAGAAAATATTATTATTTATGCTACTAGCTAAACCCCATAATAAGGGAAATGTTAGCTCTGTGCTTAATCAAACCCCATCCTGGGGCGGTTTACATTTGGAATAAATTCTGTGTTCCGTTAACTGTGATTGGAAGGACTGGAGTAGAAAGAAAATCTGAGGAACTCCTTCCACTCATGCAGAATGCAGGTGGGATTTAGCCCAGGAAGATGCTGGGAAGTACAACAGTGTGTTAATCTGCAAATCCCAGCCATAAACCGAAGTCTGCACTGTTCAGCCCCGCTCCTGAGCTATCAGCAGCCAGCCTTGTTTCACGAAAATGCTGCCTGACAGCTGCCAGGTGTAGAAGTTGCTGTTCTTCAGATGATCAGCAAAATATGCTCCACAGTTGCCAGCACTTCTGCAAGAAAGCATTCAGCAGACAGTGTGGTGATTTAATTTACAAGGTTGTTCATATTCCAGAAGCTCGCAGAAACCCCACGTGAGGCTGTGGCCCTATTGCACTGTACTAACAGCACAGAAAGCAGGCTCCAGAGAATTCCCTGTTGCCATTCGACACCAGGCCTGGGCGAGCTGTAGCGGTGGTGGAAAGACAGACATCTGACAGCAAGGCAGAAACACGCAGTGAGTAGTCCAACTTCTTCAACTCTAGGATGACTCCAGAACTCCATTTACCATAACTATACCTGTACCATAACTACCACTTGCAGAGTCATTTTTAAGACCCATTTTCCTTGTCAACAGTCTCATTCTTCTGAAACTAGAAAAAGAGATGAAAATAATTATACGGGGAGGTGTACCCCAGTTATTAAGGATTTTAGCAATTTTTCTTAAAACTCATACCACTTCCAGTAGTAACAACAGGAAGTTTTCTAATAGAATTGAAGAGCTGACACCTATGAATGTTTTGAAGTGCCATATCACACAGAGCAATCCACAGGACCTGCTTGACATGATCAGAGATTTCTTCTTCCTCTTTCACTATTGCTACTGTGAGCGGAAGTAACGATGGTAGATTTTTCCCCATGGTTGTTTCCTCCCCATCCTCCCTGCTCTCCTCATCTAAATTTAAGGACAGTTTAATATATACGTCAAGGTAGGAAGCATGCCAACCTAGGAATAAGGAACGCAGGAATAAGACATAAGCTGTTAGGAACTGGACAACAGCTTATTCTCCAACCAGCCTCCGCCATGCTGTGATTCTGTGAATCTGGTAGAAACTCATTCACTAAATTAAGTGGGCCCAACAAAGTAAGAGGAACCTCCTTACCCCATACATACCCAACAGGTGAGTTCTTAGCCCAGACGAAACCTTTCTGAAAGTGACTGAGCACTGGAACAGGTTGTGCCATAGAAGTTGTGGAGTCTCCATCCTTGGAGATATTCAAAACCCTGGGCAACTGGCTCCAGGTGGCCCTGTGTGAGCCTGGGGAGTTGGACCAGATGACCTCCAGAGCTGCTTGCCAACCTCAACCACTCTGTGATCCTGTGCCCTGACAAGTAGGGTTTCAGGGATCATGAGCTTCATATTGGGATCTACTCAGTCATTTTATCTGACACTTCCACCAGGGCACAGTGTTTCAATAGATTCTCTCTGTTTCAGAGAACTAGAATCATTGAGTCTGAATCCATACTGGCCAAGTTCCCTGTTCTCCTAAGCACAACAACCCAGAGTCCTACTTTGACTCACATGTGAAGCTGCAGAGCTCTTGAATAACCACATCTGCTTCTTGGAAGGAGGTACTGGAGCATATGCATGCCTGAAATTGTAAGGTGATGGGACTACTACACAGGTTTCAGGCAGAGAGCTAACAATCAGAACCTGCAGAGAAGAATAACAGCAGTACCACCAAAGGAGGCAGGGAAATTTGTTTCAGCTATCAAGCTCCAGTGCCCACATTGCAGTGCTGGAGTGGCAGAGCTGGGACGGGCCCACCTGCAGAATTGCCAGGTGTCAGGCAGGACGCCCCAAGCAGGAGCAGATCCTTCCCTACCCAGGCCCACGCGCTCCCGAAGGCAGGGCCTTTGAGCAGCTCATTTGAGTAAAGAAACTTCCGCACCAGCTGCCTGCTTGTGTGCTTTTTACAGCTGTACAGATCATTTTATTTCTTACCTGCCTCCTACATGTATACATGTAAATGATTTTGATTTAATTTTGACTGTTGACGCTGCTGTTCAAGAGAAGAGTCAAGAACAAGTTAAGCTCCCTGGCTAATGAATCGGTCACAGCTTCCCACAGGGACTGCTCAGACATCCGCAGTGATAAATAGAGTCAAAGCCTCTACTGGCTCAGCTCATGTTTATTAGAACTATCTGCTAATGACCTAAAGGGAACAATCTTGAGAAACATAGGACATAGTTTCCCCAGCTATTGGTTATTATAACATGCATCACTGACACAGGCAAATAATCTCTTGTAAGAGCACCGCAGGAGGACAGGAGTTACATTTTATGAAGGATTTTACTTTTCACATTTGGTTTCCTTCTGGCTTGGAAGGAAACTGAGATACTTAAGTTTTCCACAAAAGAAAAATAATGCAGAAAAAAAAGGCTGGATTTGGATCTCCTAAACTGTTTCATTTCAATTTTGACTTTTTAGAGTTGCAAAAACTTACAAATGAAGACTCATTTAGAAACAAAAGGTTCCACTCAAATAGTGTTGAAGTGTTTTGATTCTTGGAACACTTGCATTTTTCTTCCATAACTAAATATGATGACAAAAACAATTTTGTGAAGTATTTTAAGATAATTGTATTTTCAAATGGAAAATTGTCAACATTTTCTTTTTTGACTCTATACCCCTCTTATTCCCCTTTCTTTTCTTCCAAATATTTGTCCAAGTCATTCTAGAAGAAAGTGGAAAATTTGTGAGTGGGTAGTTTGAAAAGAGCAGCTAGCTTCTGAAAAGTGAATCCTCTATCTACATTCTTCTTAATATACTCCCTCTGAGCAGAAAAAGAAGAAAGGTGACAAGCATCTTATGAAGTACCCTATGGTCTCCAAGGACACTGTATTAGCAAATAATTTCAAAGCTTTTAAAATACAGACTCCAGGAAGCAAAGAAAAATTTAGCCAAGAACTTACCCATTAACTATTGCTAAATTAAGCCTCTGCTGCACACCTGTATAGCGCCGATTGCAACATCCATAACTTGAGCAAAGGACCAGGGGATTACTGGAAAAGTAGAAATTTCCATTCTGATCCTGTAGGTTCTCATCTGTTTTACAACTAGTAGAAGCCACATCCTACACAAAATGGCCAACTGGCAAGCTTAAAGGAGGAACCCAGTCATTCAACAGTCCCCGTATGTCCCACAGCGCGCAGAGGCCCAGACAGCGTTAGCTGCCCCAAAACCGGCACATCCCGCAGAACAAACCTGCAGCTCTACAGATACAATCAAGTTCTGCTGATGTTTCTACAGCCTTGGCTGCAGTGTGAGTCACTGTGACATTGACACTAACACCTCTTGTGAAAAGGTTTGAGAGCACAGAAAATAAATGTTTAGTACACAGCTTTAGGATTTTTCTGTACGACCTGATTTTAAAGCTGTGGATGCAGCCTGGCCTTTAATTTAGGTCAACATATAAAGAACAGTTTCGTTTACTGAGGCAAACATCAAGGTTACATTGGTAAGAATCTCCGTCACTGAACAGATTTCTCTATAGAAAGAGAAGATCAGTAGAAGAAAGGCAAAGTTAGCAGTAGACTTGTGGTTTTTACAGAATATTAACACCATCCTTAAATCTATGGTGAAGTTATATAAACGTATGTATGGTATAAGACCACTAGAGGGGAGTAAAGTAACTTAAAAGTCAATGTTTCCTCTACTTGGTTTTGCTGTACAAATTGTATTTGCACATGTTAATTAACAGCTATAGTAAAACCAGAGTATTAAAGAATTGCATTTGCTTAACATTCTAAGCAAAGCTGATTAGATAATTACAGTATTTCTGTACCATTGTCCCCCTCTCACTAGGCTTCAGGCTGACAGGGAACATTCGTCATCTGGATGAAGCCAGAACACCAGGGATGGCATACAGCCAGAACATTTGGCAATAGACATGAATTTCTTTACTTGCGTTCAGATTTACAAAGAAGTAACGTTACATGATGGAAACAGACTCATTTTATCAAGTGTGAAAAAGGCTCCAGGCTTAAAAGCTTGCTTGGTAGGTAAGCACATACAAGAGGCAGGAGAACAAGAACCTTGGTTCTCACATAGATCACTGTGGTACACACAACAGCGAAATACTTACCCAAGCAACTAGAACAGAGAGAGAAGCATGATTAGTTTGGAAGTGTGAAGTACTCTGCATCAGAATGCTGGGTGAAATCTCACTACAGCTGCAAGTAATGTGCTCCTGTATCACTGCCAGGTTACCATCGTCTCCATTGTAACCCATCTACACTGTGGGAGGCAAGACTGTGCAGTGAATCTGCACAAAAGAGCAAACGTTTAAAATAAATTTCAATAGGAAATCTTAGCAACTCCTACAGAACAAAGGGAAACATGAGAACAGAGTTCCAACAGCAGAAGAATGGCTTTGACAGTAAATTTTAAGGATGAATGACTGAAATATATATGTGACTGTGTATCTCAATACTTCTGGGAAGTGTACCCAGCTTGAGATTTTATGGGAAAAAGGACACTATACAGTAGCAATCTCCAAACTTCAGTGGAAAGTACCAACTACAAAGTCAAATAAGAGGTAATGGGGTAACAAGATATGAAATTTGCAAGATGGTAAGGAGAGTCTGGGAATGCAAGTAAGCCAGAGCTCTCATTGGGTGCATACCCATGGGTTACACTTACTGAAGTTGGATGTAATCGTAGCAGTCTTTAAAGGCTTTCACAATCACAGAGTGTTTTGCAAAGACTAGTAATTCTGCAGAAGAATGGACAACCAGTTGAAACAGTCTGAAAACTATACAAGCATGATAGGACCAAGACTGTTCGGTTTAATTTTTTTCCATTTACCCTCCTTTGGACTCTCCACATTTGCAAGCCAGAACAGACCTACACATCTTGAAAGCTGATTTATGCAAAATAAAAAGATTGAAAGAAGTGACGTTACTTAAGGGAAAGAAAACTGAGGAGGAAAATACTGGTTTTTAAGCATGACATAGAAGAAATTGCTATTCCATGTCCTTGGTACATTGGAGAAGCAGTAATGAGCTGAAACTGCAGCAAAAGAGTTCAAGTAAGACACAAAGGCAATGGGGAGGCAACCTTCCAGCAGTAAGGATAATACTGGAAAGGATTTGTCTGGGCAGTTGTAGAGTGTCTATTACTGGAGACGTTCAGAACACATTGGACAAACATCCACTAGGACCAACATCACCATAGCTGATTCTTCCTTGCAGCAGGAAAAAGGATTGCAGGAGCTTTTTGGAAAGGTAAAGGTGGAGAAGATCTCTGCTGTTATGTAAATTGTAATTCATTAGTATAATGTAATACCATTTTTATTGTGTTATTTGATTAATGATATCTGTCACTACGGAAAAGAAATTCATAAAGATGAATCTATTCTATGATTCTATTTCCCACCAGCAAAGAGAACGGGGGGAGCCACACACACATCTTAAAACAATATGAAGCTCAAACAAGGGAAAAAGGAAAAAAAAGAAAGAAAAAAAAAAAGTCCATGAAAAGCCAAAGGGAAAGAGAGCTCAAGATTAAAATCAGCAGGAAAAAAAAAAAAAAAAAAAGGCTAAGCCAGAGAAAAGAAAATTGACCAATATAAAGACAAGGGGAATTTTTAAAACAAAGTACAAGAGGATAAACCAGACTAGAAGAGAAAACAAATCAGAGAAGTGTAAAAGAACAGTAAAGCTATCAAGTAGAAAGAAAAGGTAATTCAGCAGTTAAAGTACTAGCCTAGGATTTAAAAGACTTGTTTTTAATTCCCTCTTCAGGCTTCCTAACTTTCTGAACAAGCTACCTCACCTCTCACAGCCTCAGTTCCTATTCATGTAACTATCCTTGTGCACAGCACTTGCTGTGATAGGAGACAAGGTTTCAGATGTGCACATATGTCTACCAAAATAAAAAATGTGGGAATTTAAATCTAGTTTATGCAAGATCTATTCTTATTTTTTTCATGAATACCTACAGGTGCTGCTCCTTCTAGCTGAAAAAGGCCACTGAAGAAACAAACTAAAACACTAGAATCTGAGTGCAGTCACTAATATATTATCTCAAAACAGGCGTGAGTTACTGACAAATCCTGTGCATGCCTGTTCTGTACATCACATAGAAGCATCTTATGCATAATTACCCACATAAAAGATGTTTAAGATGTACATAAAACGTACATTTTAATGACCATTTAAACATAGTATGAAAAGGTCATCTTGGAAATAGCTTCTATCATATCGGTATTTTAGTATGAAATAGAGGGATGCAGTTTCATAAAAATGTTGTTCTAAGCAGGAATGTGCAGACCTGCAAGATAAATCATCTAAAGAAAATATAAAGAACAAAAATACAGCAAGGAAAAGAGTACCACTGCATTCTGTCACTTTGGGGATGACGGTGGGGTGTGGTTAAACAAGGTTTGAGCTAAATGTGATATGCAATATCACTAGCATAAAATAGCATAAATGCAGTATTAACACAAGGAATCATCTGAATCAAAAAGACATAACAGCAGGCAATTAATTCTTGACTAAAACAGGTAAGTGCTTTAAGCAGTATAACCTAGTGGGTGAAAATACAGGGCAAACTTATTTTAAGAGATTCATTTAGTGGTTCTGTTACAATCTTGGCTCAACTACACAAGTCCAACCACATGTGTTGCAACACTGCATCCCCCTTTCCGACTGGTGTCAGCTGTCCAGTTTCAGGAGTTGCCACCCCCTATGCTAGCCTGTTATTG
>WHYT01015936.1:125301-135907 GCA_009806455.1 Tetrax tetrax | reverse complement strand
AAATCAGAGAAGTGTAAAAGAACAGTAAAGCTATCAAGTAGAAAGAAAAGGTAATTCAGCAGTTAAAGTACTAGCCTAGGATTTAAAAGACTTGTTTTTAATTCCCTCTTCAGGCTTCCTAACTTTCTGAACAAGCTACCTCACCTCTCACAGCCTCAGTTCCTATTCATGTAACTATCCTTGTGCACAGCACTTGTTGTGATAGGAGACAAGGTTTCAGATGTGCACATGTCTACCAAAATAAAAAATGTGGGAATTTAAATCTAGTTTATGCAAGATCTAAAAAAGATCTAAAAATACAGCAAGGAAAAGAGTACCACTGCATTCTGCTACTTTGGGGATGACGGTGGGGTGTGGTTAAACAAGGTTTGAGCTAAATGTGATATGCAATATCACTAGCATAAAATAGCATAAATGCAGTATTAACACAAGGAATCATCTGAATCAAAAAGACATAACAGCAGGCAATTAATTCTTGACTAAAACAGGTAAGTGCTTTCGGCAGTATAACCTAGTGGGTGAAAATACAGGGCAAACTTATTTTAAGAGATTCATTTAGTGACTCTGTTACAATCTTGGCTCAACTACACAAGTCCAACCACATGTGTTGCAACACTGCATCCCCCTTTCCGACTGGTGTCAGCTGTCCAGTTTCAGGAGTTGCCACCCCCTATGCTAGCCTGTTATTGCTTCATTCTTTCCCACTGATGTTAGAAGGAGGGCTGAGGAACGCTTTTGACTAGGAGTTGTTGATTCTTGGGCTAAATAACTCCTTGTTCCTCAAGCTTTACTCACCAGGGAGTGACTGCTGCTGTTTGGGTATGGATCTTCCCTCCAGGCCTCTCCAGTTGATTCTCATTAAGGAGAACTTTAAATCCCTTCAGCAGCTCTGGAGCTCTCTGGAGTTGTCAGTGCAACAAGACACACAATAAACATTAGGTGAGGAAACATTTAACTGAATCCCTACCCCTACCTACATCCATGTTCCCACATGCATTGCAAGTTTGGCCGCTGAAGTTGCCTGGTACTGCGATGTGATGTGATACGACTGAAACAGCAACCAAATCTAACTGGGCATCTAATGTCCACATTTAGGTATTTTTTCCCTTTTACTTGCTGGCATCAGAAAGACTTTCTCCTCCTCCCTTTTTTGCCCCACCTGCATAGCATCTTCCTGCTCTGTAAGAGAGGAAGGAGACCCATAAGAAAACCTTTTCTTACATCAGGCTGCAGAACCTGCTATGAAAAGTCTCCTGGTTTCCTCGCTGTAGGTGGGATTTGCTGCACCTTCAATTTTCTCCAGAGCAGTCAGTAATGCAGAACATCCCTTCTCATCAGTGTGGAACCCTGGCTTCTAAATTAAATGTGAAAATGATCAGTTGTTCAAAGCTTTAGCAGGAGTAGGATTATTAAGTACTTCATTCTGCACTGAAACCACTGAACTCTTAAACACAGGATATTTTTTTTTAAAAATCTGCAGAGAAATGACAGTAGGAGTTATGCATACAAGCAAAATTGAACAAGACATTGGCACTGAGTGTGGCATTCTGGGGAGCGACTACGGAGAAGTTCTTGAACCCACCTCAGAGGAAGGATTGCTTGGAAAAGTATGTTTGCTCCACAGCAATGAGATGATGGGTCCTCAGCTGCTCTGTCTGAATGGTCAGGGATCTCCAAACAAGCTGCATGTTTACTGTTACAGTAGTAAGTATGTAGCAGGCTTTCTTCCTCCGGGGAAGGTTTCTGGACTAGCCCAGAATTAATCTGAGGTACTGGTTTAAACACTTGTACAAGTACCTCTCATGCGGGAATAAATGTGCTTCTTTTTTTTACCTTGTGCAATTTGGGAAAACATTTAAGCTAACCAGAAAAAAGCCACTCATCATCGAAAAAAAAAAAAAAAAGCCTCCACGCGGGGCTTAGAGGACAACTAGTAAAAACTTTCCCCTGCAGACAAGGCCACAGCTATTTCCTCAGCTAAGAGCTCGGAATTTGGCCCTTGAACTTAACCGCTGCCCATGTTTGTTTAGGCACAAGCGGTCTCTCGTGGCCTCAATTTGCTCCCACTGATGATGACAAACTCCACCTTCACTGAAGAGGAAGTGGGGTTGGATTTATGGGCAACGTTAAAGGCCACCAAGAAATTCAGAAGTCTCTCATTAGATCACCCGAGAGAGTCTCAGCTCAGAAACCAGTCCTGCGTACCAAGAGCTGTAATGCATTCTGCCTTGCCAGTTGGCCTGAAATATAAACAGGCAGGACATTTTTGTGAAGGAAGTTAAACACATTTTTCTTCAGAAGATTTCTGTTCAATCTTGTACTATTTTCCTCTTAAAACTAAAAAGATTCTCAGACTAGACTGTGCTGTTTGCCTGTGAAAGACCAAATGAGAATCCTTACAGCAGTTAAATGTTGTTACATACGAAAGGCATATACATCATCTTGAAAAGAATATTCAGTCTTTTTTCTTCTTCTAACATCACAGAATAATAACAAGCAAAACCTTTTTGTTTACATCTTCCACATAACTATCGATATGGATTGCTGGCCCATAACCACACTGTTAATTGCAACAAGTATGATTTAACCACACGCTGTGTAAGCTAGTGGCAAAACGCCTCTTTTCCGCACAGCATCACTAGAATGGAAATGCCATCCCAAGGAAAGCAAAATATCTAGAAAAAAAGATGCATTTCATCATTCTCTTCAAAAGGTGAGCAGGCCTTCAAAATAGAAGCTTTCTAAGCATCAGGAGGAACATTACTGCATCTTCAGTTTACACTGATAACTCACGCTATTTAAGGAACACCTGCAAAACACAGTTATTCTAATTTATACCCTTCCTCTGCCCAGTACAAGCTATTTTTTGCTGTACCAAAGGGAAGAATACTTGAAATCTGATTTGTTGTAATAATTTAAAGGAAAAAAAAATGCAAGTGTATTTGCTTTTATTATGGGGTTGCACACAGAGGCTTACAGCAGGTCCATCAAAATTGAAAAGTCAATTAAAATGCTTACTTCAAACAAATCCTAAAACATCTCTCATTAAGCTCTGAAGGAATTTTTATAACCATTAAAAAAAAATTATTACAAGTTACAGTAGCTTTGGTTTTTAGATAAACGCTGCACTGCAAGTTAAACTTAATATAAAAATACACTATTTAATATATTTGTATATAATACACTATAAAAACATGAAAGTGTTATTACAAAGGTACAAAAGTCTAATATTTCAAGTAACTTTATAGAATTTCTTCACATAACATTCAAATTGTGCAACATTGATCATGAAATGGAGACAGTGGAACACGTTTTCCCCAATCCTCACGCTTTATATTTAAATATCAAATTATCTTTCTTTCCTTCAAACGAGGACTCGCTGGTATTGGTTCAAGTTAGGAAGTGGGCTATCAAAACCACTATCTTGCTGAAGAGACGGGGGTTCCCACATCATTTTTTTCCAAGCATTTGTTGCAGCATTTTCCCCCATTTGAATCTGGCGACACACTGAGTTGTGTGGCAGCAGAATTGGATTTTTCAGCGTTGAGGAATGAAGTATGCTCTGGGTTTGGTATCAGGTGGCCTCTACTGTAAACTTTAGTGCTGCTTTTTGTGCCAAGAGTCTCGCCATTGCCATTAGAAATGTCCCTCCAAGAAGTAACAACATTTTCATCTGCAGGAGGGGAAAATGACCTGATGTGAGCAAACTCCTCACAGTATGCAGTCTGTGCTTGCACATTAGTACCGGCTTTTTGTTCAGGATGCAAGAGAGGCTGATCAGTACGATCCAGATCCAGGCTCGCATTCACAGAAATCCATTCACTGCAACTTCCTTCATCGCTTTCTGGAGTTCCTTGAAAATCAAATTCCTGAGTTCTTTTAGATTTCGTTTTACATTTTCCGCATGACTGGGTACATTTATCCTCTTTCAAAATCGTTCTCTCGTTCTTGCTCTTGAGCGTATGATGAGTTGGCCCAGACATGTTATGGCCATTTGTAAAGATGGGTGCATGCACATCTTCCAACATTACCTGAAGAGCAGATGGAAGAGTGTTCTGATGTGCTGTATTACCAGCAGCACACAAGAGTCCTTTGTCTACATTTTTGATGGGGCCAGATTTTTCCCTTCTTCCATCTTCATTTGAATAAAAGTCTGACACAGCATCTCTTGAAGCACCATCCAGATTTTTAGAATGATTGCCGTTCTGAATATTTGAAGTCACTGTTTCATGAAGCACATGTTGAGTTTCAGTCTGCACTGCATCAAACTGCTGTCTCAAGTCATGGGGTACATGTTTCTGAACAACTTGATCATTGGCTTTTTGGGTAGTGTTTTCGCCACGTGATTTGCTTTCCATATGGTTTGACCGAGTCTGAAGCAAACAATCTCTTTTTGAGTACTCAGCTCCAGGTGGTGGATCAAAATTTAATAGCAGAGCTAGGAGAGGAGGGGAGGAAATAAATTAATTTAAGAAAGTGTAAATGCTGGAAGAAAAACTAGTTTATTTTGTTTGGTTTGTTTCTTGTAAGCATTGTCACAATAAGCAGCTTTTATTTACTTTTCCATTAGCAAGCTTATAAATAAATAGTACTTCATTTTCCATCTGCATTTTCATTACTACATGCATTAAACCAGTATGATCAAGAAAACAGCTATAGAATCCAACATACCTGAGCGGGTAGATTTGCTTCGGGGAATGTGTCGAAGAGGCGTTTCAAGTCCTTTAGCCATTGTTGCAAGCTTACTAGCAGCATTCATTATTTTCTTTTCAGCTCTGCCAAGAATTGCAGAACATAAAAAAAAAAAAAAAAAAAAAAAAAAAAAAAAAAAGTTTAAGGGTAATTCCTCTTCAACTCTGCATTTTACTTCAAGGTAACATTACCAAAAAGACAGTATGCCGAACTGCTCAGCAGTGACCCCATGCCAATCTGAGCAGACTGGCAAGACTTCAGGTCAGACACCGCTTGCTCCAAGGTGGACAAACACCAGACAAACATCTATCTACACATCTCTTTCAAAAGCAAGAGTGATTTCCAAATGTATTTGAACTTACCCTTCATGTTGCCCACTATCAGTAAGAAGTTGTTGAAGGCATGTCAAATAGTATTTGCGCATCTTCCGTGCCGTTTCTTGGCGCTCTCTTAAAACCTCCACTTTAATCATCTCAGCAGCTCTCTCCTTACTTTCATGGATGTAACGAACCATATCACCTACAAATACACTTTGTCAGTATCAGTTTTCCCCCAGAGGGGGAAAAAAGCCAACACCACACACTGGGATTGTGTAGCAGATCTAGAGCAAGTCAGCAAGGGCCTGGACTTACCTGCCAAGATTCCACCCACACACTTGTGCCAACTGCTGCCTACAGGACAAATGCTACTGAAGACCAGAGCAGGCTGGTATGCATCAAACAGGAATTCAGTTGTCCAATTCTGCATCTCTAGCAGCAACAGGAAACACTAGGCACAGGGATTTGGGAGGAACGTTGGCTGGTAAAATGCGGGTCTATGAATTCTTTGATGGCAGTGCAGCCGGTGTTTGGGGACTTGCTACACTTAAGACCTGGCGCTACGCTTAACCCTCTCTCCTATTCCAGAAGATTGCTGATTAAGCCAGAAGGCAGGATACGGAAAGAAAGCAGATGCTCCCTCAGGAAAAGCTGCAGGGAAGGTAGATTGTTTGCTGGAGAAACATCATCAGTTCTCAAAATACACTTTACCACTTTAAGACATAATACAGTGCAACAAAGCAAGGATGGCTTAACAAGGCTTCACCCACCACAATTTATCTTGTCTAAGATTATGGCGACAATTCCATTTCTCACATTCACTCCAGTAAGAAGGAAAAATTTACTTCTTATGCAATTTAGCTGTCAAGACTCCTGTGCAAGTTGGCTGAAGGAGGAGTAAGTGACAAAGTAAATTATTTTGCTCTCCTAACTTTTTAGCTAAGATTTTAGTACTTACACTTAATCTTGCTCACAGCTTTAATGTACTGAGCACGCATTTCTTCCAGCCCTTTCACAGAGTCACAAGATGTACAAGGTTTTGGGACACCTCCCTTTGACAGTGACCTGAAATGCACATAAGTCAGACTGCACAAGAAAAGCAGCTTATATCTTACAAAAAAAAAAAAAAAAATTGGCTTCTTTAAATTTTTTAAATACCTTGGTGGTGTTCCCAGGTCTTTCAGTTTAGTCTTCATCTCAGAATTTTCTGCAATTAGAGCTTCAAGAACCTTCTCACTTTCTATTTAAAAAAAAAAAAACAAAACAAAACAAAGAAAACCCCCATAATTCACTACACTTCTCTAAATTCAAGTTGAATGTAGCAGAAGGTACTACATAAACTGCTGTCTCTGATATAAGAGCTCAATGTCACAAAGCATCATCAGCAAACGTACAGCTGCTGCAGTAACAAGCACACAGGAATCCATCACAATACACTTCAGCAAAGCCTGAATATAAAAGTCATCTCATACAGTAATTAAATAAGCTGAAAGTCTTCATATGCCATTACCAGCACTACACTGGAGGCAAAACTTCAGAGATACCAGGCATACTTGTAGAGAAAGGATGGGGTGGGGAGAATCATTGATTTGTGGGTTAGCAATTGTGCCTTCTTTGGGTTGGAGAGATAAAACTTGGTGGTGGTTGTTTTGGGTTTGGTTTTTTTTTTTTGATAATGAAAAGCCAGTATTAAAGAGAAAGGCTGGACTTCCATGCTGAACACTGATCAATGCTACTAAGAAGCGTATAAATACTATAATAAGCCACAACAGAGAATGAGAAGATAGTGGAGCTGAAAAAGCCCAAAGCATAGGACTTCAAGCTGATACTGAAGACTGCTGATCACGGCATACAGACAGTTCACCTGTGGGTCATCTCCTGAAAGTTAAAGAACCTTAAAATCCATTTATTAGCTATGTAATCTAATCTAAGCAAATTAGTATTTTTAAAAAGGGTACAGCTATTTACCATAACTTGAGCTGATGGACAAACTTGGATAGACCCATAAAAATCAACAGTTGATTACTAGCTGTCTTATTTTAGCAAAGAAAACCAACATGAACTGAACACCTACACCCGGTGTTGGAGATATCTCCGTCACATCCAGTCACAGAAGTTCTCACGTGAACCATGGCCTAAGGAAAACAAAGACCAGGACCACACAACAGAGGGCATGTCTTATTAAAGACAAGTCTTCCTTCTGGAAGAATCAAGGCTTTCATGGGTAGAATATGAGGATCGGAACACTGGGAAAGACAGAGACAAGTTTGGCTTTTTCCCTTCTCTAGGATGATGCACAGAAAAGCAAAAAGCAAGCAGCTATTCTGGAATACAGGGAGAAGCAATTCATGGCCTTCAGAGATCCCAATTTGTAGTTCAAATCTCATTTTGAGCCATTGAGAGTTGTACCTGTGATGACCTTGGTGACAGCAGTAGCCTCTGTTTTCATTAACCTCCTACTATCCTTCAACGTTTCCTCCAGTCCCCAAGGAAGTTTACATGCTATATGGTTGTTGACAAAAGAACACAGAAGTAAAAAAGCACAGAAATATTATTAGGCAAATCTGTGCGACTTACTGACCTGGCCTTGCTCACAAATCTGCAAGCTGGCAAAAACCTTTCCTTTACAAACATACTGCATTTTACTCATCCTCACTGAGCCCAAAATTCATTAGAGCAGGCAACAGACTTTTAAAAAAAAACATTAAAAAAAAAAAAGGGGGTGGGAACCCACCCCCAGACAAACCACAGCCTTTGGCAACTAAGTCACTTGCTACAATCTACCATCGCATCTGCTCCCTCCAAGCTGACCGTTTGCCAAACCTGCTTACAGTAGCCACAGTGACCTTTCACTGAGGTGTGCTCAAACAGTTCCACAGAGTTACTGACCCTCAGGATGTGGTTTGAGTCCTCTCCTGAACCAGGATCTAAAGCAAGTCTAATTCCTGCCATGCTCTAAAGAGAGCCTAAAAAAAAACCGCCCTGAACGCTACTGTGTACAGCTTCAACTGATTAAAACACTGCAGGGAGAATGATCCTCTTATTCAATCACCAACATGTTTTCCTTCAGAGAAAACGTCATTGTCTTTGTTCTGCTCCTTAAAACAAAGGCCTCTACTGACTTCAATGCAGCTGAATAAGGGGACAGAGTTCCACAGATACCAACTGAATGGGAACTGTGCTCCATATAGTACACTACACTCAAGAAGGAAAGTTCTTGAGCGCAGGAACAAAGCAAAGCAAGCATTCCTCCTACAAATCCTCTCGAAATAAATCTAGACAAAAGGAATTCTTGTGGCTATCGGAGACAGATGAATCAATACAACCTCCTCTGAGTGAAAAGCCTGCATGCAAGGCCCAGAGAGGGAGACCCAACTGTAGGAGCAGTTACAGGTACGGCAAAGGGGTTTGTTATGCAAAGACTTTTCATCCTCATTAGCCCAGGTTTTATTATGGCCAGACACCTCTACCAAGTTACATAAAGTAATAAAGGATGGAGTCTATTATCCTGAAAGGACGACAGATGTGCACGATTCAACAGCATCCCCAATAAATGCAGGTATCAATTATCAGGTCAGATAGCATTGCAACTGACTGAACTCACAGCCAACTCTCAGGAAGTTTTTACCACCAGGCACTACCAGTCTGTCCTCAGAAGGAGAAACAGATACTGAGAATGTCAAAAATAAGATGTTGGACAGCAAAGAGGGCAATCACAACAAATCACTACCCCACAGCCAGTGGGGTGTGGATAACAGCACTATTGAATCAGAAGCAGTGTCCTCCCATGGAGGAATCTCAAGCAAGTTACTTTGCACCACCTTCTTCCCTCAGAAATAGCTTCAGAAAAGCCTTACTTCCACACTACAGACAGAAGCCTCCCTTTCCTAAAACAGAGTGGATATTTCATATCCATCATTGGCAGAAATAGTCGGCACACGTGAAAGAACAATTTGAGAACTAGAGACCTTTTCTCAGTCATCTGTCCTGTATTTCTAATTTCAGAGTGACACGACAGAAAAACGACATCTTGATTTAGAAGGCAAAGAGACTACATAAAGCCTACCCAAAGCTTAAGGATTACAAAAAAAAAAGAAAATAAACAGAACTACAGCTTCAAGTTATTAACTGCAGGAAGGTACAAGAAAATTGTTGTCAGTGGCTTACTACAACTGGTGCCAAGAGAAACCAAGTAACATTTGGGGCCGCTCTGCTCTTTCTACTCCCACTGCAGGGGTGTGAGCATGTGCACAGTAGCAGTACAGCCCCAAAGGAGACAGCTGAAGAGCTCCCTGGCTCATATACATTTACAACTATACGTGTGCATGTGCACACACGCGCGCTATCAGTATAACCCTCACAGGCAACGGGATCCACACGCACACATCGTCAAAGAACATCTGCCACACGTTCAGTTTTCCTCTGTTCTTTTCCTGATGCACACAAGAATACTAAATTGATAAGTAATGTTTAAAGTCATGGCAGGGGGCCAGTCTTGGAGGAGGGGGAGAAAGGTCGGTTTGTGGTTTTTTGGTTGTGGGGGGTTTGTTTGCTCTTTAAGTATGCACACACCCCCATTCCACCCACAGAAAAGTAAACGATGCAACAGGTGAAAGACTCATACAGCTGGCAAGGCAGAGCCATTCAAAGTTTTCTCTAGGTGACTAACAATCCTAACCTTGGATTTGCTCTGACTTAGCTTCATGTTCCTTCACGGCAAGCTGAAGATGTTTGCGGGCTAGCTCCAGCTCTCTTTTCAACTCCTGGCACGCAGCCTCTCTTTTTTCAAGCTCCTGGCAGCAGCGTTCACAGCAAAAATCTTCCCAAGACCCAGGGTTCTTTTTTGTACATTTCTGACCTGCAACAGTCATTGCTAGAAGTTACACATCAACCATGGGACCAAAAAAAAGAATCAAGCCCAACCTTACTATTTCCAGTGTTTCTCTTGCTAGGAAAGCATATAACACTTAGTGATTAAAATAATCACAAGAGGCTGGAACCCTGTTATAGAAGGTGCAGCAACATCTATTAAATTATTAAATCGTTGAGCCCTCACAGCCTCAATGCACTCCCATCAATGAGGGCTTGAGTCTTCAGCCAGCGGTATGGACTTGTAGGTTGAATTTTTTTTACCACCACCACAACAACATAAAACAAACATACCCAAACCAGCCAAGTATGGTCTTTTGGAGTCAGCTGAAGAAGACTCTCCCAGTTGGGAAGCCTCACATGTGGCTGAGCCCAGTTAAGTTAAGAAATTCACAAAGACTAGGCTACTTCCAGGAGAGCAATGGCTGCTCTCTATAGCCAGGACAGGGAGCTCTAGAGACAGAAGAGTTGCACTGCTTGTATTGTTTTGTGTTAATAGATGGTTTGTTATTTTGGTGTTGAAGGAATTCAAGCCACACTACAGGCATAAAGCCAAAGACTCTCTTGGGCTTTCTTGCTTTATGTTTTTTAGTTGCGTAAGAAGTCAAACTAAAGAGAAAGCCCCAAAGAAATTTCTGTGCCTCCCATTAAGTTTTTCCCCAGCTATGCTGTCTCCAGCTTTTCCATTGTACATGCGACAGCTTTGGGAAGAGCTACAATGCTGAAGT
>WHYT01015936.1:113558-125281 GCA_009806455.1 Tetrax tetrax | reverse complement strand
ATTTGAGAAAACTACCATGCCAGGTGAATTATAATTGGACGCAACAATATCTTTTACATGAGTGCAGAACTCCTTGTCTCGTCTAATGTCAGGAGCAAGTAGTATAACTCAACCTTCAGAGCTCTAATTTAGTATCACCCATTTACAAGCCACAGTTTAGACCATGCCCTGCTCATCATGATCAACACTGGCTTGCTTATGAGCTTTATACACTGGAGGTATTCGTGTTCATATCGTTAACCCCTGAAGAGTATTTACACCTGCAGCACATAATGGCAGCTATTTCTTATTCCTGAAGAATGGCTTTAAAAATCAGAAAGTTACTAGCATTTAATAAAATTGAACCTCAAATCTAGCATTAAATCAGTAAGCTGGAGACCAGTATCATTTGTTGCACAGTTTGTGACTTTAACATATGCCGTAGTTTAGCCGCCCTCAGGACCAAGCTACGCAGTCCCACTCTCACTCCCCCCACCCTCCGAGAGAGCAGGGAGAGATCATGTAATAAAAAAGGGTCGAGGTTTGAGAAAACGACAGGGAGAGACACTTAAAGTTACCGTTACAGGCAAAACGGACTCGACTTGGGGAAAACTATTTATTTATTATTAAAACTAAAGCAGGATAATGTGGAAGAGAACAAAGTAACTAAGTAACTTCCCCCACCTCTCCCTCTTCCTGGGCTTAATGTTATCTCTTCCACCTTCCCCCCAAGCAGCACAGGGGTGGAACAGGGAATGGGGGTTATGGTCAGTTCATCACTTGTGGCTTTACGCCACTCCTTCCTCCTCAGGGGAAGAGCTCCCAAAGTAACTTCCCCTCACCCCTTGCTAAACAAGTACAAACTTATGCAACATTAAATAACCTTATAACTGCATCTTCCTCTATCACCCAAATACTTGCTAATTAACTAATTTTGCATTAGAGTTATCAATAAGACATCAACTATTGAATACTGCTACTAACAAGCTTAATTTGATGATACACAATTTGCTAGACTTAAAACAAACCCAATACCTTTGTCTGTTCCAGTTTCTTGCAAGGGTGGCTGTCGTCTTCGCCTCCTTTCCGCTTCATCTTGCTGTCCAACATTGCACGCAGGAGGTCGTGCCACGTCCCCAGTTTCTCCTTCTCCACATTGCAGGCAAGAGTATGCTTCCTTATTTACATTACTTACTAGCTCTTCATATTTCTGCAATGGAAAAACACTCACTGAAACACTGATAGCCCAACACACAACAACAAAAGTGTTCCACACTACCTTGAAGTAGGTAAGTAGCATGTTATGCATAAAAACAAGCAACCCTAGCCACCAAGTAGCTTTAGTAATTGTGATACAGGTGCTTTAAACCTGCAATAGAACTGCAGACTGCAGCTGACACTGGGAGGAAAATGTGTATTCTAGCATACAGAAGTTTTACTTAGTGTAACTCACTGCAACAGCAGTACCTGGCTATCTTGAATTTTATTTTGGAAATGTTAGTAGCCCTTAACATCGCAGAACCATACAGTGTCTTTAAGCAGTTGAAGCTAACTTGTTTTTTAAAAGGCACATCCTGCAGAAAAAGGAATTGGACCCATTTAGAGTTTCTGCACAAATATGCCTAGTAGAGGGACAGGAATATCATCCAGAAAAATTTAACTCCTTTGTTTATTGTTATTACAGTAACATGAGAGAAAACATTAGTAAGAAATTACAAAGACTTCACTAGATAAAGCGGTTCAAGGCAACCAATATTTTGAAGTTCAAAAGCATTTTAAAAACAGTTTAGCAAGAGACATTCATATACATTACAGCAGATGCCTCAGGCATAGGAAAAAACCTTCCTATTCTCTTTACCATCATGAAAATAACGCATGACAAGAAAACTTTAAGGGACCACTTTCTGAAAAGAAACATATCACCACTAAAAAACTGGGTAACATTTTCATGAGAAAGCACTTCATACTCATTTCTCCCCATCCTGCCTTTTCTTGAGAAACAGGACAGTTTCTTTCTCTGTCCTATTCTTGGACAGTTCCCTAGCTGCTAAAGGCTGGGTGGCCATGGTATTCCCGGTGTGATGCTCCCCATATCCAAAAACTTACTACAAGTGTAAGTATTGCAACAAGAGGAATCTGCCAAAACAATATAAACAGCAGCTTTTGGACAGAATTCTACTTAATCCCAATCTCCTCTAGAAGAGGGTAGGGTGTCTTTCTTCATTTGGGCAGGCAGGTTTAAAAGGATTTCCTAGAGCCACAATAAAGTTAAGCAAGACTATTATTCCCAGGATAGCTCAGTTTGTCAGTTACTCAGTTCTACTACAGATAATTTGTGAAAAGGATTTACTGTTTTTACCTTTATTAGAAAAGGGGCGGGGAGGGAGAGTGAGTGGTGGAAAGAAAGAGCAACACGATCCACAATCACTATGCAATCAACATTGCAAACTGCTAAATTTCTTAATAAATAAAGAGATAAATAAATAAAATAATGCAGCTATGCGAAAATCTAGGATGGGCCTTTAATAGCACAACCCACCTAAGAGGTTACAAGGAGCCTTCAACAGCTCCCAAACTTAAGATGGTGCATTAGTATCCTTAATTTATGAATCTTGGCATTAAAGAATGACACTCCTAACCTTGCTTTCTCTTCATTCAAGATTGAAGGTGTCAAACCTACCCGCTTCCTTTCCGTTTTTACTTGCTAACAGTAGATTTAGCCCTCCTTTAGTTTTAGAGGACTGCTGTTATCAATGAACCCAAATGTTGGATTCTCCAATTCCCAGGATTACATGGATATTTTACATTGGGAGAAAACAGGTACAAATCTGACCTCTCAAATCCCTTTACTGGTTGGCAATTACAATTTACAGAAATATTACCTCTTTCCATTCTCGCTCTTTCTTTTCCAGAATTGTGTAAATGGTGGTTATGTAGGCCTTTTGTAAGCAAGCCTTCAATTTGTCTTTGCACGGATGGTTTACTTGAACATGAGTGTCAAAACACTTATCCTTCCAAGAATGCTTACTATGTGTGCACTTGACCAGTTCTTCATGGATTTTACTCAGTAAGTACTCAAGCTCAACCAGAGTCTTCTCCTCATACCGCCTCATTTCGTCCTGCAGTCTCTTTGTTTCCTGAGCCTCCCATTCTCGCTGCTTTTGGTCTAGTAACATCTTTATTTCTGCTTCTTTCTGAATGGAGAGATCATTCTTCTGCTTTGCAAGATCCTCCTTTGCTGTTGCAAGTACTTCTTTAATTCTGTTTCTATGATCATCTAAGAACGATCGGTAGTCTCTCTCGTTTTGCTCTTGTATCTGCAGGATTTCTTCTTGCTTTTCTTTGTTCCACTGAGCACGAGCTTTTGCTAGTTCTGCTTTGACAGCTGCAGGGATTTCTTCTTTCTTTAGCTCCAATTCCTTCTTGAGAGAAATCACCTTTTCTTCGAGTTCTTTCATTCTTGGTCCAGTTTTCTCTGTCTTCTCATATTCTTTTTTCCATTTCTCTTCAGCAGCTGAGAGAACTAGGGCTACCTGGTGAAGATATAACACAGTCATTATAAATAGATACATACATTTATATATACATAAAATATAACCCATAGAAATGGGTCATTATTAATCTAGTGAGATAATTTTCAAATTATTTAATAAAAATATAATCCTATCCAGGGAAAAAAAAATGGATCAGAACCAGAGTACACTAGAAACATCTTTCCTTAATGACTCCCCGCCTACATCTATATTCCTCAGTAATATATGGGATTTGGAAGTCTGAGCTGTCTGTCAATACACATATACAAGTGTTTTGGGCTACCTGCTTTGCTGCAGTCTCTTTGTGTTCTTTTTCCCATTTTTCTTGTTCTATCTTTAGATTTACTTTGTACTCTTTGAGGTCTGTTAATTCTTGCAGCCACCTGGTGCGAGCTTGGGTTAAAGCTGCATCTACCTATAAGCAGATAAAAACCTACTTCAGTCACCACCACCAAATAAATTTTTATTATTACTTTGCAGCAGTGGAAGAACACACTTCAGTTTGGATTGCCTATGTTTATAGAAATTAAAGGAATCAGAGCAGCAGCATCTGATGCATTTCTTGATGCAAACATAATAGCAAAATGAGGAATATTATTTTTCTGAGCAAAATGGTATAAACTTTGTCAGTTTTGCTCAAGTTTGTTCAGAACTCCTGCAAAACTTGTCCAACCATGTGAAAAATTAACAGCTAGAACATGCTACATGCTTCTTCAGAACTTTTTTAAAAAAATATATTTCTAATAGAGCAAATACCAATTATTGAGCAGAAAGTGAGTGGAAGAGAACACTTTTTTTTAGGTGACTCAGTTGCACATGGCAGTGTCACCGGCTCCAGGCAGAGAAAACAATTATTTGTTACCTGGCTGGCAAGATTTTTACAGTATTTATTTTCCAGTTCTATTTCAAATTCTTTTAATGCCTCTTCAGAGGCTGTATTTTCTTTCAGAGCCTTCTGGATCTGCAGCCTCTGGTCTTCACCAATCCCTTCTAATTCTTTAGTTGAAGCTTCATCCACAATTGTTACTCGGTCAGTTTGGCTGCTGCAGTCATTACATTCAACTACAGTTCTTCTCATTTCTTCCAGCCTACTTTGCCATTCTCTTTCTATTTTTGCAAAGACTTGTTCTTTATTCTAAGGAAAAAAATATTTTTTTTAAGAAAAATCTCCCCAGTGTCCAAATAACTAGAATTTCACTGGTATTTAACAAACAAAACTCTGTTTAAACCAATAATCCTCCTCAAGAGGAAAAGAGCAAAACCATGCTCAGAGAGCAGAGAGTTTGGTAGAATGAGTTGTTTCTTCCTCATCACAGCTTTCTATTATGGGATTGGATATACAAAGGACTTTTATATAATAACTGAACGAAACAATAGAAAGCATAACTACTCCCACAGGGATCAGGGTGGAAAACTTCAGCATATTACCAGCTGTGACATTAACAACATCCTGAATGTTACTTTACAAGGTCTAGGTTTTTTTTTTTTCCTGAAATCTTAAGCCTGTGTAATACTTATTGACTTCTTCAGTCTCCTAAAATGATAGATCCTTAGAAGTCACCTCAATTAGCAGAATAACAGTGCATAAGTCTATCTAAATACAAGAAAAAAAAAAAATTGAACCCCCCTGGTTTAAGTTCCACACCTCTTTTTCTTCCTTCTCCCAGAGAACTTTGGCTAATGCAACTTCCTCTTCAACCTGCTGTTCTTTTTCTTCCAGCCACTGCCTCTTTGCTGCTATCATAGAACTGCTGTGTTTCTCTTCAAGCTCAATTCTCAAAAGCTTAAGAGATTCTTCTTTTTCTTCTAGTAGCTGTTTCTTCAGCTAGGAAAAAGAAAAAAGAAAATTATTCTCCAACACGCAGAGAACTGCTCTGGTACAAAGTTATGAGAATGCATCAGAGACATGATTCACTCGAGAGCCCATGCACTGATCCTACTGATGACACCTGGACAAGAGAATCAGCTCTAAAAATGAGGTGTTTTAACGTGTGATATCAGAGGTTATTACAGGCTATTGCTCTAATAAAAGTTTTCTTATCAAGCATCTTTATTCCCAGCATACTTTGAACTGTACCTCTTTACTGTACTTGCTTAGCAAGACAGTTGACCTACTTTAGTCATTTCACACCAGTATCTTCAGAAAAGCAAAGTTTTTTAATCAACATAACAGTCTGAATTCATTATTACTTAAAAAACAACAGTATTTTCAAATTAGTTTTATATAAAAAGAAGAAAACTTGTATTATCATTCAATATTTTTTGGAAAATGTCTCATGAATGTAAACCCTCACACTGCTGACTGAACAGTCCTCAACAGTCAAAATTATTAAAACTGACTACATGAAAATGAATGGTTATTGGCAAGGGTTACTTCTACAATATTTTAAACCCCAGCACGCAATAGCAGGTTAATTTAACCACTAGTAGGTCATATGTATTAATTTTCTGATATGGCTGCATCTCCTCAAAGTATCTTCCCCAAACAATTACAAAGTTAAGTATGCTTATGGATATTGCATCTTAAAAACAGTCTGAAATGAAACGGTTTATAGATATTTCCATTAGTACCTTCTCTTCCTTCAGCTGCTGCTCTTGCTCAAATTTCTGCCTTAAAGTAGCTTCCAAAGTGTCCTTTTCCCCACAGACTGCAATGTAACATTCCTTCACTGCCGTCATCTCTCTGTTCAGCTCCTCTATGTTAGCCCTTCACAGGACAGATTATTTATTATCAATTAGTCTTTACACTCATATGACAGCAAGTCTGTTTCAAAAAAATGTAACTAGCACTGAGGGCCAGATAGGAAATGTGAAAGTTTCGGTAAAAGCAGAAAAAATGGCCTTACTTTAACTGTGAGACTCTCTCTTCATAAGTTTGGATAAGCTGCTGTTTTTCTGCAGCATACCTCTCCATCAGGTCTTTCTCAAAATGTGCTTTTGTATCCTCATGATGTTGCTGATAAGTTCTTTCACACCTTCAATTTCAAGAAAGGAAAAAAAAAAAACAACTACCTACGTTTTTTCCCCTTTTTAAATGCAGGTCAACTTTTCCTTAAGTAAGAAATTATCTTTTTAATGATGACCTCTTCTTGAACAAGATTATACATACATGCTAAAAGTTCACAAATGGAACTAAACAGAGTTAACAGACTTACCTGTCAATGGCTTCTTGTTTATCCTGATCAAAGTCCTGAACCATCTTTCTCATCTGACAACAGAGATCTTGATTTAAATTTCTCAGTTTTTCCTCATTTTCCTTCAGTTCTTCAATAGTCAAAGTATGTTTCTGGACAAACAAGGGTCAAGGGTGAGTTGTAAAGAATCTTCTCTAATTGCAGGTTTTAACACAGGAGTGGTTTTGTGGTGTTTTTTCTTTAATAGGTATAAGCAAGTACGCCTCTGTCTTACCTCAACTTCTTGCAACAAAGTCTCATTAGCCTTTCTGAGTCTCAGAACTTCTTCCTTGAGATTATCAGAAACCGGAGGACTAACTGCCAAAGTATCATTCAGATTCGTGATGCGCTAAAAATATACAAAATTAAGATTATATCTTTCAATATATACATGATTTAGAAGTTGATGCTCTTAAAAAAAAGTTAAAGCTGTCATGTAAAAATTTTACTTTAACATTTTTTTTAAAATCCCAAATGCAAGTATTACAGTGCAAGATATAACAGTATCACTGCTGTTCTAGATGAATTATTGAAACTCATCGCATCATGAAGGTTTAAAGAAGCACACACTTGGCTTTGTGTTTGCAAGCTGAACGACTGCTATCATCCAACAGAGAACACACTGCTCAAGCATATTATATTCCTAGCCCATTCCAGGTCATAACGTACAGATTACAAGAGCAGATGTTACAAGTCTGATTAATTTAAAAAAAGAAGTTAATAATGGGGTGGAGATGCAATACCAAAGAGATTCCTTGTTGATCAAATTACATAGTCAAGGGCATCTGAAGGCAATCTGTTTCATGTTCCATTTGCGTATACGAATGGTGATAGTTAGGTTGTTATGGTCATTAGGTTATCCTAATGACACTACCAGCTTTCTCAGAAAAGTTACAAGGTCTTTTTGACTAAAGAAAACCTCTTTACTCCAATGAAATTTAGTTCTGAAAAAAAGCAGTGGCCGTTACTGCTAGCAAGGAACTAAGCCATCATATCAGAACACACCTATTAAGGCATAGGCTGCCCAAGTTCTGCTATTCAGTTTCTTTCTTTTTCACCAACGATACAAAACAAGGTACCAACCAAACAACAATAGTTTCCTTAAGATAGATTTACTTAGTTGCTATGAGTACTCAGCCATGAATAAATTCTTTGGTCCATTTTCATAAGTTTAAACGTTGGTTTGGTTCACCAAAATCCAGTGCATCTTGATTTTTAAAAAAAAAAAATGTAAGAGAACAAACCTCTGACTCTTTTGATGCTTTTTCTGCTTTCAACAACTGCTTGTATTCCTCTGATGTCTTCTGGCAATCTTTAAGATCATTTTGTAATTGAGTAATCTGATTTCTCTTCATTTTATTACTGCTCAATAAACGTTCCAGCTCAGCTTTTAATTCTACAATAATTTCATCTTTAGAGAGCTCTTTATCCTTATCTCTGTTCTGTATTGCACTATTAGGGAAGACATAACCAGTTCAGTATTTAAAAGGCAAAAAACATTTATCTGAAAGGTAGTGCTAGCAAAAAGAATAGCAACTAACGCTACCAGAAAGAGGTCTGTCCAAAATGTAATAGTAAAGAGAGAACGTGAATACAAAAGCCATATGCATTTTCATAAAATTGCAATTAATGCACAGAAAACTTGTGCATTCAGCTGTTTCCCCAAAAGATTCATTCTTACATGATGTCAGGTATTTTGAGACAATTCAACTGGTTGTTTTAAAAGACAGCTTTAGCATTACATAACTACGT
This sequence comes from Tetrax tetrax, assembly GCA_009806455.1. Taxonomy (NCBI): domain Eukaryota; kingdom Metazoa; phylum Chordata; class Aves; order Otidiformes; family Otididae; genus Tetrax; species Tetrax tetrax. Next base: position 116,844 of record WHYT01015936.1, on the reverse strand, counting down.
GGAATCTTTCAGCAAAAAGGTATCCATGCATATAACCTGTACAATTCAAGGCACGGCAACACAATACCTATAAAATCTCAAGATTTATTAAGCAGCAATTAGGCATCCAATTTATGGTATTAGTCTACTTTCCTGTTTCCCAGATTACCTGGCAATACAAGCAGTACTTCAAATATCTACCAAAAAACCCTATATGCTGATCCAGTAAGACTATCTTTTACATATCACTTGTATAACTGCTTGAGGATTTTAGATTTTTCTTTCGACAAGAATCACTCAATACCTGAAGAATCTTGGTTTCTTCCCAGTGATTTTTTTAATTCCCAAATCTACATAGGAATCATCCAGATTCGTATTCAGCTCTCCACTCGCATCATTCAAAAATACTCCAAACTTGGCAGCAGATTCATACAAAGCTATTTCTTCCTTTAGTTCCATTACTTCTTCCTTAATGGAAGAAAAAGAAAGAAAAAAAAAAAAGAAAAAAAAAATTACACTAAGCACAGAAACTCCAAGCAAACACATCAGGCCCGTGGTAACTCTTCCGAAGAAAAACAAATACATGGAGCTACTCTTTCTAATATAGTTGTATTTGGTGTCATTTACTTAAGTGATCTAGTATTAGTTTTATTTATTTATAGTATCATTTTTGATAGCTCCAGCAAAGCCTATATTAAAACTAGAAATTAAGGAATATTTCCTGTTGCTCAGTATATTCCACTGTTCTTATTACAGTTCAGATATGAAATTAAAGTATTATTTCTTTATCCTGCTGTCCTTGTATAGTAAAATGGATGACAACAGAAGAGTACATAGCTGGAAAAGAAGCCTGTTAATCCAGCACTTACTAGGACTCAATTTCCAAGATAGTAGATTTAAGTCAAATATGTGAACTGAATTATAAACAGACTTCCACTCGTATTTTACAGAGGACTCTCTAGTATTCCCTTTTGCTGGCAAAAAGTAAATTTCAGAACACGATGTCTCCAACCATCCCTATAGCAAAATTAAGTTATGAGATTCCGAGTACATAGAGTTTACGTTTTTCTTTTTCCATAAGCAGGTTAGATAGAAGTACGATATCAGATCTGTGCCAAGACATATGCCCTGCTGTGTTCTAATTTAAAAAAAAAAAAAAAAAACAACATAAAAAAATAAATTAACATTTAAAATTTAAAAATTAAAAAAAAAAAATTTCAAAGTCCAACATGCAACCCTGGGAGATAAAGTAGTGGGTAGTCCTTTACTGAAAGGAGATGTACTTGTTTCCCCAACAAATAAAAACTTTCAACTACCAACCTCTTAGCTATAATGCCCACCTCTGTAAAATCAAAACAGTTAAATACTTAATAAAATTAATTAACCTGCAAAGCCTTGTTCATGGTATTGCTTATCACGTGCGCCGACTGAGCTTGTTGCAATTGAAACCGTAACTGATTTGTCTCCTGCATTGAGCCTATTGCAGGTAAGAAAAGGCAGAGAAAGAGTAAGTCATAAATATGCAAGAAAGACTATGGAAATTGAAAAAAGATCACTTAAAAACAGCAATGTTGATTCTGGTAATAGGCATTACTCTGTTTCCCCTTCCTTGAGCTCACTAATAGAAAGTACAAGTGACAAAGTCAAGAATATTTCTGCCTGAATTGAGCAGGTGGAGGTTACTACAGGTCTCCAATTTAAACTGCAGTTTGCTTTAAAGTTTGCGAACTACAGTTGCTTTGGGGTTTTTTTCTCTGAATTTTTAGCAGAAGCTTTCAAATAAATACCATGAGGAGCAAGATGTGCCAAAAGTTTGCTTTCTTTGTAGCTCACCAGAAGCAAAAATGACGTTGTGTGACTGTGCCAGAAGTTTAGCAGGAACAGAACCACCTTGGAACACAGGACACTTTCCCCTCCTCCCCAGGTGAAAAGTTTAGCTTTATCAGTTTGCCAATTTATTATTGCTTTAAGGCATTTGATGAATATGGCAAAGAAAAATCATGGCGTTTCTTCAACTGGCAGTTGCACTCTTTTTAAATATCCTATCACATTTATAGTTACTTATTTACTACATAATACAGATCTAATAAGGTTTTTCTCCCTCTCTGTCCTGACATTTAGGCTCTCTCTAAAGAGTTTTCTTCCAGACTACCACAGCTCTCAAACAGAACAAGCTCTTAAATTAGGATCCAGGAAGACAGACATTTTGTTTAGTTAAGATGTTTGGATTCTAGGAAAAGACATACATTACTATTAAAAGACGTCACTGTGTAAAGGTAGGCACAAGGAAAATACACAAAGAGCAGTATATTTCATGTGCTATTCCTACCAATACAGGTTTCCAAGAACCTGTCTCCAGCCACACAAACAGTTCTTTTCTCATTGACATCTGAATTTAGAATGGCAATTCAACTCAAATGCCTAACACAAATAAGTAGCTTGCTCCCAAAGGCTGTTATTTAGTCCAAAACTAAGTTTCCACATAGACAGCACAAAATGCATATAAAAATAGTTCAATCACCATTGTTCGGGGGTTTTTGTTTGTTTGTTTTGGGTTTTGGTTTTTTTTTTTTGAAGGGGGAGTAACTTATTTTAAATGGTTTTTACACTTCAGTCTAGATTTAACTAAATTTAATTTAAGTCTAACTAACACGCTGCAGAGGAAATGGTCTAGTACACATTTAGCTTGATGTTGATTCAGTTTCCCTAGGAACATAGATGTGCAATTTCATATTTCAAAAAACTGGAGTCATTTCTCCAAGGAAAGATAAGGTATGAGCAAAAGGCTGACCTGTTTGCAGTAAATTTGCACATTGCTTTTGGCTTTCTTCTAGGCTTCTTGTCAGTCGATTGATTATTTCAGTTTTTTCGCATTTCGTTTCTTCCAGCGTTTTTTCAAGTTGCTTAACATGCTCTCCTAGATTTTTGCAAAGTTCTTTCTAGGGAGAGAGATTATTTTTACTCACGTTACAAACACGTAGCCGTCTAGGACAGTTTCAGATATAGAAAGGGTCAATACATACAAGACACAGGAGAAAGAATCAATCGGATACCTAAAGCGGCAGGGCCAGCTAAATCAATCACAGAACAAATGCTGTCCTTGGCTGACAAGTCATCTCTTACAGCATCAAAGTTAAGTTTTTACTAGGAGAGAGTAAGTATATTCATATATAAACATGGATGTGAATGGCTTCATATTTCCTAACGCAGTTAGTTTTCAGCATGCCAAATTATCCCCTGTAGTTAATCACACATAGTTAGTCTACTGCAGGGGGAAGAAAAAAAAAAAAAAAAAAAAAAAAAAAAA
>WHYT01015936.1:68965-113538 GCA_009806455.1 Tetrax tetrax | reverse complement strand
TTTTTTTTTTTTTTTTTTTTTTTCTGCAGGCCTCTCTGTGCACTGATAACTGACACATGCCACTGTTGCAGAATGACGGAGCATTATTTTTTGAAAACCTGCAAGGGCAGATCAGGACTTACTCAGCAACTTCTGTTGCTTGTGATGCAGCTGGAAAGGAAAGCTAGGAGACTAATAGTGTACAGCTACTTATCTCCTCCTCACTGAGACTAGCTTCAGTTATGTATAGGAATATATATACAGAATGAAAGAAGAACAGATTTAGGTTTGTTGTAGAAGGTGAATTAGAACAGAAAACTGCTGCAGAATCTTTTAAAAAATTTAAATTCCTGCAGAACTCCTGAGTTACAGTAACATATATATATATCACGTGATTAGCAAGCCTTGACAAAAGAAATGAATGTAAAAGATTTTAGATAAATCTACCCTTTTCTTTTTTCTAGCTTACATTAATACTGTATATCAGCTTTGACTGTGACTCATAAGAAATACTAGTTTGTTACTTTTTTAACCAGTGACCTTTAAATGTTCAAAGTTAGTGTTCTCACAGACTTAACAAGCTAAGGCTCTGCAAAAGTTTTAGCTTTTGTGAACAAAATACGGAAAGAAGCTTGAGGGATCTGAATGCAATCGAATAGGGTGACCATGCAAAGCAATGAAATAATTTGTTCTGGTGTGGCACTCGCTATCATTCATTTGATTACTTTCAAAGATTTAGGGCTGTAAAATATAAAGACCAGTATACATATTGTTCAAATAAAAACTTTTGGCTTGTGCATCTTTATGTATTTCTTGTGTATGTAGCTACTAACACAAAGAAATGCACACATAAACTGCTGTATATTCCTTAAAAATATATATTAAAATGAAATCAAGTGAGAGGACATATATAAGCCAAGAATTTTAAAAAAAAAAAAAAAAAAAAAAAAAAAAAAAATAAAAAAAAAAAACAGAAAAAAAAAAAAAAAAAATAAAAAAAAATAAAAAAAAAAATCAGGCCTCCACATTGCTTATATTAAGCCTGAGCTTAACGCAATGTAATGTCTTTCAAGTGAGCTTAAGCCAACCTAGCAAGTTCCAATGCTCTGTAAAAGAGGAACTGTAGTTTCTCCACGCGATACAAAGCGACCTTCATAGGGCATTGCTTGCAGTTACCTGTACAGAGCTGGGAGGCACAGTACCTCGTCTGTACACCTTTCCACTTACCTATTTTCTCTCAAAACCAGGAGATTTCTCTCTAAATACCCCAAACCTACTACTATAACAGTTTTTTTTGCAGTAGAGACAAAGCTGCGTAAGCTTTGTTGGGGTACTAGTAGACAGAAATTTAGCAGTGCTTTCCTGTTTACAAGCAAGTGCTAGTTACCTTTTCAAACACAAAACCCATTTATTTTTTATGCATATTTATTCCAAGACAAGAATTGCAGACTTAAAATTAAAGAAATCTAATTCTACTTCCTTTATGCGAAAGAAAAGGACAGTTTATTAAGGCCTGCCTAGATCACACTGCTTGAATATTTCTAATAGTATGTAATGGACTCTTATTACATGCCAGGTAGAATAATTTTAATAAGCTCTATAACCACGTGACACAATCCATATCAAACTCCATCTTAAAGCCAGCCATTTCCCCCACTCTCCCCTTTTAAATCTGTACTTCTAAAATAAAGTGACTGTTCAGTGGTTATGAGTCCTTAACGATTTTGAGACTAAAGCTTAGCGATAGACTGTTTAAAAAACACAGTTTTTCTTGTAGCAAAAATATCACACGATTTCTTTATTTGTTCTTTTTTTCCCCAGATTTATTTGCCAGTACTCTGTCAAAAAGAGACTGTGTACAGAATGAAAGCTCAGGAGAGAAACTGAGACAATGAATTCTTGCCTCCTCTGCATCTACTATGTACAAAATCACAATCTGAGCTCACAACTGCCTGGAGATGTTTATAAAAACATACCACATAGGCTTCATAATATTGAGACTTACACAGAATTTCCTTTCCATTTGCTTAGCAACTTCCAGAAGGAGTTACTAGAATTATAGGTCAAGAAGTGCAGTTTAGGTAACATTGGGAGCTCTACAGTTGCTCCAGTACAGTACTCAGCTTCTTAAAATAATTTCTCACCTGCTCTTGGAGTGCAGATTTTGTAGTATCAAGTTTCTGCTCTAACGATAATACTTGCTTTTCATACTTCTGTTTGAGTGCTGAAATAATGGCCTCATGTTGCTCCCTGGCTCGCTGAAGGGCATCTGATCGCTGAAGTTCTAACAGTTGCTTCTGCATGCTTTCCATGGCTACCTCTGCCACTTTGGATTGCTTCAGTATCTGTAGGAACAGTATTAGGGTAGCTCCCAGTTACACATATTTTACTTTTGCTCCAATATTCTGTATGTCAGTTCAATTTTTTTGTGCAAGAGCTGCTAAAAGTTCCTAGATAATTCCTGGATTTTAATACAAACAAATTTTCCACCAGTGTATCCTATTCATTCATCACGTATTCAGCTTCTGCAATGACCAAAAAGCAATGTTTCAAGAGACTATCGTTTGTGTTTAATGCAAATGCACCACAAGTAGAACTGCAGATATCTTCCACAATAAACAGCTTAAAAATATTTGTAGTACCTGCTCCTCATTGGCAGTAAGAGTCTGAATTTGAGTTTCAAGGGCCTTTATTTGACCTTCAAGATGCACTTCCCGCTCCTTTCCATTCTGATAGAGTTTTTGAGACTCGCGGAGACTAACAGCCAAACCATCCTTCTCATCTTGAGAGAGAGACATAATAATTGTGTGAGAAACGTGGCCAGTCACCCAACAACTTCACGCAACATGACTGTTCAGCATTCCTGTGCTACAGAACCATTTGTTACAAGCCCTCCATCTCATACTGTGGGCAGTGAGACGACAGAATAAAAACAGCCAGTCTCCATCCAGTAACCACTTTCTCCCTCTGATAACTGGAAGCACTCTCATGCATTGTGCCTTCAGAACCGTAGCGAAAACAAGTCCCACTCTGGCAGCACTAGGAACTAGCATCATTCCTTACACCATTTCAAGGGACAAACAAAATAATTCCCCTGGAGGAACAACCACGACACAGCAAAATGGTTCACAGCTGAAGTTTTCTCTCTCCTTTACTGCTTTTGCATTCTAAAAAATATATTCTTTATTCTCTAAGGTCACAACACTTTTTTTGTCTGTTCCTATAAGGAAAGGGAGACCAAGACAACCACCAGCCTCCACTACAGCTTAGATCATTTTAGAAGAGCTTCTCTCTACGTATAGTCCAGGAAATGACTTGTTAAACCAGACAGCACCAAAAAAAGTTTCTTTTATTAGACATACACTTCTCCTATTGGGAGTTTGGTTTTGGTTGTTTTCCTTTTTTAATTATTTTTTGCACTTTTAACACACTACTTTGGCAAACTTCTCACTTTTCCATACATTTTTAATGCCTAGTACATGTGGACTCTGGAATACAATGGTGGTATTCAGAATGCAGTAAAAGTTAAGACAGTTATTCTGTTCGGCACCAATCCAGAGAATTTTCTTTAAAACTATGTTGGGGAGAGAGGGTTAGGTCCACATAATCCCAAATCAAGTTTATAAATGTGATCAATACCTGCAGAGGCATTACCTAAATGAAATCTCAGAATAAAAAAAGTTAATAGACACGAATAAAAACCAAGAAATAGAGATCCATACAAAAACATTTTACCTTTGACCATTGAAAGCTGATGATTTAAATACCTAATCTGCTGTGCACTCTTCTCTAGCTTTTCATTAAGTTCTTCTAGTTGTCTTTCTCTTGCTTTATTTAGAACCTGAAGTTGAAGAATCTGCATATTTTCTGAAGAATCTGCCAAATTTCAAATAGTATACAAAGTCAGCACAGTCAAACAACCAAGAAAGTCATGGGCGTAAGTAATTCCTGCCCCAATATACTTCTTTCATGTAGTGCCAAAGTCACTGTTGAAACACAAAACTGCATTTTTTTTAATCCATGTTTGAATGAGTTGCTCTGGCAGCAATGGCTGAAGAATTGTAAGAACTACCAGTGGAACTGAAACCTAACAGCACACCTAGATAAAGGTTTGTGTGCTGTGAATTCACACACTGTCTTGTGGCAACTATAAATTTTTGAGATGTCTAACAAGCAAAGTAGTTCTATCATTTGACCTGTACCTAACAGAAAAGCACAATGTGGCATCAGGCAAAGCTGTTTCCTAAGGTACAGCAAGTCGTTATTTTCCAATATTATAGACAAGACAAAGTGCTAGCAAGACTTGAGATCAAGCCATTAGAAATAATTTCATTCAGTCTCACCAATCAAAACTAGATTTTTAGTAGCCTGAAACTCAAATACCTTGAACAAAAAAAAAAAAGCTGATTTCTGGATAAAGTGGGGAGAAAAAAAAAAAAAAAAAAAAACAAAAAAACCCCAAACAAGCAAAAAAAAAAAACCAAACCCCCACAAACAAAAAAACAAAACCAACCAAACTAAAAACACCAAACAGATGTTAGGGCTGTTCCAGTGTAAGCTTAGAGCAAAACGAAAGATCATATACATCAACATTCTTTTAGTTGTCCCTTTACGAAATATCTGCTGAAGTCAACAGGTTTTCTGTTGCTGATTTCCAGTGGACTTTTCACACAAGCTTATTTCAAGCCTAAACAGCAAACACTTACTTTCATCACTGCCCAAAAATTCATGTTGCAAATCTTCAAACACTTCATTTCTTCTGGTTCCTTCTGGGATTACTGGAATTTTTTGATGAAGACCATTTTGGTAAGGTTTATAAGTCACTTTGTAAGATTCTGGCGATTGGCTACTGACGGCATCAGATGCAACAAATTGCTGTTTTGACAATATATACGTAAGAGGAAATAAGTCAGAACTACAACTGTAGTCTTTCTCAAGTAAAGTATTTCTCATTTTTAAAGGCTGACATTTAAGAAGAGCTCTAGCAGCTCTTCATTTTCAGGCTCCAGTCCAGCACAGCATTTAAGTGTGACAGAAATTTTCATGAAAGCTTCCACTTCAGGAGAGCAGTGGAGTGTCAACTTCAATAGAGTACGCACACACTTAAGTGAATGATATTCATTTTACCTAGCCATCAAGAGAACGAAAAAAAAAATCCTCCCATCATTGCTTAAACTGATAATAGAGATGGAAAGCATTTAGAAATATTACTACCAATAGCTAAATATCTGTGAAAATTTTCCAAAAGAGACAGAAAAACACATCAGCTTCTGAAATACCTTAAGATGTTCCTTTGGAGCATCTGAAAAATTCATTATTTTACTTTGTGGATTGTTAAATTCTGATTTATGGCCATTTGTATATGGCCTAAAGTTTTCAGGAAGATGATACACGTTGTTCTGCTGGTAGCAATTTGGAGCATTAAACCCATCTCTACCAAGATACACATCATCAGGATCCTCTTGATCGTTCTGGCCACAATAATCTTCTTTATCATCATATAAATGCTTCTCCTCTTCGTCACTATGTAGGCCATTCCAATTCTTTCCATGTTTTTCAACATGATCACGTTGCTGGTCACACAAGAATTGTTCAGGATACAGGTTTTGTCCTTGTTCATAACCCTAGGAATGGAAAAGAGGTTTAGAATTGCTCTTTCAACGCTCCAATTTCCCCTCCACCTCTCCTTTTTCTGGGGTTACCAACCCTCAGGTTAGATATACTTCAAATGAATAGCAAAACGTGTCATGTACATTAAAAGTACTTCTCTAATTTAAATAATATTTAGTATGTTATTATGAACAAATAGTTCCTACTAATAACATCACTGCTCACACAAGCTTACATTTTGAGGATCACTTATCAATGGGTGATCGTTCCACCTTCCATCGTGCTTCCCAGGCTCATGTGATCTAGAGAAAGACAAGCAGCTTAACTATGTACTTATAACTTCAGGAAAAAACAAACCAAACCATGTTTTTGTTAAATTAAATGGCATCTAGTTTGTTTCTCATAATACACAAACCATACTGCAAACTGCACTACAGCTCCCCTGTTACTTGGATTCCTTTTACACACCTCAGCAGCTGAGATTTTGCTCTGTTCTCAAAAGCACAACATAAACAATAAAAAATGATGCAAAACGTCTTACTGCTCCTCAGCCTCAGGAATGCTACAGTCCGAATAGCTGGAGAGTTGGTCTCCACTGTCCTCCAGCATATCATGGGGAAGGTCTGTCAGTAACTGTTGCAACTGAAACAGAACAAACAACATTCATTATCTGCTTTTCAAAAGAATACAGACAAGTTCAGTCCAAAGAGACAGAATTCACATGGAGACTTACACTACAGAATGCTTAAGAGACTAGAGTACCAACTGAATTATTTTTCTGGCAAACTTGTTAAGAAGCGAGCTGCACCAAAAAGAGATCAGGGAAATGCCACCAGATATAAACGTCCTGGGAGAGACTACTTTTGAAGAATGGTCTGCAAACTAATGCCAAGGTTTCTCCTCCCTAAGAGAGAGAACGTACTGGACATTCAAAACATGCTCTTTCTGAGGAGTCTGGATTAAAATCCAGATAAGAACTTGCCAGCTAGTGTTACTAGATGCAGGAAGTCATCACTGCAATGATCAGTGTGTTCAGATGTTCAGTGTGCTCATGTGTTAAGATGAAGTCACCAAGCAACCTGACACAAACAGAGAAAAATACCACCACTTCTATTTCAGGAAATAGAGAATTGTGTCACAAAAATAAAACAACCCCAACTCAAAAAAACCCTAACGCACACCACACAACCAAAACACTCCTGAACTTACTTGTTGTAATCATTCCATATAGAATGTACCTCTTCTTCCAATTTTCAGAGAGCCTTTTATATGGGGCCACTATTGGGCTTCTTGCAGATGTGAGCTACACACCCTTTTTTTTTACTAGGTGACTTGTGAACTACACAATATATTCAGAGTTATTACATGCAGTTTCTGACCCGTAACCATGTTTTTCTCTAAACTCTCAAAACATCTGTTAATAAGAGTAGAAACATTAGTCGTCCCATGCTAAATACCTCATTAGCTTTTCTTTGTTAAAAGACAAACAAACAAAAACCTCACAAAACAAAGACTATCATCTACAAAAGGTTTATCTTAAAGATACCATGTTCTCTCAGATGCTATTTTAGATGGTCTCTAAGACCAAAGGATAGGTGAGAAGTTAAGGACAACTTTTCTAAATGTCTACAGAACAACAGAGCACCAGAAGTTTGTTCCTAGAAATTCACTAGTGACATGATGAAGTTTCCCTATCATTAGGGTTTTCTCTAGATTTATTAGACCTCAGCTCCAAGAAGCAGGAAAGGAAAAACAGCATCGTTCACCGAAGATCCCCTTTACTTTGACCTGCTTGCAACCAAGGACATAATCAAGCATCGTAGGTTTTACTGGTCTTGCACTGTTTTGGAAACTTAAAGTCAAGAGAAAGCAGCGCGTACACAGTTCACAAAACTGAGAGTAAACTCATGAGAGTTCATATTTAAACTGAGCTCAGCCTACCAGGTTAATTAGCACAGGCCTCCAGATGTGGGTAAGGGTTACCCAATTCTTAAGATGTCAAAATACTCTCCTACCAGATAGGTGTCTCCAATTTTCAAGAAAAAAAAACCACCTGATTTGTTGTGGCAGAAAACTTCAACTAATGCAGAAAGTCATGAACACTCATGTTAAACACTTATTTTACCAATTCTCTTTATGAAACAAAAAGAACAGAAACATCCAAAGTATTTCAACTCCAAAGAAACCCCAAAACATTTGAATACATTCCTCGAGAGAATAGAGTATGTAATTTATAATCAGAATTTTTTAAATGGTTCCTTATTCTTTTCTAAGCTAACCAAATTTTCAAGTGAGAGCTGTTGTTTTCTAAGTATTTGTAGTAAGTGAAAAAGCTGTCAAGAAATATAAGATGTAGGCAACACCAGCCTTTTGCATCTGCTCTACTGCACCGGCAAGGAGTAACAGTCTTCCAGCCACTGCACTGCACAGGACACTGCAAGGCTCTTTAGATGCAGCATCTCATTATCTCTTTATTTTTTATGCCACTCCTGCAAAGCACAATCTGCACTTTGCTTTGCTCTTTAAAAAGACAACATAAAACTTTTTTTTGAACACTTAAAAGAGAGAAATGGGAAGAAGTTAGATACACAGGCCTAGACATTAAATAATTTGTTCTTTTTCACCTCTTGTTCTCTTGCATAATCCTCTTGGTCATAGTCTTCATCTTCATGTTGAGTTTGTAGCACGCCACTATCAAAGTCGAGGGACATTGTTTTCTAATAATGTTTTTGATTACCCAGCAAAACCTATTGCAAGACAAGAAAACATCACACATGAGTATGAATGTGGGGGGAATCAGAAAGTACCACCCTCACTTCCTGAATTAAGTAGCCAAACACACATAATGTATTTTTTGAAACAAACATTGCACATTAGCCACATCATTCACTTGAGCATTTGGTTCTGAGTACATCCAACACTACTGATTTCTAAGAACTCAGAATTTAAAATAGATTATTTGGGCTTTTCATATGCAGATATTATGCAATTATTGAATTTCACCTACAACCAGACATTATTTTCTTCAAGTACAAACACTGTGTTATACATATGCTGTGATACATGTTGATAGTTATGTCCACTTTTAAATCTTGTTCTGTTTATTTCTAAAGAATAACTATATTTTGTACCAAATACTGACAGTATACTGCTGCTTGCACATTTGGATAATAGTTCTGATAGAAAAATAGGAAAAGCATCATGGAAATAGGAAAAATAACATCACAGTTCCAAATTTAACCACTTAATGAAGAGACTCAGACTCCCAGGCACGCATCTACACCCAGCCGTGAGTTCACAGTCAGCTACAGCGCACAAGCGCTGGCCCACATCTGCTTGCCAGGTAAGTTACTCCCTGACGAAGAGATGAAGTTACTCCTTAACGACGAGATACTCCTGACAGGGCAGTCAGGAGCTAGAAACGACTGCTGAGCATTTTACAGGCACGTTCTTTGGGCAGACACGCTGAAGCCCTCACTCCGTACGAAGGACGCTTCACAAGAGCATGATTCCCCCGGTAAAAGACATCCCGTGCCATTTATTTCACGACGTCCAAAGGACCTGCTTGCCCGCTGGTATTCACGGAAACTCTCCAACAGCGTTCCCAGGACTCCAAACCGCACGGGTGCCGCTCTCAGTGCACCACCACCCCCACCCCACGATGGGGGGGGCAGCTCAGCCCCCTTCCCGCCACACCTGCATCCCTGTAAACGGCCACCTGCCCTCCCGGCGCCGCCCGCCCCTCTCTCCCTAAGGCCCTTCCCACCCCCACGACCAGAGGCAACCGGATGGCAGGAGGAGGAGGAAGAGGAGGCAGAGCGCCGTGCCGAGCACCGAGACTCACCCGAGGCCGCCGGCCTCCCCCGGGCACAACAAAGGCACACCCGCCGCTCTTCCGCATGACAACCGAACCCTGCGGCCGCCCCCCTGACTGACAGCCGCGGGAGCCAACCGGTGGCTGCAGCATCCCCTCGCCGCGCAGGAAGGGAGGGAGGAGGGCGGGACACGCTGGCCCCGCCCCCATGGCGCTCGGCTGCGCTGCAAACCCGCCTCCGCGGAACGTTCGAAAGCAGGCGCGCATGGCAGCGGGAACGTGCCTGGCTAGCTGATTGGCTAGAGGGCCGACCAATGGCGATGGTCATTTTGCGGAGGGGCGGGGTCTCCCCGTGACGTTGCGGGGGCGCCATCTCGCAGCGAGAACGTGGCGGTTGCCGGGCAACGGGCGGTGGCGTCGTCGGAGAGCCGCCCTCGTGAGGTCACGGCCCGGCGGGGTGACGTCACGTGTGGAGGGGGCTGATCCGGACGACAGCGTCACGATGGAAGCGGACAGAGCAGGCCTCGGTTTTGGGGCAGCCGCGTGGCCGGTGAGGCCCCGGGCTGAGCTGCAGGCCAGGAGACCCTTCGCGGGGGGGGGCCGCTCTGCTCCGAGGGCTTACCTTAATCTCTTTAAAAAGTTAAGTTGCTCCAAGCAAACAGACTTCTTCCACAGAACTGCCTGTAGCAAGCATTCCAGAAAAAAAAAAAAAGAAGTGAGAAAGGTTTTTCGAAGAGTGTTTGCTCAGAGATGAGGAAGATATGTAACAGCTCCATCTGGTGACGCTGCCCCTCCGCAGTAAGGGGGCTGCCTGCCCGCCCTGGCAGCAGCAAAGGGAACCCGTGTAGGAGAGAGGCGTTTGGGTGGTTTGTTCTAACGTTTATATTGATGGAAGCAAACAGATACGTGTGTTAATGTGTTTCAGTTAGTTTGTAGGAGCTCTGAAAATGAATGAACATGCTGTGCCATGTAAATGTGATACTATAGGCAAAATTAGCTGTTTTTCCCAGGGGTTTCTAGTAACCATTAGAACACAGATTAACCAATTCTCAGCATTTTCACAGCCATGAAACAATTAAAAAAAAAACCACCTAAATGTGCCCAACAATTCATATTAACTTTCTCAAGAACAGTACTTCAGAAAACTTTAAAAAATTCAGATAACTTTTTCTTCTTTTTAGCATAGTTACTTCTTCTAAGACTTCCACACAGGAGCTGATAGTGTACAGGAGGTGGCTGGTCCACAGAGGCTAAAAGCAGTGTTAATAACTAAGTGAAAGCACATAAATGTTAGAAACCAAAAACAGAGTTCCTATTTCTGGCTCCAGAAGAATGAATGTAATTTATTCTAGGAAAATGTCTGTTGCCTTTAATGCATGGATGTGTTGTGTTTGAATTGTATCTGTAATTAGTTGGATTCTTTGCTTTCTCTGACATCAAGAGATTTTGAGATACCCAGTTATCTCCCTTTCCTTCACAGATTTGCTTCAGTCATATACAAAAAGATGGAGGAGCAACAAAACCAAACATTCTTATCTTTCTTCTGTTTAAGTTAGTGGCATCCAAGTGACTTAGACTGTGTCATATTGTGATCCAGACATTACACACTGGCTCTGGATGTTTTTATGCATTGGTGAACTGGAAAAAAATCTCTAAGTCAGCATCTCGACTGACAAATTTGTACAACTTTGATCTCATACTATCACAACTCCAAATACTATTACTCCAGCCCCGATTAACTTTGATTTTTACTAAAATTAGAGTTCTGCATATTTGCCTTCTGTGACTCAGCTTTGATGCAAAAATCAAAACCGCCCTATGCAGCTCTTTCTCTCCACCTGACATGCCACAGAAGCAGCTATTTTTGCTTCATTGTGTGCACAACATAGTAATGTCAGGCACATGATGAAGTTCAGTAAGATGTGTGAAGAGAAAGGATACTATCCAGGGATTTCATATTCCAGTTACAGTTTCTTGCCAGTGAAACTGTAGTGACACAAAGTTTGAGCATTAACTCTTGCTGGGGGCCTTCTTCACAGGTGAAAACCCTGCATAGGATAGAGCAGGCTTGAGCTGGAGCCACTGGTCTGAAGGCTTGAGATATCAATAATGCCAAGCTATTAGCAAGGAAATCAACTGCTCATGTTTTAAAGCTTCTCACTGCTTCTGTATATGTAATTGAGTATTTTAGTCATGTTATTATCAAGGAATGAAATATGCCTGTTAGCTGAGGATAAGAATAAAGATATTCTTTAGTTAGCTCTACGTGTAGCTCTCTACATATTTTCCCCTCCAAGAAAACTTATTTCTTCAATAATTTTATGTGTACGTGACCCCTCTTGTTTTCTAGAAGAAAGAGCTCTTACTATAGTGTCGCATTTAACATGAGCAGAGGCAAAAGAACAGAATTTGTTTATTTATAGTCAAGTCTTCCAGCAATTGATGAACTCCACAACAATTGTCTGCCGTATGGAACTGAGCTGGTGGGCTAGAGATAGAATATCCCTGCTCATTCCAGAAGATATTATGTTAAAGGGACAACTTTCTCAGGACATCACCCAGACTACCAGTTCTTTTCTCAAATCCCCCTTGCCTTTCTTCAGTTACTTATTAAAATCACTGTTTCTTCAACAGCAAGATCAAGAAATCACCATTCACTCTGAATATAGGATTGCTCATATTTAGAGTATTTATTGTGGCAAAACAATTCACAGGTTTCCTTTAAAAGATTTATTTCCATGTTTAGGAACAAATGGACTCTACGTGAAGAAAAGGAAAACCATATCTTGTTTTGGAAAGAACACTGAATAAGGGCACATGCAAAGTTCAAACAGTCTTTTAAATAGTTTTCTTTCAAAATGTATCATTAGTTTTGTTCAGCTTCTCTAGTTTGTAAACAACTATGTAATCAATGAAAATATATTTACCCTACCTTTAAAAAGAGATGTCTCCAGTATTAATTGGTAGTAATATTAAAATCATATGCAAGACAAAAATATTAGGATCTAGCATGCTTGTCCTTTAACAAGTTCTATTCCAAAATTATATTACATATATTAATTTCAACTTTGTAAATGTTGCATAATCTCAAATCTTTGAGTAGTCAGACAGTTGTAAAAAATGATTAAGAAACTGGACAACCTTTCTGTATTATGAATGCTATTCATTTCAAACGTTACTTGCTAGTAAAGTGCTGTTACGAGCAAAATTACATTGTTAGTGTCTATCGAAAGCAGATGACATTTAAGTAATCATCAAATTGTATTTGTTTTGGCAAATAGTTAAAAGCTTAGACATGTTTGTTTAACCACCCCAAACTAATTCAGTATAAATAATATTGGTTTCCAATAATTCTATGCTAAAAGGCACATACTAATGTTCCAGCAGTTCGTTCAAGTGAGCTTTTGCATGTAGAAGTTTAATTGTGCTTTTAAATAGTTACTGATTCAGTATGATCTTGAAAGTGACATTTGTGCATGTCTAAAATACCTTCTCACAAATGAATCTCACACTCTGAAGGTATAATTTTGTTAAGATTATATATATCTATATAACTATGCTTGTTGATCTCTATAGATCTACATAGATATACACATATACATATATTCATACATACACACACAAAAGGGCAGCTTCTGGAACAGCAGCAGAAAGTGCAGTCTATACTTTTTTGAATTGTCTTCGTAATAGAAAGTTCTCAGTACAGTTTTCAGGTATGAATTGTCTTGGGATTTGTGAGATCCAAGGGATTATTTGTGATATTGCGTGTGTCCCACATTACTCTCTTTCCTCACGGGCTGCTTCAAGCTCACTTCACTTCCAGAAGAGATGATTGGCAAATTATTTTCCATGTGATACTGAATAAGATGACCCACACTATCAAATATATGGTCTTTGGTTCTCACCTAATGAAAGAAGCAAAATAATACACTTGTGGTTAGATTGTGCTTATAACTGGTTGGACAGGAGCCTAGCGCAGTGAAGTCAGAAGGCGTTTAAACTGCTGAACTCGCTGGAGCAGGATCTGGACAGCAATTCAGTCCTATCCTTTGACCCACTGTTACCTGACATGAAAAGTAGAGGACCAAGTTAAAGAGACTGTTTGTAGAACTAGGCTGATTCTGTTAAAGGGAATGAAATAACTTTTTTTCGCTCCACAGAAGCACGATATTTTTCCCTAAATCCCACTGAGGATTACTTTTCTGATCTACTCTCTCCTCTGACAGATGTCACTCAAGGGTGCTCTTCTAGCCCTGGGCAGAAGCAAGTAGAATTGAGTGACAACAAAGTACCTCCACCTTTTCTGTATCCAGAAGCGTGTTACTAATCAAATTCATTATTTGTTAGGGTTATTTTTCTAGCAATATAAAAACAACTCAAAGGATGTATTAAGTGTATGCACTAATTATCAGGACTTGGACAAACAATATTTAAGGATCTCACTTTTATTTCCATGGCACTTCAGTGCTTGTAAGTTCTTGAATTTAACTTTCAAACCTACTGAGGTCATTGGCTAAATTTAAATTGACCTGGATGGAATCAGATCCGTTCCACTTCTTGGAATGCACCCATGCATTTTTGACTGAAATATCTGAGCAGCCTTGAAATTTCAGTACATGAAATGTTCATACCTTGCCCTCAGGATCCACCAAGAGCAGATGCTTTGCTTGCCCTCCCTGCAGTCCACTGAGGACATACTGACCAGGTGATGTTGTGCTCTCTCGCACCAGAAAATCCCCATCGTTGACTAAGAGGCTCTCTGCTGCTTTCCTGTTTAATTTGCCATGGTAACAATCCTCATTCTTTAGCTGTTGCTTTATTTGTGGCAGAACACAGAGACCAGCTGTGTTGCTTGTGACGCTCTGCTGAGCAGCTTCCGGTAACTCTAAAATTGAATTAAAGGGAACGTATTAGACACTTCACCTAGGAACTTCAGCCTGAAAAGATGCAAAGGATGCAAGAGAGTATTTTTTTATAGCTTTTAAAAAATTCAAATGGTTCAGTCTTGAAGCTGTAATCAAACCAACCTTACAGACTGTAACCATATGCACACATGAATGCTCACAGCCCTCCAGTGCATCAGGTAAAATTGTCACACCATCTCCTCCCACACCTTAGATGGGAAAGCCCTGGGTCGCTAGGCAACAGAGATTAGAAACAGGAATTTTTCTGATGCTGTACTGTTTGGGGTTTGTATTTCTTTGGTAGTACTAAAAAGTGAAATCTACCCTTTAAAAAAAAAAAAAAAAAAAAGATTTTTGTTGGGTTTTAGCATCTTTTTTTTTTTTTTTAAGATCTAGTTTTTCCTTCTTCCTTAACAAGCTCTGGGAGATTGTCACAGATCATTGGGAGAGTCACGTTGAGTGACTCCAGCTAAGTGCAGGAATGTGAGACATGGCCAACGTAGCCAGAAGGGAAGGATTACAGCATGATGCATCTACTGTGAAAAAAAATGAACAATTACTAAATGTACTAACAAAACTGGGTGGCTTGGGATATAGCCAGTCAGACTGCAAATGATTCACAGGCAGGATTTTTCTAAGGAAAGTAAGAGGATACCACTTCTTCAATGGGATTGTGCAACCTAAGGCTCCTCAGGATATAGCCAGTTCCTTTTAGAGCATAATACAGCTCGTGTTGGAAATGTCTCAATGGTCACAGATTTCCTTTACTGTACGTCTGTCCAGTCCTTTGCCCACTTTCTTATGTGGAGCAACTCTGACAGAGAAAACACTCAGTGGGAAACTGTGAAAGGCAAAGCTAATAAATAAAGTATTTTCAGTAATGAGGACAATCAGTAGCAACTATATAGTCGTTTAATGGATATCCACCACTTTGAGTCTGTACATCGACACTTAATTTGACATATATTTAATAGATACTACCGATCAAACAGTTTGCTTTAGAAATTACTGGATGAGATTCAATGGTCACTTATGCAAGAATTGAGAAAAGATGGTCATAGCAAGCCTACTTTGACCTTGTGTGCTACTGCCTGTGAAACAAAGGCATCTGAGGCCACTTCCACCTCAGAGTGGTTAAGATCTTCAGCATGCAGGAGAACCTTCTTTCTTGAAGTATGGTGCAGTTCCAAGCTTTCATATAATCTTAAAGACTTCCTTATTACTACCTGTGGAACACTATTTATTGTCATCAATCACCTACAGAAGACGAAACGCTACTCTGCTTGCTTACCGTCACTACTTTTACTCTTTAATCCCCTTTGTCTTGAATTTAACAAGCAAAAAAAAAAACCAGCCAGGAAGGATTTCTTCCCCTCATCTTTTCTGTATTTCTTACAAGGAAACCAAAATCTTTCTCCATGCACATAGCTGACAAGACCCCCTCTTTCCAAAGCTTAGAAGGATTCGGTATTGCAATGGGAACCTACTGGCCTGACGCAGAGGGCTCCGATGGATCTGTGTTGTTGCCGTACCGCGGGCCGTACAGACTGCGGACTGCAGGGTCTGTGTGTTGATGTAACACGGATCATCAAACAGATCTGTTTTGTAGGCAGGTTTCAATAATGTTGCCTCTTTTTTTGTCTTCTGTGATCTTTCGCCACAATTACCTGCAATTAGGATATAGTATGCACAGATTTCCTTCTTTTTTTTTTTTAACTCAAGTTAAAATAACTGTAAAAGCTGAAATAGGAACATTGTTGGTGTTATATATTCCACTAAAGTCATTCAGAAGGAAAAGAAGAACTGGCAGATAAAATAATTTTTCTTTAGAACTAGAAGGCACAAGGTACACTATCCAAAATGAGTTAGAATGAAGGTTTCAAAATGTTTCCCGCTGGTTCAGTTCTGCTTCAATCAATGTCAATGGTAAAGCCCCCACTGATTGAAAAGAAATTAATACATATGACTCAACAGAGACACAAGCCATATACATTGTTTGTTGCAAAACCCTTTGCTTCCCCTCTGCACCAAAAAAAAAAAAAGCTTGTGGGAAGCTGAACAATTCTCTCTCTTGCTATCCTGGTGGAGCAGGGAAGATGGAGGAGGTTGGCGCTTGGTGGCTCTGCCTGGAGAGCCAAAGCCACATCTGTCAGGTTAGGATCCAAGCCTAGAACAGGCTCACAGAATGTCCCCTGCAGGGGATGAAAATAATAGCACTTCAGCTAGCCAAATAGCACGCATATTTTTGCTCTTTAGCAAACATTTTATTCATAGATCTATTCATCCATTCTTTTATTTGTTCACCCTCTCTCTATAGAAACCATTTGAGTCTCCTTTCCTTAAATCAGAAATAACACAAGAAACTGAACCATCCCCTGCGGACACTGTAATGGATCGCTTTAGAACGCTGCAGGTGGGAAGTCAGGAAGGATCACACTGCGCAGTGAACGAGATGAGCTGAGGAAATGTGCTCAGGGCATCAGCTGTGGCAAATGAAGTCCAGAAAGGGATGGAGGCTGGTGATCTCCTGGGGTCCCAGAGAGCAGGTTTTCCTAAAGGCAAATTGATCTCGGGCACAGAGCCACCACGGCAGGGGAAGGGCACAGTCACACAGAGAAGCCAGTGATGCTGGACCCAGGGTCACAGGTTCTGTTGGAACAACCACCCGATGCTGATAGATTGGGTCTCATTGAGCATTTGTAGGGGGAAGGGGTGTTTTCAGAGACTGATAAGCAACCCAGTATCTTCTTTTTTCAAAGGGTATGAAAGGGAATAAAACAACAAAGAGTATGAAAGAGAATAAAAAAAAACAAAGAGCTACTGTACAGTATCATGACAAGTAAAACAAGTAAGTCTGCCAGCAGAAGATAGATTAGTGGCCTTTAGAAAAGCTGTAAGGCTTTTTTGTCTGCCCTTCATCTAGGGAACTAAAAATGACCCACTAAGCAGAACACTTTTCACAATTGTATCGAAAGCCAAAGGGCAGCACTTCCAGGCAGTCTGCCTTGGTTATATGCATGAGAAGGAAAACAGTACATACCCACAGTTTTGTTTTCTTCTGGGCAATTTTCATATATATTGATTAAAGTTGGGCTGTCTGTCTGTACAAAAATTGTAAAAACAGTCATGTAAAATAGTCCCTTAGAAACTTCAGGTAACTTTACAACACCCATGAACCAGTTAATTGGGATACAGGTAACTAAACATATCTTCTTCACCAAAAAATTCCCATCTCCTCAAATATAATTTCATACTGATACTGTTCTTTCTACAGGGCATCTCATGTCAGTCCCCACAGAGACTGTTAACTGCCCAATTATGTATCTAAGGTTTAGTATACACCGTATAACTTATAGGTAATAAGTTCATATTTTCTCATAGATGTTCCTTGCAATAAAAACAAGGAAAAATAACTACAGACATCATGGTGTGAAACGGTCACGAGTTATCTGAGCAGCAGTAAAAGGTCATCAGAACTAAAAGGAAATAACAAAAAAGTAACAACACCCCATGGAAAAAAAGCATTTACATTTATGCGTTGCAGCGTAGCTCCTTGCAACAACTCTGGAGAGCTTTGAATGTAAACTGAGGATACAGTCAAACACCTTTTTAGAGAACTGTTGGAGAGATGAAGACCACCAGGCCCGCAGCTGAAACGTGGAGTATGGTTGAGATTACCAAAGTGAAAAATGGATGGAGCAGTAGCACAGGAATGCACAGGAACCTGGGAGCAGTTGCCACCAGACACAAACAGCACTGGAGAGCAGCAACTTTTTACATGGCACCAACTGGATTCCAGAGGGCACGTCTGCATGCGCTCCCTCCGAGCGAAGTGGTGGTGCCTGCTTCCCTGAGCGGGGAAACACCGCTGTTTCCAAAAACTCACACAGCAGGCTTTGAGGTCTGTGCAGCCAGTCTGAACTCGGTTGGTTTTACTCCCTGACTGCCTGGTTTTTATTCCCCACTATCCCAGGCAAGAGCCACATATACACGCATCTTTTGCTGCTGTGGCTGATTTAATAGAGCCTCTTGAAGCACTCCTGGGGTAATTAATGTTGTATATACATTGCAGTCAGTTAATGTCATATGTACAGGTTGTAGAGCATAATGGACAGGATGAAATATTTATCAGATCACAGAATCAAGAGCCAGGAGGTCCCAGATTTTGCAGATGTTCTCTCAGACAAGCCATTTAAATCTGTATCTATTTTCTTCTCACAGCTAACGAGTGAACAAGGGAATATTACTTGGTCTCCTAAAAGTACTCTAAGGACAAACCAGTTAATATTCAGAAAGTGCTTTGGGATTCAATTATGTACTAAGCATCATTAAATCTAGCCTAAAAAACCCTTCCCAGGATAATCAGGACCTGGTTCTAATGTTAATGCCATGCTTTACACCACAGTAACACTTTATTATTCATTCCCATAACAGCCCAGAAGATGATGTACTTACCAAGCAGTACTGCTTTCTGCACTGTGTCAGACAGTTAGCCCTTTGGTCTGTTTGCACTTTCATTCGCTTGTCTAACACTCCACCGGTGGGAGGCTCTTTCCCTGGAATTTCATTGTAATATTCATGATCCTCCCTCTCCTGTGAATTCCCAGCTGATCCGTTAGTATTTGCTGCCTCGCTGAAAAAATATGGGGTGGGGGGTGGGAAAGGCAACTGATGTAATCAACTGCTTTCCAGCGTAGGCAAACATCCCCAGTGCTTGCTCATCGCACAATACATAGATTAGCCATATGGAGGCTGTAAAGGGCTTTGGGCCTGAACTTTCAGAGCTGTTTATTTTTCCAGTTATTTCTTCCTGAATTAAAGAAGGAGTCATCACAGTCCAGCGTGCAGGGAGGTACAGTCATTTTCTTAGTACCAGGTAGCCTGGATCCCTTTTCTTTGCCTTGGAAATACAAGAGCCATCTACTAAGACTTGAAGAGAAGAGTGCCAATGCATCATTCATCAAGGTGTCCAAACTGTAGACTGCAAAACTAATTACTCTGCCTTCTTGTCTCAGCTGTATAAATCTAGGGGTTGCTAGGGCAGGGGGGCTTACAAGAGAAAATTAAAACCTCATGGCATTTAGTTAGACAAGAACTGCAACTGTTTTAGAAAATCAAATATTGCTACCAAAAAAAAAAAAGTAGTTTTCCTGTGTGGAATGTACTCTGATTTTAATAACCATAATCAATGTAATTGTTCTGTTTCAGCTTGAATAAAACACTGAATGACACGAAGGAGAGTGCCCAATGAGCTAAACCAGAACGATGATAGTTTAAATGTACAGCTGATACACTGCAAAACAGCGAGGTGCTTCCTGTGCTGTCTCCGGCCCCAAAATAAAAAGCTCATCTCAAATCTTACTTCTCTGTTTAACAAGAATATAATTGGATAAAAGGCCTGGAGCAGGAAAGAGATAAAGTTCAAGTAGTTGATTATGTGATATGCAGTGCAAGTATTTGATTATGTGATTCATAGTAGTTTGGGAGCGGGTGACTCATTCACACAGCAATATCCGACTTCTGTGCCCAAGGACCGTTCTCTGAGGTCAGGCTTAAGGAAGGAATCTAATTAGCCTCTTCCATCTCTCCTTGCTGTGATTTACTGGTGGCATAACCTACAGGGTCTCATAGGAAAGGCTCTTCCTCTGGTTATTGGCCCCAGGGAAAACAGACCAGTATTAGCAGTGGAATGGGAAGAAACACTATATACAATGAAATAAATACAAACTGGAGCTGGGGCTGCTGTTATGCAATAAAACCAGTCTTGTTGCACTGCGTCAGGCACTGTACCAGTGATACTGCCCGCACAGCGACTCCGGGTGCTCCAGACGCAGTTAGACAGCGGTACAGCTTTACCTCCTCGTCAGAAGTAGCAAGCAATCAAATTTGGTGTTGCAGTAAAGAAGTGACTGAGAAAAATAGGCATGGCTAGCCTGCGAGGGGAGCCATAAATCAGAGCAAGAATTGTGTTCCCAGTGCAATGGAAAAAGGGTAACTGAAATGGGGAACTGAATGGGGTCCAGAAATTAATCCAGGCCCTATATTGTGAGCAATATGCAGAGGACAAGGCTTCACACTTTAACGTGCCAAGCGATGGCCGTGTTAATCTCAGTACAGGCAGCTCATCTAAGTCACTCCGGGTGGCATCTGAGGCTGCTGCCAGCACAGGAGCAGAACAGCAGAAAGGTGAATGACAACGGCTTTTTTTCCCACCACTTTCCACAGCCACAGCAAGCTCAAACTTGGCATGGGTCAGGACTGAGCCCAGTGCATGTGTGCATCTGTGCATACAGTATTTATAGAGCTGGACTTACTTGGGTAGAGTAATTTGAACATTTATTCAGCTTACTTGGATGACTTAAGATAAGGCTGTTTTATCTAAGGAACAATACCGCTGAATTCTGTGTTACGCACCTGTACAAATGTCATGGAAACCAATGGAGTTTACTGGAATAAGCTAATTTTAGTCCATTATACTCTGGACATACAGCATATATTACAATTAGCATATGTCCAGAAAGCATCTTATTTATGGCTTACTCTTTGGAGCATATTGTTTTCCTGAAAAGTACCGAAGACAAGGAAACCACCAGTTAAGCGACTGAGAATGTGCTGACCTTTCATTAGATGTAACCAGGCTAGATGGGTTCTTCAGGTACTGTTTGAACCGGAGCTCAAAAGCCTGTCCTATGGTGTTTATCACCTCCTGCGCCATCCCGTTGGGACATTCCAGTATGTGGCATGCTGCAAAGAGACACCTTGCTTTAATTAAGTAAACGCACTTTATACCAGAACATAGAGACACAAGCTATATTGCTTACAGCAGAGAAGCTGGGCGTGAAATTATACATCAAGATAGCTTTAGGGCATTATACAGACTGAGATTTGTGATGCATTAAGGAAATTGCTCTAGGTATTTTTTAATCATAGTGTCAACTTATACCTCAATAAAAGAAACTCTCCATTTGTGCTTCCTGCAGAGTGCTCCTGTGTCTCCTTTTCTCTCCCTGCCTGGCGGAAGCAGGGAAGAGAACCAGACCTGCCAGTGTGCAGTTGTCATGTGAAACAGCACAAAGACACAGGTATGGGTGGCTGTGGCAGCCTGGAGGAAGGGCTCCCTAGGGGCAAGTCTGTGCTCCTGCCACCAGCCCTTGTTCTCACGCAGAGCCTCAGGAAACTCTGGTAACGAGCACCCTGTGTCCAGAACCAGCTCTCGCCTCTGCAGACGCACCGTGAGATAGCACCCAGGGACAGTCCTGGCCCAGCTGCCTGCAGGCTGCCAGGGTAAAGGAGTTGCACATCCCAGCATCAATACTGGAGCTTACTGGTGAACTCGCAGGGTGCCCCAAGTTAGCCAAAATAGTGGTGATAGAACTACAGAGAGGTGGCAAGCCAGACAATGAAGCTCCATCCCAGCTTCTCCAGAAAACATCCTGATCTTCTGAGCCATCCACCACACTGTAGAGTGAGCTCTCCTGTCAGCTGCCGTCATACCAACTTCCCAGCCACCGGCAGGTTGCTCTGAGAACTGTCTGGCATGGAAGAAGCAGCCAAAGGCCAGCCTTTCTTGTACTACAGGCAAATAATGAGAGGGGAGAAGGGATTTTACCCCTGGGTTTGCCTCCAGAGGGGAGAAGGTCTTAAATACCTGAGTATAAACCCCACACTGCCTTCCAGCAACGCACCCAGGAGTCCGGGCTCTTTCACTACCTTACCCCTCAGCTGGAAGCTGTCCCAGAGCAGGGCAGCCACCCACTTTGCCAGGCTCTGCCCTTCCTCCCCAGACAAGGCTGGCTTGGGAAGGCTCCTACCCCTGCACAGGGCCAGCAGCTACCACAGCTTTAGTCTGACCTGCGGATCCTCACCTCACTTCACAAAGAACACGATGTTGAAAGCCACAGCCTGCGTGCTATCACCCATATCCAGGAAGGGAAGTCAGAAATTGTACAGAGTATTGAGCAGTTCAGTAGCTTTCTTATTTTAAAACTCAAACAATTCCTTGGTACAGATAAAGCAACCATAAACGTGTATAACAATCGGAAAATTGTTTCCATACCTCTCTGATTAACGGGATCTTTTGCTACATATGCGACATAGTCTGTGGTATCCTATAGGAAAGAAGACAACAAATGCCTTTAAAATTATCATTATTAACAACCCTACCATCATAGCAAAGCAACTGAGTCTAGAGAGGTTTATTTTTTGCTTTTAAAAGCATGCATCTTTCAGGGAGAACCAGCCCAGGTACTAGCACAGTGGGCTGAGGGACAGACCAGTGACACACTGGTGGCTATCAACACAGCAATTGTCCTGTCTCTTGTAATAAAAGCACGAAACCATGTGGCATTCTTTGAGTCTTCAATAAACTGAGTTTTCAATTCCAAACTCTGCAACAGGAGTAGAAACACAACGGGTGCCTCATCAGCAGGCAACGCCGCTCTCTTCCGCTGCTCCCACAGAGCTCGGAGCCTCCCCTGCGTAACGCACTAGAGCGGCACGACTGCCCCTGAGAGATTTTAGCTGGAACAGTCCTTATCAACAGCTATGGAAGATAGAACAGCGCTGAAATACTGCCAGAATATTCCTGATTTGTAGGATGAAGATTGAGTTTTGAAGGCACCTTAGAGAGAAGTTGGTCTTTAAAGCACTGCGGAATACAACAGGCATCTGATCTCAATCACTGCTGCCCGATTTTAGTCCAGCTACGATCAGGTTAAATTACTCTGGACCTCAAGGCTGCTGCTGAGATCAGACAACCTCAGTATAATTAGTTGTCTGTTTCAGATTCTCTTTCCAGCCAACACTGAAATAATCCTCACTTTTTCTAGTGAAACTGAAAAGGGAACAGGAATAGAAGAATTAACATTTCTAGTCATACTGCAAAAGCAAAGAGTCGCTTGATAATTCAGTGTTAGAGTAAAGATGGTGAGGTAATGAATAACGTTCTTTTAATTATTAAAGATGCATTTTGTTATTTTGGATCTTTAAGGCGGGATGGGGAAAATGCAATTCGCAGCTTAAAGGCATGGCTCTCCTGAGGGAAGATGCAATCAGCTGGCAGGAAACGAGGCCCCCATTTGCAATATGCACAAGAATAACCATTTAATAATTCACAATGAATGACATGAGAGGCAGGTCTTAGGGCCAGCAGAACTTGTCCTAGATATTTTTTTTAAATCTCCAAAGTTAAGATCATTAAAACAAAGCAAGCTAAATACTTCTTATGCATTTAGTGAACTCGATTTCCTTCCTTTTCCTTTCAGGCTTTTCTAAAAGTTCATAAATATTTTAGGATACATTTTTTAAATAAATTAGATCTAGAGACCAACAAGAACCTAAAGTAACTGGAGCAGCACCTGCTATATTTATATCTTTGTAATGTTTAAGTACATGCGTGGATGACTTTGCTTTAAACTGGCTTTATTCTTGGGCAGACTATTGCCACTCCTTAACAGCGCAGAGCAACAGTGAACTGGATTTAGACCCTGAATATGGGGGCAGGTGGAGAGACATGTCCTGTCTCCCATTTTAAATGTAAAGGGAATTTGGGAAAATTACCCAAACAAGCCACCAAAATTGCCCTTTATGTGGATCTGGGTTCCACTCCAGTGTTATCAAGAGCATGGCCCAGAGCCTTCTGTTTTCCCTGTTTCATAACAGAAGAACAGGGAGACGTTTAACAAAACTGAAGGGCAGAAATTCAAAACTGATTTAAAAAATACTGTTTTCATAACACATGGAGTGTGAGATTCAGAACGCTGGCAGGGCTGGACTTGCATAGAGTCAAAGAGGAAACATGGCATGTTTATGGATGACAAATTTCTGGCTTACAATCACTGCAATAAAGAGTTTGGAAGAGGACAGAAAGCCTCTTGCATGACAAGATCAGTGAGTTCATGACTATTACACTAGGAGAAAAAAACCCTTATCTGCAGGAAAAAGAATGTTACGCCTCATCTGTCTTACAGGAGCTTCGCTTGACTCAAAGTTCATCTAAAATTTAGAGGTGCTGGTTCTGACTGCTTTTGTGACAGGTATTGGATTACAGGGACCACAGAACTGTTGCCATTCCTACATTTTTGTGTTCTTATTTTCAGGTCCCCAAGTCCAGAGGGACTTGAGTCAGCTGAGGCTCACTGATGAAGAATGGGAAAGGTAACTGTACAGAACTATCAACAATCCACAAGTCTCTATTACAAGTCTCCTTTCCAGTCTCAGTCCCTCAGTTTTCTTGTATTACTGGTCATGATCCAGAAGCGTGGTGTACTCTGTTAGTGCTTGTGGATAGGAAGGGATGAAGCAAAGTATCTGCAGGTACTTTTATTCTCATAATAATTTCATTATACCTGCGGAAGTGTATCTTATAAATCAATACTTACTGGGTCACCTCCAGAAGCAAATGAGATGGACTGCATGTGATGGTTGGCAATAATCTGAAAAGCATGACAAACTAGTTAAACATGTCCATGTGCCACACATTTAGAAAACAGCAGAGCATATATCTTCATAGAGCAAGCAGTTAAGTTCCTGACAACCCAATCCATTAACACATGCATGTATCATTTGAGAAGGAAGGAGATAAAAACAGGAATATTTTTGAGACTAGCCATTCATGTTCAGTAATGTCTAGATCCCTGAGTAATCTTCCTTAAAAGGTTTTCAGAATGAATTCAGCCACCAACTTCTAACCTGGTCAGTATGACAATAAATGAGACTTTGAAAGGGAAATAACTTGAGACAGTGGATGCATTTACAAAGTCTTGAGAAATTAATTCATTTTAATTTATCTAAGTGCATGGTGTATACAATGGTAGCATTTTTATTAACAGACCCTCATATTCTCTCAGCACTAGCACCAAACTGTTACCTGGTAGAGATGTCACTAGACAAATCAGACATGAACTCTTCATGGTTTCAAACACTACCTCATCTCTGGAGACAAACTGTTCTTTATTATAAAAACAAGTGCAATAGGTTATGCAAGTGGGAGCACAATGAAACACGGTGGCAGTGCAAGAACAGAATAGAATAAATAGGATTTTCCAGTAGCAAAGGTCTCATAATGAAAGACCAGAAGGAATTTCAAGACAGTTCCGTGCATGTCCCTGTGTGTGGTGGCAGGGCACATCGGTGCATTTGGAAAGAAATCTGCCTAGCCATCTTTTAGCCCTGTTACCAACAGGAACAGGTTTAAAGGACCATACTCTACCTGCCAACCCGCAGAGCTTCGCCTGGTTTGGGGAAACCCTTTACTGCTGTACCTTCAAGGAAGGGCGACCTGGTGCCATAAATCCTTCCTAGTACAGGGGTCCAAGGGACAGGAGACCCCTGCGCTCGGGTGGAACCCCAAGAGCTGCCCGACACTCAGCACAGCATCAGAGTGCGGTGATTCCTCACAGCCAGTGAGCCAGACCTGCCTCCCTGACATTCCCCTGCTCCAGCCTGGAGGGAAACCTGTTGCTGGCCCCGGGTGAGACTGTGCTGGGAGCAAGGAATTAGGTGGGCAGGACAAAGCTCCTTATCACATCTGCCAAGAAGGGAGCACACCCCAGTTGCAGGGCAGAGCCAGGGTCTCAGGAACACATCTCCATGGAGCCCGGAGACTTTGCAGAGTATAACTCATTATGCACATGTATTACCCAGCTGTAAACTAGCTTTGAACGACACCAGAGCCAAGCTCTGACTCATTGCTTACATCAATTTTTCTTCCCTAGGACTTGTCAGAAACTCCATTCAGGACTAGTGCCTTGTTTATTAGGCACTGCACAAGCAGAGACACCACAGAGAAACAGTCAGGATCCCTCCCCACGGAAGACACCGTCATAAACAGAAAGGGCATGTGCTGCATATCCAATTCCTCCAAAGTGCTCTCATTTATAGATTCACAGGCACCATGTAATTCAGCTTTACCAGGCATGCCCAAGAAGACTAAAGAGCGCTGCTTTCCCTTCGAAGCGCCCAGCCTTCCCTTCAGAAGCCGCAAAAGGAGGAGAATACAATAGCACAGAGAAAAGGGCACTGATTTATGTGTCCTACCTGCTGCGTGTCAACGTTAATCAACGTGAGGCTGCTTGTTGAAATGGTCAGCTTTATATTCACGCCAGAAAACTGAAGGTTGCTTTTGCCAAGTACAGAAGACAGAAACTTCACTGGAGGCTTTGAACAAGGAAGCAAAAGAAAGAGGCTGTCAGCCAAGTCTGTCAGGGGCAGAAACCTATCAAAGTCAAGTATCTTATTGAGAATTTCAATGGAGCAAGGATAATGGCTTGGTCAAATGCAAATAGATCTTATAACAAGTATCAGCTCTGAATACAATACTTGTAGGCATGGTTTTTATGTCAATAATGGGAAAAAAAAAAGTTTTAGAACAAAATCCCAGTGAGCTACAAGATATAGCTGGCTCAGTAATTCAGAACGCGTAGCTTTCCTGCTGAACTCTACTGCATTTCCTAGGGACAAAGCATTTCTGAGTAAACCAAGAAATTCTCTCATGTATTCATTTTTCAGGAGCATGTTCATTCCCCCCAAGTTACAGAAATAAATCAGTAACTTCCACTGGACACAACCCAAGAGCAGCCACTGACATTGCCCCTCACTGCATCCCAGTTATTAAATAAATGATTGGACCATAAAACACTACCATCTTAGTTGTGTTTAATTTTTTGCCATTAGTTACCATCAGGTGAACAAGTCCCCTTTTGCTATCAAAAAGGCCTCCCACATTTTACCAGAAGCTAAATCTTGTAAAGCACTGAGCACTGCAAAGGCCGATAGGAGCGGGAACTCTGTGCAAAGCATTAATCCAGAAGAAAATAAAATATGGCACAGCCTCGGCCCCACACCGAGCCAGCTAAACACCCTGCTACAAACACTCTTCCATGCTATACCAAGTCCGGATGGATTAAGGTGCATCAGCTCCAGCACGGATTGAAGCCCTTCAGGGAATCACATATCCAGCTTATCCAAAGCAGATTCCAAACATTAATCGTTCAGTCAAAACAGTATTTACCTTCCGCTTTTTTATAGCTCCATTTGTACCTGATACAGCTTCGCACAGTCGGCTTATTGCTTCCCTGCAAATAGAAAAATACAGCACAAACTGTTGGATCGTTCCACATGCACCATCTGTAACGGGGCCAGAACCCTGCGATTTATTGTTATCGTCCCACTTATACACACTTAAATCTTCTGGAAGGTCTTTCACAGTTGTTTTTCTTTCTTCTTTCCTCCCACTGTTAAAAAAAACCCTATTTAACAAAATACAATGACTCAGCAGCCTAGTTTGGGTTGATTCTTTTTCTTCCTAAAACATTTCAGTTTCATCTAATGAAAATTTGTTTGTTTGTTTTTTAATCAACTAACCACAAGAAACTCAAACAACCTAATGCCTTCAAATCCTTTTTCTCAGTACAGCTGACCAGTCTCTCACCTGACAGGTAGGAAGCCCTCCCTGCCTTAATCCTTCTTATTCAGAGCAGCAGGGGTGTGCTGAGTGAGCCCAGCTGGTGCCCTCCTTGCCTTTCTGGTGTTTGGGGTTTGTTTGTTTTTTTTTTTTAAAAAAAAAAAAAAAAAAAAGTGTGGGGAAAAAAGGAGTTCTAATCAGCTTTTCCAGTTGTTTTTCAAATCTGAGGTCTCAATCCGTACCTTTCCATCTCTGGCAGGTATGTCCCACACTAAGCGTCCTTTCCCAGCCACCCGCTATTCTCTGCAGTTAGGGGAGCAGAAGGGTAAGGCATAAAGCACTCACAGTGTTTATCGATCCGTATCAAAGACAGCTAAATTACACATTTAATATAACATAGTGGTGCACTGTGCCCATTTTCCACACTTGAGCAAAGAAAATCCTGATATATGCTCCAGCAGGTGACTGGTTGGACATACGGCGGAGCACGCGACTGCCCTGCCCGACGTCGATACAGCAGCTGGAAAAACCCGCGTGCTGGCAGTCACAGGCTTTCCCCTGACTGATACTTACTGTGTGGAAGTCAACATCAAAACAGTGACTTACTGGGCTGGGATGTGCTTAGCAAGTTTCCTGAACCTTGCCTGGACACCTCGGTCTGACCTCTCCAGCCGCCCTGGCCCTCTGCGGTGGGGCTGCCAGGGCGAGCTGCGCCGCCGTCCCCCATCACCCTTTCAGGCTTCGGTTCCCAGTGATTTTATTTTAAGGCTGTAGCCTCAGCCTTTCTCTCACATCTGAATTCAGACCTGAGCTTTCAAGAGCTGGGATTTTGTTTAGTTCTTAAGGGGAAGGGAATTGTTTGTTTAATTATTTGTTTATGTTATTGGATTATTATCCAAAGAGCTAATTAGGAAACGAGCTAGTTAGGAAAGTTTATCTGTTTTCTGGCCCTGGTGCATGCGTGGGAGGAACACGCCACTGGGCTTCATTTCCTGAGAAAGTTTTGGTTCAGAAAGGCTAAAAAATATCAGGAGACCATGCAACAGCAGGAGGCTCCAGCCTGTCCCACGAAGCAGAGGTGCCCTGGTGAGGAGCATGGTCCCCCCAGGACCCTGCATCGAGCCCAGGGAGCAGATCAGACCACAAATAAAGCCAGCACAGTGCCAGTGAACCACAGCATCGCTGCTGCCTCCTGCGCAGTGCCCACGGACGTTACTACACTGATGGGCTACGTGCTTACAGCACTGAAGAGCAGTGATGCCACACTGAGTATTCCTACCAGAGAACATCCTGAGTCATTCAACCTGGAGACTGTCAAATGAATGGAGACCTCACCTATGGCAAAATAATAAAAATGCAATGAATATTTTCTGAGTGAAAAGAGCAAGTTAGAAGAGGAACCTCATCATGGGCTACACACGATGGGTCAGAAACACAGCTTATTAAACACCGCCTTTTTTCAGCCTTTTAAAGCAAAGCACTTCCCCCTTCATAGCTGAAAATATGCTTTTGAAGCAAATTCCTGATATCCTTCTTGTTTAGCTCCTGTTTTATTTAGGTGTTACCAGTAGAAAGGCCAAAACTTAGACAAAAAATACGGGAAAGGCATCCTGCAGGATGCTCTTGCAGATTCCAATAATCAGCTTGGAAAATGAGAGCTCATCTTCTCATTCAATATTAAAGGAAATTAAAATCAGAGCCAAGACATTAAGACTACCTGGAGCCGTCAAGTCTAGCTCTACCTGGGAAGACAACCAGATACAGAACAAATTGGAAAAACAGGGAAGTCTTCTATTCTGGTGACAAATGAGTTCTCGCACACTTCAGGCAGCCCATGTGGAATAAGGAGACATAGGCAACACTGCCAGCAGTGGACCTTGTTCTAGTAGAAGCCAATGTGGTCACCGCCCACCTCACCATCCTCTGAAGCACTTGTCCAGCAAACAGGAACCAAAAAGTGGGCAAATCATTCCTACTTAAGAGTTTCTACTGCCTCTCTTTGGTAGGGGCATCGTCTTCTCACAGACATTTCTTGCTGCGTATCTCTGGGTGGTTTCTCCAGATGATTTAACAAACGTTCTCTAATATTATTTCAAAGATGTGAAAAGCAGCAGTTTGGTAACACCTTGCTGCTACAACTGACTGCTTCCAACCTTCAGTCATTTCCATGGGGCAGGTGGACCTGAACTAAAAACTGCCCTGTACGCTAGGAAGAAAAGAAACCCTGGACACCTCCACAATAACCTGAAATAGGATTTACCGTATCTGTGTTTTCTTCCTGGAAACCTGTATTAATTCATTCTTACAGCCATTCATTTTCAACCACTTGCTCAGGCAAGTCTCTGCCTTTAGATCTGCCTGACGGCGTATACATGCGCGTAGGCTGCACAGCTCATTGGCTTGTTCCTGGATGAATGGGCAACCTTACGGGTTCTGGCATTTGCTTGTCCGTTTGATATCTTCCACATCTAAGGCAGTAGCAGAAAATGTGGCCTTGTTATCCCAGTCATGTTGCTGCTTTTTCTTTCTCTCCTCTTTGTTATTCATCCCAAAGCAAAACACTCTGGGGTTGGTTTTTTTTTTTGTTTTTCTTTTAAATCACCCTGAATGAGATAACTCCACTGGTGTACTCTGCAGCAGCTCTTCTTGACCCTGGGAGCCACAGAACGAAATCATGAGAGCTGTGAGGAATTTAAATTGTTGCTGGAGTTTAAAGCAAAGAAAATCTTGCTCCTCAACTCCTCAGGCATCTTCTGCCATTTGAAGTGGAATCACTGTCAGTCCCACAGCACCCACGTGATTACATGAACTGGTCATTGTTTCACTGACAAAGTTTTCACTTTCCATAGTGAATGGCAGAGATTTGGGTCAGCTCTATTGGCCATCCTGGACAATACTACTCTGAAGCACTCAGGTCCCCTGGGCTGTCTCCAGCAGCAGACCTGCCACAGAGGCAGAGATCCTGCTCCCGGCCCCAGCAGACGCCCATCCATTGCAGGGAGAGTTTCCTAGGAGTTATCCTGCTGGGCACCAGCTCAGCCAGGATCAAGGCTGGCAAAGTTCTCTGGGGGCACCTCTGTGAGATTTGGGAGGTGGGATGGGGATGGGAAAGCAGGACCATTCCTCTTTGACTGAGACACCGAGGCTCCTGAGCCCACTGCAGCTCTCACTTTCTGGGCTGGAACACACTGAACTGGGACAGTGACACAATCCCTGTGTGACCGAGCGCTGCAGCAGCTGGCAGCACAGGGAATTTTTGGTTGCTCCCCAGAAAGCCTGGTGCGGCCCCTGAGCCCCACAGGGCACGGCTCCCTCTGCCTGCTGCGTTAGCAGCCAGCCTGCCAGCTGGGCTGCGGCCATTTGGCGAGGGCTTGGCAAGCTCTGGGGCAGGAGGGAGCGACAGGGACAGCCCCATTTTTGGCATCTCTAAGCCTTGAGATCAGGTCAGCTGTACAGTCTACAGGTTTTCTCTGGGTTTGGACCTCTGGAGCGAAACCCGCAGCAAACACTTCTCCCCGCTCCTCCCAGAGCGTGCAGGAGGGCACCACGCCGGCAGTAACAGTGAGCCGCTTTGTCCACTGTTCCCCCAAATGAGAGCAAAAGATGAGAGATGGGCTGATGTAAGCGAGTAAGCATGCTGTTGAAGATTTGCTTTTAAGCATCTAGGGCTCTGCCTACTCTGTCTAACAGAAAGGGATTGTGCGTCTCAACAAAGTTGAAATTAATCTTCCAAACAAAGTCAGCCTTCTTCCACCAGCCCTCCCCAGCAGCACGTTTCAGATGCCCTTCGCCGCCTGACCGTTTTCGAGTTTGCAAGTTAATGCCCCCATCTGAGATACAGAATCGCTTTTCCCATAAATGCCCAAATATAATGACTAATAATTAGC
This sequence comes from Tetrax tetrax, assembly GCA_009806455.1. Lineage (NCBI taxonomy): Eukaryota > Metazoa > Chordata > Aves > Otidiformes > Otididae > Tetrax > Tetrax tetrax. Next base: position 81,942 of record WHYT01015936.1, on the reverse strand, counting down.
CTGATTTTAACAAAAGTGGGAAATGCATAAGGGGAAAAGAGCCGAAGGGCTGGGCATGGGAAGTGCCCGTCAGGGCAAGACCTGCCGCAGCACAAGGGCGACAGCCCAAACACGACTTGTGCTGAGAACAGCAAGCACAGCACCTTTACAGGCGACCATTCAAAAAAATGCAAAGCCTCTTAAGCAGAGGAACCTGTTACCCTTATTGCTATTTCTTGGTGTTACTCTTGTCATCTACATGGAACTTGGGATCACAAATCTCTGCAAAAAGGGAGGGATGTCATAGGAGCGTGTGAGTTAGGTCACAGGCGGGCACGGCACAGAGCTGGAAGAGAAAATTGTTACAGCGAAATCTCCTCTGCCGACCTCCTCACTGCACAGCCGCTGAGGGCAGAGAGCATCTCAGCACCTGGCCCTTCCCCTGCTACGCTGCGGTCATTCAGCGCGATGGCCATACGGCATCTCTGCACCCCTGCCCGTTCACAACGCTGGAGAGGCCGCTTCTGGCCTTCCCCGACCCTGTGCCTGGTGAGTGACACTGAAAATGCAAGTCCATTAAGAAACTAGAAAAAAAATCCTCCATGCTCATCTCTTTTGACTCCGTACAGCACTTTGGCAAATCCAAGTTTGCTGATTGTTCCAACGTTCATGTGAGGTAGGTAAATAATATCTTTAGTTTTAGAGATCAGGAGACTAAGAATGCAAATACACATGAAGTAAGGCAAGGAGCAGACATAATTAGAGACCCGCTCTACACCACTTTAAAACAGAAGATGCCTTGTTGCTTAGTGAAATGCCATCAGAGTAAAAATATTTTTTACCCCCAGTACAAATAACAGAGACAATGAACATGGGATCATTTCCAATAACTCTGTGGTTGGTGCATTGTGCGTGCTGTCTATAAACTTACTCCCCCCAGAGAACAATGGGGGAATAATCAATGTTATCTTCGCTCCAGTCAGCTTGTAATCGATCGAACTTTAAAGTTTGCATGCATGAGCTCAGCACTTCAGCATTCGGTTTGCAAACAGTTTAAGTTTGGAATTTCTCATGCACAAAAGAGGTCATTAAGGTCAACAGGGGCATTTTTTTTAGGTGATGGAAATATTTCCATTGTTAAGTTTTCATATAGCTCTGGTTAACAAAACCTTTGCTATTTGGGCCAAATTTAAGTTGGCAAGCTCTCCTCACACAGTAATTCATAGGCATTATTTTCCAAACCATCCAAATCTCCGTTTCGTAAGTGTGGCAGCACAGATACTCCGTGTCTTGCAAATGGGAGATAACCTCGCTCTCCGGCTGCGGCTGCTGAAGAACAGAGTGGCTGGGTCTGAATGTGCCAGGCTGACTGCTTCGGGCTAAGTGGCTCTTTCTGATCAGTGAACGACTGGGCTGAGGGAAGTATATTTGTATCTCAGGCATTTCTTCATAGACACGTGCAGGAACTGGGTAAGTGCGTGCTTATGCTGATTGTAAATGTCAGCAACCCCTGGTTTTGAATATAAAACAAATCGGGGCCGCTTTCGAGTGCGGTATGTAGGCATTAAAGGACTCAAGTTTTTCAGTTTCTTCCTTTTAGCTGATAAGTCTGGAGCCAATAGGTAGAAATGTAGCACTTATCTCTTCATGTTCCTTTCCCCAGGATTTCTTTGATACAAACACTTGAGGAAGCAAAAGAGCATCTATAAATCATCCGCCAGCAGGAAGAGCTGGGCAGGCACAGGAAGCCTCAACCACACTCCTGGCATCCTCAGCACGAACCGTGCCAGAAAAGTAGCTGAGGGGCGGAAGGAACCTGTCTATGGCTGGACCAAAATACTCTGCGCCCACTCGTCCCTCCAAAAAGCCCTTGGAGGTGCCAGGATGTCGGGTGGCTGCCCAGTGAGCACCAGCCCTGGCTGCTGGACCGGTGAGTGCATCCCAGCAGCGTGCAGCGCTCTGAGCTGGGAAGAGGGTGAAAACTCGAACACTCCTGCACTCAAATGAATAAAGGCAAGAATAAAACTGCGCTTTTCTGTTCCTGACAGGTCATTTCAACAACCCCACAGGTGCATCTATTAAAAATCTAAATCCCGTGATGTGCAGGAACCTGCAACAGAAGTTGCAAGCTTTTCAAAAGACCACAAAATATCTCACATTTAAACCACATTCAGTTGTATCCGAGAGCAAAATATCCATTGTGTTCTGATTTGCAGCCTGGAAACTTAGGCCTGGAGGACAGTTGGAAATGACTGTATTTCAACACGTTTTCCTTGTGACTCTGCCTCCAGCTGAGCCTGGCCTTGGCGCAGATGGGGCCAAGCGATGTCACCATCTGATAAAAATTCATTAGATGATCTCACTAGATTGAGAAACCGGTGGCACTTCCTGCATCAGGTGTGAAGCAGGGTGGCAGGGAGGCCCACAAGCACCCAGGCTCGCCAGCCTGGCCGCCCGCAGACACAGCAGCACCCACAGATGTATCCCGCGTCTTGGGCGAGCCGAGCCCGTGCGCGTGGCCTGGCTGCTGCCAGCACCCAGCTAGCTGGGCTGTCTGTACCGTGCTGCGCGCGGCAGCACGGGGAGGCTCTCTGCGTCCAGAACAAGAACTGGGAGAGAAATCAGGTCTGTGGCTGAAACGATTCATTTTCCGGTGCAAATAGCCTATTGTAATGATCAAATAATTCAAATCATCGTTTGGGAAAAAAAAAACAAAACAAAACATACAAACTCCTATTCAAAATTGTCTCAGAGCTTGGCACGCACCCTTGGCTTTATACAGAAATTAGCACTCACGCTTTTCATTCTGGGGCTGAATTTCAGTTTGATACCACCTACCTGGTGACTTGCGTTCGCGTGCCAAAGTCCAGGGACCTCATTGACTGCAGCACTTCAATACAGCCCATATACTAGGGAAAACAGACAGAGAGCAAGGGCTACATTAATAGCTAGCAAACGGGTACGAGGAGGATCACAGAGGGAAGCGAATGTGATTTCAGTCCACTGAATATATGCAGAACCACAGTCTGAACGGAAAAATCAAATCAGCCATCCTAAAGCTGCTTCCTAAACAGATCTTGTTTTAACTGTAAAGTGTAGAAAAGAGCAGTAAAGATGCCAGTGGCTTCAACAACATAGCACAAAAAAAAAAAAAGTAAAGCACTCTGGGGACACAAATCCAGTCATTCCTTTTTTTTGCCAATTCTGCTTATCCTGCCTGTGGCACCGAGCTGGGAGGAATACATGAACATTGGAGGGAAATTCCCGGGGAGCAGAGGGCTCTGGAAGCCCCAGGGGACCGATGCACTCAAAGCCCCAGTGCAGAAGAGCTGAAGGTCCCTGCAGAGCAGTGGGAGGCATTAGTAGGCAGGAGGAAAACCACTGGCTCCATGCTGCTGCACATCTGATGACAAATAACCTCTGCAGAAGATGAAGGAGGTGGAGTTGCAACTCCAGCTCATAGCAACAGCTCTTAAGAGCCTGCACTATAAACCGACCTGCTTTGAACTAGAGGCTGACTCCCACACTTCTGTTGCATGGGGCAGAGCTGGGGGCTTTTTCTACACTCGTTTGGGATTTGCATGGGACTGATTTTCAGAAACATCGAGAATGTGATGACGTGTCAGCCCACAGACTCCTTTGATGTTATGTACAAACCTATGGAACATTCACATCTCAATGAAGTGCACTAGGCTAAGTCTATCCACTGAGTTTACCTCTCCCAAAACATACCTTACTAATTCTTACAGCATTTCTGTTGATACCCATCTCCCTGCTGCTGAAGCATCCTGACATGTCCATTTCACAAGGCTGCATATGTCTGGGTCTCTTAGTTTCCATCCCCTCTTCCACAATGAATTCTCCTGGAAGGAACAGGGCTTTTGGGAGCACCCTGCAGTGCTGACACAGTGCCCGTGGGCTGCAGTGACAGCCTGCCTGCGCAGACCTTTCCTGCAGAAGGGCAAAGCCTCTGGGATACAGCAGACAGCCCAGAAATCCCAGGCAGGGACATGCATGCTCTGTGCTCTTGTTCTGAATGGATGGAGGAAGCGCTCTCTGTCCAGAGAAAGGTACCACGTTCACCTCCCCAGCTTCACTTTGCCTGTGAATTGGTTTTTCTGCTGGGCCATTGAGAGAGGGTTGGACTTAGGTATCTGTTTCAGCTTTGGAGACTTTCAGAAACGAATGTGTGTGTGTTAAAAAGAGAACGTATGTGTGCAGTCAAGCAGGGATCCCACTACAATTGTATTATCCCTATTTTGGTTTCTTTCCAGACAGCAGTGTAACCCTTGGGAGAACTCCAGAATTAGGTCAGAGCCCTGGAAGGACATCAATAAGAATCTGAAGGGTTAGCAGAACTGCTTCCCTAATGAACATTTAATGACTTTGTAAAGGACTCTGAGAGCTATCTTACTTGTTAAAAATATTCCTTCTTAACGGGAACAAAGCAAACATGGAAAATATGTCTAGAGCCTGTAGCGCAGCGGAGACCTCTGATCCTACAGTATAAGGTCAAGCATCCTGTGAGCTGGTTGGCTGCTCCTCCATCCTTGAGAAAAGAAAGATTTAGAGGAGTAGGTGAGTCATATGCTGATAAGTGAGTCCCCACTGCATCCTGAACAGATGCGTGGGAAGCTACTCTAAGCAAAGATGAAAAATCAATATTAGGTTTTTGCATAAGTGACCCTGAATGAAGCTGAACTTATCAATGATTCACAAAAGACCTTTTTTTTTTTTTCTTTCTTTAAAAGCCTGAGTAGGGAAGTACATTAACATGGCACCTCACTGCATCTCTCATTTATTTTAGCTGCTGTTGGTTATCTAAACCAGCACAGTTAGCAATGGCTGAACCTTCACATCTCAGTAGGAGGGCAGAGAGAACCAGCAGAGCCCTGGGCAGGGGGACGCCGCGGGACTGGGACTGGGGCAGAGGAAGTCAGGGTCACAGAGCTGGGGAGAGCACATAAAAGGACAATGGGATACCAGAAGCCTATTCAAGAAAACAAAAGACACTCCCCGAGGAAGAAAAAATAATTAACAAATAAACAAGGAAAATAGTAACCCCTCCGTAGCTGAGCCTGACGAGCAGCATGACCAGTGTTTGAGAGAAAGGGGAAGGCAGGAGACAAGGGCAACACCTGCCTCAGAGACTCCTCCTGCACCTGGACTCCAGCAGCTCCCACAAAAAGCCAGTGGGCTCATCCAGGGATGCCTGGTCGAGGCCAGCTCCTGCGTTCCCACTGCAGGGAGGGCAGAGCTGAAGCATCAGCAGGGCAGCAGCCACGGTGTCTGGAGAGGAAGCCACAGCAGCACGCAGCCCTCGCCTCAGCCCAAGCTGTCCATCAGGTGTTTGTGTAACTTTGCCATAGCGGTGTTCAGGGTTCAAGGGTGGTGTCCCGGGAAGGGGGTTCCTCTTCTAAAGCCCCACAAAGAGAAGCACAGCTCAGGGAAAGCCAGACACAGGCACAAGGCTGCTGTACCCAGCCAGGGGCAACAAGCACAGATATAACTGCAGAATTCAGCTGCCTATAGAAAAATAAAATGTCAATACTGAAACAAGCCAAGCACTAAAGACTTGACATCACCAATGAAAGCCGATGCTGAACCCATTGATCTGTCGGCAGCAGGACAGAGAGCTCTTGCTAGGACAAGCAACAGGAGGAGAGGGAGAGAGGAGCGAGGACTCGCTGGCCTCTGCAGGAAAGGGAACAGCTCCTCTAATGGCAATGTGCACAAAGCTGTCCCCATTTCCCTACAAAGGGCTGGGGACAGCATTGGCACTGAGGGAGCTTCATCTCTTGGTGTTTGAATCCAGAGGATGATGTGGGGCTTGCCGCTGCTTCCCCAGGCCACCGGGATGGTGAGGAGGTGGGGGGGCGAGACGGGCAGTTACTGAAGATGCATGCATCTTTTCACATCTATTTACAAGAGATGATGGAGAATGACTGCAAACAGGATGAGGGACTGTGTGGGAGGAGATGTGAAGGCGCTAGGCAGGGCCTGTGTGAATAAGCTTTTCAGGCACCCTCTAATCCAGACCCACATCTCATTTCATTCCCTGCCGAAACGCAGGCAGCGGCTCCAGCTCCAGCTTGAATGACAGCCAGTGATTCACCCGCAGGAATGATACAGGAGCCGTTCACAGAGCTCCTAATTAAACAACACAGCTGCAGCCTTGCAGTTTTACCTATTAGTTAATAGGCATTAACTCACGTGTAGTGCCAAGAGCAGCTCCTACAGACCCCACAGCCAACTCACAAAGGATCCAAGGGACAGGATTTGCTCGCAGAGGCAGTCGGGTAACAAAGCTTCTGTCCAAACATATGTAAGACGAGGTTCAGATTCCCTAAAAACACAACACAGGCGCCTGGGCAGAAACCCGCCACAAGCACAGTGCTGCGTGCACATGAGCACGGCGCGGCATGCTCAGATCGCTGTAGTTTTGGTGGGGAAGTTTTCTCAGCACTTCCTCAGATGCTGGCGAGGGTGGCTTTGGGGAGAAAAGCCACTTGTCCACTGGAAAGCAGAGCCCGCCACAGCCACCCCTACCCTGGCAGCAGCAGGTCCAGGAGCTTTGATCCGGGTTCGTTCCCTGCAGGACATTCGACCAGTTCATTCCTCAGCCTGAAACGCACCAGCGTCCTCCAGCAAACACCAACCCCTTCCAGAGCCAAAAGTGAAGCCGGCAGAGCCTGGGCTGCCGTCCTCCCCCGAGGGAAGCAGAGAGGCTAAGGCAGCCCATGGCAGCAGCCACGCACCACGCCAGGCATGGGTACCCCGGGGTGCCTGCAAGAGTAACAAAAATGGGCAGGAGGGGCTGGAAAACAGACTGGACATCATCAAGGAGGAAAAAAAGCCCATTAAGCACACAAAAAACCCCACCAGTGGCTAGCCAGGGCTAGCCTAACTCTCCTCATCTGCTTGCCCTGCTCCCATCTTCCTCCCCGTAGCAGCAGCGGTGCAGACAGACGGACAGGGCCTTGCCCTGCCCCACTCCTCCGGCCCACGCAGCACGGCCTCGTCCCTCGGGGGCAGCGAGCTGTGGCTCTTTGTAACGAGGAACGGCTTCTCATAAATGGAAATTTTCCCGGGGAAGTCTGGCCCTTTCATTCACACGTTTTCAGCTTTTAAATACGTTTTGAGAAAAACCCAGAGAAAAGTTGCAAATATACAGACACACACACATCTCTTCCTTTTCAGTTTTGGTCTGAAAAAAACGCTTTCCCCAGCACTGTACTCAGGCCAGCACCCCAACAGAATTGGTTCAAAGCTGCGCTGTCCCCGTGCTCCCAGTGGCGACAAAGCAAATGGCCTAAAAACGCGTGGGTTTCTGTTAAGAAGCAATTACCCAGAGGAGCGTGTGGGCCTTGGAGGGGGTGCTGGCTGTGGGGATGCGCAGCCCCATGGGACACGGCACCCATGGGTGCTGCGGGGCTGCCATGCACCCGTCCCCCTGAGCTCAGCGGAGTAAGCACCACCCCAGCACCCTGCAGCCCTGAGCCCCTGGCTCACGATTCACAGCTGCGGCTCGGAAGCCATGAATCACCAGAGCCCATCTCCTTCCTGCGTGAGTCCCGGCTGCACATATGTGCGTAGTTATTTATTTACAACAGGCGATGCAGAGCAGCTCTCCGGGTGCGGTGTCAGGGTGCTGCGCACCGGGGAAGTGGCTGCAGCTGTAATACCACAATTATTTCCCTGCCCTGAGCAGGGGAGAGGCACTGGCAGCTCCTGGGGACCAGGAAAGGGCTGCCCTGAAACTCCCTTCCCCACACAGAGGCTGACCTGCCGCACCCCCCATGGACTGGGCTGGCAGGGGACAGGTGCCCATGCGCACTCGCTCAGGACCTACTTCATGTTGTTCTGAACTCCTACGTTAGAAGCAGCCAGGCTCCTTTTACTCTAGAGACAAGCAACTGATTTTATATACATGATGGCATGTATCTCTATATATATGCCATCAAACCACTAGCAGAGGATCAACCTGTATATTGGTAAAACTCTTAAGACAAAGGATGCTGCAAACAAGCTGTACTGTATTATTTAATTATAATACCACTATCCTCTAAAACATCTGGCAATAGCATTTCCTCTCCATATTTTAGTTAAATAGCACATTTTTAAACCAATTTGAACATCATCTCTCAAAGACTCGTGCATTATTGATTTAAGCTCAGCCACAGAGCCTTACTCCATGTGAGGTCCAGTAACACCATCCTGCTGGTCTCAGAGGGGCCACTGGTGCAGGATAGTGCTGAGAGCTGCTCAGGAGCAGCCACGTCCCTGGCACTCCCCAGCGAGCAGGAGCAAGGACAGCAAGTGCCTCTTGGAATACTCCTCAGGCTTGTCACAGCCACCATGAACACTGGCGGGACGCACGAGTGCTGTGGGCACTACGGGCACCATTTAGAGACAACCTCAGCTCCAGAGGGGCGGCATTGTGGGAAGGCACGTAACGGGTAGAACATGGACAAGGTAAACATCCACCTTGCAAATCCTTCAGCAAACTGCATCCAAAGCACGTTTTGAAGGATTACAGTGTGGGAATCAGTGCTGTCCAGGCTCCTATTAAAATATTAATATTTGGGCTCTTTGTTATTCACAGAGCATCTCGGAGGAGCAGGTGCCATTACGGGTCTCAGCTTCCTCCCCAGAGCCCAGGTGGCAGCTGGCCACAACACAGGTGCCCTGTGACCACCAGCCACACACAGCCACAGCTGCCACCCAGGGCGAGGCAACCAGCCTGGCATCACCTCTTCTTAAACCAATCCCAGACAATTCCTGCCTCCTTCCAGTCTGTAGGGGACAGCTTCTGCCCTAAGGCATTTCATTACTTCACCAGATTATTGCCTTTCTAAAATAACTGTGGATCCACTCCATGGAAGTGCCAAACCCTGTTCAAATGCCAATTAAGCTTTTAAGGCCAAAGATCTCCAGCAGCAGCAGTTCCTGTATGGTAGACCTGACATTCCTCCTAAACTGGTCTCTGGGGAGATCCCAATGATCCCATACCCTAACAGGGCGAGAGAAGCTGCATGGGGACAGCGGGTGTCTCCAAACACCACAGGAAGGGGGGTGAGGGCCAGGGCAAGCAAGTAAGGACTGGGAAGATGGGATAAGGACTGGGGGCAGCTCCCATGGCTGTTCTGCCCCTCAGCCCCGCTTTGCCTCTGGGTAAGACCATCCCTCTCACCACTCCACTGCCACGCTGCAGCCCTGCGTCCTGGCCGCTTCCCAGCCCGTCTGAGGCTTCACTGCAGCTCCCAAAGCCTCGTGGTCCTTGGGGAAATGAGCACCTTCTCCACGCTCTGACGCTGAAGCCCCAAAACCCCCAGGATGCTTATTTACCAACTTGCTTGTTATTAAAGGGGCTAGTTGAGAAAACCCCAAGAGTTTGGCCAGGACACATCAGCAATGCTCTTGCAGCTCTCCCGGGGCTGGTTCCTGCAGGCCCACAGCTACGGGAGCAACAGTAGTGGGGAAACTCAGGGAAACAACATTTCCCTGTTGCATTAGGAGGCTCCTGACAGTGACTCCCCCTTCAGAGACATTCTCCATGAAATGGGGAGATTCCCAGAAAGACCAGTAGAAAACCATACTGGAAATACAACTGGGGGAGCAGCAGGAGGGGAAGAGCCCTTCCCCACTTCACACAACCTTCCCATCAAGTCCTTCTCTTTTTTTCTCTTTCTTCTGCCTTTCTCACTTGTGTGCTCCCTGACAGCGACACCTCAGTGCCTCTGCTCTCAGCCCTGGGCCACAAGAGAAACCCGGGAAATTCCGCCTGTGCTTCATCATCTCCTCCCCATGTCAGAAACTGAATTCTTTAAGCATCAACATGTCAGTATTTGAATCTCTGTAGGTACCTCAAAGCCTTCATTACGATCCACGGCATCAGTCACTGCTCAACCCACAGCACACGAGGCCGATCCTGCATGGCGGGTGCTGGGCATCGCGATGCCATCTGCCAGCGTGGGCCTTTCTGCCGGCTGGCTGAGAGCGTAGCGCCTGGAGCTGCAGTGGCCCTTGCACTGTCACTGTAACGAGCCTGCACGCTCATTCATTGATTTTATCAGCTCGCTCGTACCAAAACATCAGCTGCTCACGTCAGTACGAGAATTTAAAGAGAAGGAAATATAAAAGGGTCCATATCAGCGCGGTGAAATATCGCATCCCCTCCCTCCACCTGCTGCAAGCCAGGTGAGTGTCCCAGGACCTCCTGCAGCTCTGCTCACAGCGGCCGGTGCTGTGTTGGGACACATCACCTTTCAGCCAACATCCCACCAAACCAGCCATGCCTCCGCTGCTGGATGCCAGGCAGGCATCTCATTCCTGCTTGGGGAAAGGTGAACACAGCTATTTCCCCATGCTGCTCTTCTCCCCTCTGATCTGCCTGCCCTTCTGCTGCATTTGGAAAGGCATTGATTTATTTTTCTTGCCGTGCACCTTTCTTTAGACTTTCCTGCTTATGAACCATCATGGGGGAGACGCAAATTTTGCATGGCTTATGGCTTTTTTACTCCTTCTGGCATATTTTGATGCCTCCTGTACACCAAACTGAGAGCTTACACACACCCCCCCCCTCCACTCTCTTAGCACCTGGCCTGTAGCCCACCATGAGGAAGAGACGTGGGTTAATACCCCCTTGTACAGCTTGCTCCTTGCATGTCTGCAACAGGCAGGAGGGCTGCAATTGCTACAGGAGCCCTTGGCCAGTCTGGCCATTACAAGAGTATTTCTGAAGCAGGTTTAAACAGCTTTTTCTGCCATTTCCCCCTGGTCTGCATTGGCTCGCCTCCACAGAAGTAGCAGGCAGATTTTGCCCAGGAGTGCTTTTGACAGATGAAGCATATGCACTAAAATGTCCAGGGTCAGAGGTTCAGCGCGTAGAGAAGGAAGAAGCGGCTAGCAAATGGCAAGGTCTGGCCACAGAAATATAAAGTCCAGAGAGAAAAAGAAAATTAGAAAGCTCCCAGGGGTGGAGGGAGTGAAAGCACTGATCCCAGGAGGCATGGTCTCGTCTCAGCCATTGACTGCTAATTAGGAGATGTTCGCAACATGAAAAATACCCAGAAAGGCTATTTCAGGGTGTCTTCTGAAGAAACAGGCAGGGTTTTCTGTACATCATCATTACCAAGAAAACCAGACGCAGCCTTACAGCATCAAACAAGAAGGGTGGCTTTTGCATCCTGCCTGCTCACCTCCCAGGGCAGGAGATGCAGGGGAGAGCTGCTCCTGGTAGCAGCAATGATCCCAGCAGCTCTCCCACACCCTCCGCGACAAATATGTCAGCGGTGTGGGCCAGTGTGCACCTAGTGCCTGGGAGCTGCTCTGCAAAGGATGGGAAACCATTTCTGTGGGCCTCCTTCTCCCTCCAACATGCATTTCAGGCCAGAGCAACTCCGGTCTGAATTGCAGCTCAGCTGCGCTCCTCGGAGAGTCTAAAGATAGTCTTTTGGAAATGGATGTTGTTACCTCTGGGAGCAGCTCTAGTCCTTTTAACTCCCTCAATTCAACACCGCAGCCCTATGTACGTCAGGAGACTGGAAATATACAGGACAAGTCAGTGGTTTGGGGCACTGGCTCCAGGAGTGGGAGCACAGTGGTCAGCCTGCAGCCGCCTGCGTGGTTTGCTCTGTGAGAGAAGGGAAATGCTGTGAGCAGTACTCACCCGCACGCCGTAGGTCGTTCCCGGCTCCCCCACGTTTTCACCACTCTGCACGAGGCTCCTGTCCTGCCTGCCTGCAGCAGTGACCTCCTCAGCTCCCCGCACAGCGGAGTCGCCCACCGGCTTTGCGGTTAGAGCCAGCTTGTCCAGGTCGGGCTGCGGATAAGAGGCCGAGAGGCAGCTGATCTCAGGTGAGGTCGGGCTGCTCGGGATGGTAACACACTCTGTGAGTTTAATTCGTGGCACCTCTTTCGATCCCAGGCAGAAGCTCTTCAGCCCTGGCAGATTCGACGGGTTGGCGAGTTTGATGTTAGCCATCCGGGGGATCAGCGCGCACAGGGTGGTGCAGGTGTCCTGCGGCCCCAAGGAGACATCTTCCGTCAGTAAATTCGGTGTTGAAGAGTGGGAAGAGGAGGAAGAACCTTTGATGTTTAAAGACGTATTTTGCGTACCTTCATCTAGGGATGTTATCGAATCGTTCCTGAACCGGCTGTACTTAGCCCTGTGCAGCATTCCGGGATGTCGGAATAACCCTACATACAGGACGTGTCCACCGAGGCTCTGCTGGCTGCGTTCTCTCATAGCCTTGGCAGGTCTGTACCTGGGTACGCTGGCATAAATTGGCTCTTGTAGATAAAGTACATGGAAATGAAGCAAATCAAACCATTTTATAAACAGAAACCGACTGGATCTTTTTGCTGACTCCCGCTCGAGTGGTTTATTTTCCTCAACGCGCGAGGCTTAAAACTGCATGGACGTGACGTCTAATGTTTTGTAAGCAGGAATAAAAGCAGCACACGGGGAAGCACCGCAGCGGTCCCGCAGCCCAAGCTGGAGAGCCGGTACCCGAACCCGCCTTCGCTCCCGGCACTAAACCCCGCCGAGCTCCGGGGACTCACCGGCGGCCGCGGAGTCCCGGCCGCTGCATATTCCATACAAAGCAGAGCTAGACAAGCTCGAACGCGTTTTCAGACCAGTAAGGTGCCCAGCTCCCTGCGTTTCCACCGTCGGCCGCCCCCAAGGAGAAAAGCATCCCGGCTCCTGCCCGCGGTCAGGCACGGACCCGGTATTTTAGGGAAACCACTGAGCAGCGCCGGCAGCTCTTGGTGTCAGGCTCTGCTAATTCCTGCCGGGAAGCCCTTCAGCACCATCCTCTAGAAACCAGGGAACGTCCGTTTCCCGCAAAGCAGCAGCTCCGCAGCCCCGGCCGCCGCCGCCGCTTTTATGAATGAAGTTGGTTTTGTGAATGGGGCTCGGCGCGTGCGGGCGGGCGGCGCCGTGAATGGCGCTCGGCGGGGCGGCCGCGGCCCGGCGGCCCCCGGGGTGCAGC
>WHYT01015936.1:53094-68945 GCA_009806455.1 Tetrax tetrax | reverse complement strand
AAGGCGGGAGGGGCGCGCTCGTCCCGGCCGCCTCGGTCCCCCCCGGTCGCTGGGGCCTTTTCTCTCGCTGCGCTTTCCGTGCCGCGTTCGCCTTCCTCCCGCTGACGGGCACACCGGCCTCATCCTCTCCTCGCCCTCGCTGCTGCAAACCGGCCGCCGGTGGCGGAGGAGCGGCCCCGCTGCCCTGCCCGCAGCGGGGGGAGAAAACCCCGGGCAGAGCGCTGGGGACACAGACGGAGCTCAGCACAGCCGCTGCTTTTTTGGGTTTTTTTCCCCTCTTCCGTCAAAGCTGATATTAATCCTAAAAGCTGCGATCGTTGCTACGCTAAAGCAGGGAAAACCCCCAACCCAGGCTGTGCTGGTGAAACATGGCCCAAAGGGGAAAGCAGTTGCTTTTGAACCGACCCTTTTTTGGGAGGATGGCTCAGACTGCTCACAAAATCAAACCCAAAGGCAAAACCTGGACCTGCCACAAGTTACGACGAGTGACTAATTTCTCACAAAGCTTTAATGATGGCTTTGAGCACAGAAGGATAGAAAATGTTCGGAAGCGATTAGCAGCACTGTTGATTGTACATAAAGCACAGAAACTCTCTCAGCATGAATATTTTTATTGAACTCTTTCATTTTGATGCCAAGCCAGAACACAATACCGACACAGCTGGAAGACACCAGTGGGCTGGAGAGGCCACAGTGCCCTCGCTGAAGAGGAAGAGGAGGGAATGGAGTGGGGAGCAAGCTGTGCTTGCCACAGAGGGGATAGCAAGCACCAGTGTTTGGGGAGATACTGATGCCCCAGGCTCCTGTCTTGCAGGACCTCCCAGATTTCTCTTTTCACTGCCATGAAAAACACGCACCCAGACAAACCCAATTCCTTCTTCCTGCAAGCCCAGCCTTACCCTCCTTCCCACCTTTTCTCTCAGCACACAGCAAGGGCCTTCCTGCCTTACAGCAGCCCCTCAGCGTAGATGGTGGCACCAGGAAAGGGTGGCTTGGTGACCAGGGCGCTACCTCATGGTCTGGCTCAGGTAGAGACCAGTTCATGATCGTGGGCTGCCTCTGGCCTGTGCTGGTCCTGAGCCCTCTGGCCAGCTGCTCCTCCCTCCAGCGGCAATCTGAGCCTTCCTTAGCTGCAGGAGTGAGAGAAGGGCTCATAGGGTCCGTGCTGGCCCTCCAGGAGATGCCGTTCCCACTGTGCCCTACTGCACGTACCAGAGCTGGCAGGTGAAAAGGGCTGAGGGGGCTGTGTGGTGAAGAGGGACATTTTCAAGAAAAATGAGCAATGATGCAGTGGTGTGTCCCTCACTAATCACCCAGGAGCTGTCTTGAACCCTGCGTGGCAGCAGCCCCTGCTGCCCCATAGCCAATGCGTTGTCACCTTCCCCAGCTGCCAGAACTGCACGGGGGGGTGGGGGAAGGGGGAGCTTCCCCAGAGAGGCGAGGGGGGCTAGTACGTTAACCCACACTTCTCAGCTCACAGGCACTAGTCAGTGCGATTACGGTGTGGGAGGTGAAGAATAGCTGGTGTTTTATGGCAAGTTCCAGAGAAAAATGCAATTGTGACAAGCTCTGTTTTCAGCAGCGATCACGAAATACAAGCTTGAGAGCAGAACCCAGCAAAGAGCGGCATTGTCCAACGAACAGTAGCCATTGCAGGGAGGGGGAAGAGGGAAAAGAAAAATGTCATGCCTTTGTAAATTAAAAAGCTTTTTTTCTCAGGGCTAAAAACAAGATTTCTGTTTAAGATACTGGGAAATCAGCCTCTAACCGGCACAGAGAACAAAGCTCCTTTAAGCACTGGCGAAACTGAGCCTACAGCCTTGTATACCTCCTGAAAGGAGCCTGTGTTTCGTGCTCCCAGCTCGAGTTCCCGGTTGCCCACAGTGCTCAGGGCCCGGGAGCTGCCCCAGCTCGCTGCCCACCTGCCCACTGCTGCTCCAGCAAGGCATGGCGAAGTCATTTTGCCCCCCTCACATGGCTGCTGACATGCGACAGTGCGCGCTGCCGCAGGGCTGTGCCGTGCGTTTTCTCAGGCTAATGGGAATGCCCTTCATTGGGGCATCTCCATTGTCAACACAGGGAACCTCTGCAGCAGTAAGGAGCAGCAGCAGCCCGGGGTGCCAGGAGTCCCTGGGCACCCTTGGGAGCGACACCGTTTCAGATTTGGGGCTGTGGGATCATAGCTGTAGCAGCCAGTTAGTGCCACCCTCCCCTTGCAGCACCGAGGCCAGGACACACAGACATGGTGCTCGCCGGTGACAGGAGAGCTCAAAGTGAATCGAGAACCAATTTAGAAGAAGCAGCCAGCTCAGCGGTCTCGCACCGGGCGCGTGTGTGGGCAGCGCAGGGAGCGAAGCTGTCGCCCACCCGCAGAGCGCACCTGAAATGCAGTTGCACTCTTGCAGAAGCCCAGAGGAAACTGTTACGTGCTTCTTGCAATCAGCGCAACAGAGCTCAGCCTTCCCGTTAAAACACGCAGTAAATAGGGGAAATTTATTTTCTGTACAAATAGCAACAGCAGAGTTAATTCACGCTACGGTGCACCGAGCTGATCGCCTTCCTTCCTCATTGACATGCCTGGCTGATGATACGAAACCTTACAGAACGGCAGGAAAACCCCGTAACCAGCAGCGTGCTGGGAAGTACCTTTGGGAAGCCCTGGAGCACGCTTATTTGCACTAGCAAGAGTGCTGCACAGCCACTGTTTCATTTCAATTGAGAGAAATGTATTTTCCCACATATTGAATTGCTCTCACTGTTTTATCTCCTATGGATACACTGTCCTCGTTCCAAACCAGTTAAAACCAGGCCTATTGAGAGCTGGTCTAGTGGAAGGTGTCCCTGCCCAGGGCAGGGGTGTTGGGCTAGATGCTCTTTAAGGCCACTTCCAACCCAAACCATTCTATGTTTTGCAACTGCAGCCCACCTCCCACTTTTCAGGAGAGTCAGGGGGCTTTGCAGGGGCTGAAGGCACAGAGCCGAGAGCTAACAGGTTTGAGAAGGCCAGAGGCACAGCTGCTGCCACGTCCCTGGGTACAGAAGCTGGAGATAAGCCTGTCAGTGCTTTTCTCCTGTTCTAGCACCAAACAGTGCTCATCCCAGAAAACATGTCCTACGGTGACTTACAGACAAATTGCAATTTTCTTTCTCAGGCACCATTCTGTGTTTTGCTCAGCCCAGTTTAACCACTCACAGCAAGGTTGCTTTGTCCAAAATTGCAACCAGAAGACCGTGGAGTGCAGGGCTGCTCCGGCTGGGTGAAGGGCACATCCTTGCAGCTGATCATGTGAGTGGAAGGACCCAGCACAGTGTACACCAAGCCCCAACTGGACATACTTTATTCCCACCCTTTTCATCTCCTCTTTGCCAGGGTACACCACCACCTCCTCCTTCAAACACTGCTGGGCTTTGCCTTTTCCACCAGAAAAGCCCCCTAGCATGGGGGAAGAGAAATGAGCTGGAGACTCCTGCACAAGGAGCCAAAATTCAGAGCCTGAAGGTTGCTCAACAGCCATCACAAAGCCAGTCCTTGCAGCTCTGAGTGCAAGCAGTCATCAAAGATAAACCCCGTGTGCCCCAGGCTCTGGACAGCACTTGTGAGGTGAGAGCAGGGAGCAGAGCATAGGAGACCTGTGCCACAGCTGTCCCTTCTGTGAGGGGGATGATGCCAGCCTCTGCAGGCTTGACAAGGACAAACCAAACACTTCAGAGCTACAGTCAGAACCATCAGAAAGCAACATACTGCCCTAACCACAGCTTTCTGAAAGGACATCTGCATCCCGAGAGCCCAAAGATACCTTCACTGTAGCGCTTGGTGGCCTGCCTCAGCACTGCTTGCAGGGAGGACAAGTGGCCATGAGCAAAATCCAGCATCATCTGATGTCAGGTGTTCCACAAAGTGCTGAAAGCAGCAGATTAAGCATCTGGCTGCAAGCACTGTCCTGCAGCAGAAGGGATACAAAGACAACTTTCAGCCTGAAGTGGCCTAAAGCTTCCTCTCTGCAGTTACCCACCATGTGAAACAAGTTTCAGCAACAGCACCACAAAACTACAGTCAGCTTGAGAGGAAGCTGGGAGCAGTCATGCTGTAGTGGCTCCACAGAGCGTGGTACCCATGCAGTAGCAGGCAGGGAACATCCTTTCCAGCCATTCAGCTTCAAGCTGTATTTTTGTAGGGCAATCCACTAGCAAAAAAAAATTGAAAAGAATAAATCCTGCAGCAGTTGAACTTCTCCCCATGGCTCCTCAGCTGTGCAGAGGAGATCCAAGGAAACACTGGATGTACCCACATTCAGCATCTCCTGCTTCCATCCTTGGATGGTTGCCTTTAACTTAGCTGTAGTAAGTCAGAAAGGAAACTGTGACATGAGGAGATTTCTGATTGCTTTGTTAATTCACTCTCTTTCTCTACAATCAATGTTTCTCCCTAAGGAAGGTTTTTGCAAAAGCTTCTTCCAGGTCTTGCTGCCCACAGCTTTTTTGCCAAAACATTCTGACCTGCTCCTCAAGACAGTCGATGACAGAAATGGCAGTTACCTTCTCAACTTCAGCTGGAAAACCCCCAAGAGTCTGCAACACTCTCAGGGGCAGAATCCGCCTGAAAGCATACCCTTTCCTTGCTTGAAATGCATTTTAAAGATTTTAATGCTCCAAGTAACTTATGTTTAGGGTTTGTTTTTTTTTCCCTGAAGGACACCACCCAACGGGAGGATTTTTTACCACAATTCTTTTTAAAAATGTACACAACCCTCACAAGTTTAGAGTGACAATATTTATTGTTGCTTCATAACTCTGCAAGAGATTAGGAACCTGCTATACAAGCACGAAGCCTTGTAGAAACACAAAGTTGTTTTAGATTTAGCATGGACACACATTACCTTTCCCTACAAACACAGACCGAACCGCTGCCTGCGCGCACGGTGCTGTCGCAGCCCGCGCAGTCTCCAGGGGAGCCCGAGCAGAAGCAGAGCTGCCACACAGAGAACTGCAGGAAAAGCGGTTTACTCCGTCCCCCTCTCCCTTTATATAAGAGCAAGTCTGTTATCAGAGTTACATGATTACTAAATTCCTCTTTACTCATTACAGTACTATCCTTGGAAAACACTGCTGTGAGAGATAGCCGGGCGTTTCAGATGGCGTCCAGATGGACACCCACGCACATCCGCCTCGCGAGAGTGCTCACCCAGCAGCAGTAGAAAACTCATTTAACAGCTACGAGCGTACCAGGAGCCCGTAACTGTTGCCAAGAAGTATATTCCAGCTTCGGTTTCCCTGCACTTCGTACTGCTCGCTATCTTGTGAGAGACGGCAAAAGGTGAACAGGTTGTAGTTGCATCATCTCTTTTAGGTTTGGTGGGGTTTTTGTTTGGTTGGTTGGGGTTTTTTTAAGCATTGTTGAACAAAAATATTTTTTAAAAACCTGTTTATTAAAAAAAAAAAAACCCAAACAAAAAACCGCTGACTTTTATACAGTGATCCAATCTTTGTTGCTTAAATAGTGCAATTTGACTGACTGGAGTCTTTCCGCGCAATACGGACATGCAGATTCGTAACTCCCAGTCCTGCCAGTACAAACCCAGTATCTGAGAGCTCAGGCAGCACTAGTGCTGCTTGCAGGAACTTCGGCGCAGCAACGGCAGGAGCAATTATTTCCTCGTGGTTCTTTTTCTGTGTGTGCTGTAATGCAAAACATCAAGCGCTGCCTATGGTGTTATTTAAAGAACTCTCAATAAAGAAAAGTAACTTTTCTCGAGAGGAAGTTTCAATTTGTAAGGCTTTGGGGTAATTAATTTTCTTGTCACTTCCCTAGCACAAGTCACACAGTGCCACCTACTTCATTTGTACTTTCCAAAATTCTTATCAGGTTAATACGCCAGCAGACTCCAGCTGTGAGGAGTAATTTTGACAGTAAGTGATAGCACCTACAAAGTTAAGGTTTGTAATAGAAGCACTTTCAACAGAAGAGAACTGCAATAGCAGAACTGAAACATGAAGTTAAGGCACATAAATAGAAAATTCAAAATGACAGGATGAAGCTGTATCCTTTTTGAATTGCTACAAATATTCTCACACGTGGGAGTTGCAAAAACCAGTTAATGACACTGTTACTAGAGCTGTGGAAGCGTGAGCAGTTACCAGTGAGTCACTGGAGAACAGGGGACAACATGCTGAGAACTTAATGCTATTTTCCAAAGGTGATTTCATGCACCAGGATAACAATAGGAGGTCAACTCACATTTTCACACATTAGCAGCATGCAAGAAAACCTAGTTTTCAGAGGTGCTTGCACTTATTCTTACTGATTTGCTCTTAAGTAAATATTATTTCCAACTCAATATTCTAGACCTAGTTCAGTCCCACAGTCTCGGAAGAACGGTGGGTTTTTCTACTTAGTAGTTTTCTGGTCATCATTAAGATGGTGCATGACACCAGCGACCTGGACTCCCTGTGAAAAATCCTCAGCTAATTCTGTTCTTCTCTTCAGCCTCTCTCCCAGTGACCACCCAGTGTCGGTCATGCGCTGGATGTCACCTCTGAGCTGGGGCCCAGGGACCCAGCAGCGGGAGGCGAGGAGCCACCACATGGTTTCTCCACCCTGTGGCCAAGTACGGTGTAACACAGACCTTCCATCTCCTGTAGTGCCTGGGCAGCATCTGCAAACACAAACTCAGGATAAAGGAGCGGTGAAGAAACACATCACTGTATTAAAGCCATGAATTTCTACAATCATTTTTTATTAGTTATGGAAGAATCCCCACTAGTATTTACATAGTGCAAAAAAGCTGTTATTACTCCAAAAAGTACGGCAGACAGAACAATTATCCTTCATACAGCAAAAAAGAAATGGAACAAACCCCTTCATATTGTATTTCATAATGATTTTTCTAATGCTTTAACCTAGATATTACTATAAATTTTAAGACATGAAAGATTAAACAGCTTTCCTTATTAGAATCTATTTAAAAGTAAAATACATGAACTATTTATTTAGAAGGTGGGCTGTGCCAACTGGGTTTCTCCTTTCAGTGTTACCATTCACTGGTGTGGAAGTTTCAGGTTAGACATTCTCACACTCCCTTCCATGTGTGGCAGGGTGGGCAGAAAACCCACGTTACTGGTTTCTATGGCTTGCTTCTGCTGATTTTAGTTGCGTTAACAAATCGTCATGTCTAATTTTTAAATGGCTAACATTGAAATCAACTCAACAGTTTCATTAGTTGGCACAACTTCACAAGAAATACTTAATGACAGTTTCAGCAAACAGCAGCTTTTCAAACAATAATACTTTTTTACAGAGTATTTAAAGAAACATTATTAAAACTTAAGCTTACGTTAAAGAACCGGACAGAATCACATTGTGTGAGCTCCCACCCACCCCAACGAGCATGAAGACACCTCTTATCTTTACCTGAAGAACACCAACAAATGCATTACTTAACATTTTCTATAATGAATTGTTAAAACACAGCTCAATACCTGCTGTCACCATCTAGCTCCAGGCCTACAACTACCTGCACACAACTTGAGCAGATAAACAGGCCACCAAATTTAAGCCAGAGGAACTAATGCTCTTGCGCGCGTGTTAGCAGAATCAGGCTCTTAACATCACTCAGACATTTTCACTTGGTCCAACTAAGGACAAAAGCTCTTTTTTTTTTTTTCCTTTTACATACTTGTAATCCATGTCTTATTATTATTTTGACAGAGATACTTATTTCTATAAATAGGTTGCACACATAGCCACCTCTATCAGTTTTAAAGATCCCTACCCCTACCACAGAAACATTATTTTTGATTTTACCAGATAAATTAAGCGGTGAAATCATTTCTATAAAGAATGTCTTAAGAAAAGTAGATTTGTTTTCTGAATAATAATTTTCACAACAAAAATATCTATACACCTATAACTACAGAAACATCTTTTCTTGGGGACAGTAACAACTTGTATAACAACCTGCATACTTTTATACCGAAATAGAAATCCAGCTACTTTAAAAAAAATCATGGTATTGCAAAACATTTTATGCTTTCCTTTTAAATTCTGGTGATATCACAATCAAAATTACCACAGTGAGATACTCTCCTTAAGTGCTCCAAGTAGCAAGGAACTTCCCAATTTTAGATGCAAATGGATCACTCCTAAAGGAATTGCAATTTCATTCTCACAGTTATTGCTCATTCCCAGCTTATCAAAAAGGAAGCACTAAAACTGGTTTCATCTACTCAGTTTCAGTTTGCTCCTCTAAGGGTGATCTGCCACATTTTAAAAAGAGACTAGTTCCTTATTTGCTGGCAAATTGAGAGATATTAGAAGTGCTATATCACCTTCAAGAACTCTATTAAACCTGTAGCAAAATTGCAGTTAAATAGTGGGCTGAGTATTACAAGACTTCTTTGATATAAATGTCAGAAAAATGTAAAATGACAGTCCAAGTTCAGAAAAGACATATAAAAAGATGCGCCTTTGATGTTAATACTTCAAGATCAAAAGTTATTTGAATCACTGGCACTGAAAAAGCAAAAGGAAAAGTTACAAACACCTTTGTTTCTTGATGTTCTGTTGAAGTTTTGCCCTCAGTGTACACACTGATATCAGCTGGCGTCAAGATGTGTCTACACATCCAAGGGCAAGTTTTGCTTGTCAGCAGTTCAAACACCTATCATTTCCTAAAGCAAAAACTCTTTCAAAACAGACAGTAGAAATCTGCCATACATACAGTAAAAGGTTTAACATTCAGGAGGCATCATTCCTTAGTCTTTGTTTTCCTACAAAATGCCTGTTCTAACATCTAGGAAGATTACACTGAGGAACTAAGAACGTGACACAGAACAGCCAGTTGTCCTAGCAGCTCTCTACGCTGCTTATCTACATAGCATTTGCTATGCCTAGACCTATCAAAGCATTATTTACAGAATACACACAGTTTCTATTATTCTTATTAGCATCCAAAAAACCCAGGGGTAGATTATTTCTAAACCTGGAGTCTTATTTTCCCAGTGCAACTTAAAATGCCAGCATCACTAGTACTGTAAGTGTTGGTCCCATATTACTAAGCGTGGACTAAATACCTAAGCTATTCATTTATTGTGGTTTTCAACCTACCCAGAGGACTTTATGCATTTTGATACAAGTGATCAAGAAAAATGAAGTGGAATTAGAAGAAACACGTTTGCTATAAAAGCATTATCCATGTGAATTACTCTTTGGCTACCCTTGTAGTGAAGCTCCTGCTGCTGGCAGTTTCCGTACATCCCTTGCCAATACAAGACAAAGATGGAAAACAGACTCCTTAACATGCAAGGTTTAGACACATACTCCATCTCTGATCTGAAATGAATTCATCACCGGTTAATGGATTCACTTGAATGTTCAGAACAAAACAAACAATTCTCTAGCAACACGTGTATTTCAGGAAGGGCTATTTTTGCTACCTCTGAACCACTGAAATACCTCCCCGTGCTACAGGGCACTTCCTCCTCTCCTGGAATAACTACTTCCTTTTCTATCCTAGAGGTCAACTCCTAAAGCTGCTACAACTGTCAGAACAGACAAGAAGAGGTCACATTTTGAGTAAGAATTGTTAAGATACATCCTGAACTCCCCAGTAGGGTGGCCAGGATCAAAGCATGCACACGAACGTGTAGATACCTTGAGCCACTGTATCATTCACACTTGCTGTTAAAAGACTATTCTTGCTTTTTGCAGTGTTATGTAGATTACAAAATGCAAACCATCATTCCTGAGGTAAATGACAGGAGAAAGAGGAAGTCCTCGGTTCACTAGAAGTCCTGGATAGGGATTATGGTTAATGATTCACTTTGTGTGGTTTGGCAGACAGCAATTGTGGAGAGCATGGGGAATTTTTGTTTTCTTTCCTGTGTTTTTTTTTTTTAAGTGCAATATTTCTACCTTGTCAAAAAACCCCAAAACATTAATCATATCCCTCTGGTTTGAAGTTTTTCTGGAATCAAAATAGTTATAACTTGTTGTAGCTATCTCAACTACCAGCAGCTTTTTAAACGACGCATTCACTGAGACCAACTAAAAAGCTGCATCTATCTTAGCGTAAGAATCACACACAGGTTTCTCTACTATTTGCGTTTCATCAAGACTGCAAATGGGGTTTTCTAGCTTTGCTTTAAAAAGTTTTACATTTATTTCTAGATAGAACTAGAAAAGTCACAGCCAAATACACTGATGTGTCTGGCATAGCACTGGAACACCAATGTAAAGTGGTGGTAATTTGTCAGTCTTAATGTAGATTATCTGTTTGAAAATGAGCTAAACAGTCACATCTTAAAATAATTTTGCTTAAAACTGGTCAGTTACAAGAGATGTTTCCTTTTACAAAAGATCAAATGAATACTTATTGACAAGTTTTTCACACAGTTTCTATTCTGGGAAATAGATACTGATTAAAAGCTAAGCTAGTTTTTAATTCAAACAAGTAACAGACAACTACAAAAATATTGTTGTGAATTAAATATACATATTAAATGTTTAACAGTGCAAAATGTTGAGATGAAGCATACGAAATAATGGCTGCAACCTTTACAACAGTTAGTTTTAATATAACTTCTACAAAGTTCCTGAGTGCCTGCTTATTTTTACGGCATATAGATGGAATCTGTGTGTTCCTTATTCAAAGAACTGCAGATGGTGGGTTTATGCTGAGTGTTACTTGCATGCTTATCATTTGTCCACTCCTCACCATCAGTGACTGGATCAGCCTGCTCAGAAGACTCCATTTCTTCCTCTTCACTTTGTTCTGCATTGTCGTCTTCGGCACCACTAAGGGTCTTCCCAAGCTGAAGAGTCTCCATAGTTCTCTGGGTCTCTGAAACCCAAGATTCAATTCTGCTGTTAAGCTGAACCTCTACAGAAATTGGTTCATGGGCATAATCCTCATCATCATCATCTTCCTCCTCCTCCTCCTCCTCTAGCATTCCTGGTACAAGAGTACTGGTGGTACTGGTCATGGAGGAATTCAAAAGATCTCGGCAGCTGCCATCCAGTGATCCTGTTTCTGTACTCTGCTGCGATGCCCATTCCAGATTGTCATCTGGTTTCACCTCATCTTTGTCACCTGGTGTGGATTTTCCATGATTTGTTGCTGAGGTAGGGCCAGTTGTAGCCAGAGGTGGTTGTTTATTAAGAGTGGCTTTTTCAATTTGACCAGTACCTGCTTTTTCTGGTACTGTTGTCTTACATGAGGATTCTCTCTCGTTTTCAGAGGCTTCCAACCCATCAGATGTTTCCACCATATTTCTCCAGTTTGTTTCTACAAGTTTCAAAAGAAGTTTAAGTAGGAAACATTAATTCTTTCTATATAAACACATTTCTCCTAAACATCCCAGAATTATTTAAATAGCAACAGGAGCTAATAATTTTAATATTATTCTATGCTTGCTAGAAAAATGTCAATTAGGAAAAAGGGGAAGAAGGGAAAGGGAGAGGTAACAGAAAAGGCTGTTAATAACTTTGGGTTTTTACAGTGTCCTAAACCAGACATTGCACAGTTGAAAGTTTGTGCACTTAGTTTTCTGTGTAAACTATGGAAGCACCAAATCTAACAGTGAGTGTAGTCAAAGAGATTACTCAAGTATAAATTAAAAGCAGAAAGTTGCCACTTTCAGTTCAGTATTAAGTCATCTGTTTAAGGATTTTTCGAAAAACATTTAACAAATGAAATAGGTTTGAGACACCACAAAATACTTCACTAAAGCCAAGATAGTAGTATTCTTAATTCACCATAAGACTTAAAAAAAGAGAAGTCTTGACTTCAAAAAAGCATTCTCCCTTTTATCCCCTCTGTCATGTGAGCTTAAGTAACCCTATAAAAAAATTTGCCTTTTGCTCACACTAGAATCATTAATTGCCATCTCAAGTTTCTAAATCTAAGCTACACATCCCATCTTCAGAGATCTCAGTAATTTAGTTCTTACTCTGTCTTTAATTCTTCCTCAATTATATAATCAGTTCTGCGTTTGGTACCAGTTCTATACCAGTTCAATACAACTGGAGAAGCCACCTCCACTGATGCGGAGGCAACTGTTAATGCTTGTGAGAAACAGAAATGAAATTTATGGGGGGGGGGGGGGACACGGACACATGCTTAAAAAACTACCTGAAGACTAACCAATTTTCTCTTATCCCTGACAATTGTAGAATATTGTAAGTTATGAATAAATATTGTATTTTTAGCTACATTTTGCAATAAGCAGCATTTGTAAAATTCCAGCTTCTAGTTACAAAAGTGAGTTTTAACGCACTTACCATATTCTTTCTCATTCACTTCAGATATGGGTTCAGAAATAACACTACAGAATGAGATAGCACTTGCTGCAGAGGGGTTACGAGAATGACCCATATGATGGGGTGCCTTCTTGACATTCTTCAAGGCTTCTTCTGCCTGTTCCTGTTCCATTGCAGCAACCATATCTCTGTATGCTTTTCTGGCCTCTTCAGTCAGCGATACCAGTTTATTAAATAGGTCCTAAGCATGAAGGCAGTTTTTAGAATCAGTAGTTCTTACCAATAATTTTCACTTTAAATTACTCCTTGTAGTCATAAGTATACCATATAGTGAGCCTTAAGCTTATTAACACCAAAATACCTTTACTGCAACTAAATTAGATCTTCTCTGTATTAAATAAAAACACCACTCCATGTTTACACAACTTTGAGGAGATGTACTGAATTTCAGATGGCATTTAAGTCTACTTGAAAGCTACAGAGGTGTTGCAACCAAAGCGTTTCACCACAGTCTCTCAGTTCTGTAAATACTGAATTTAAAAGAAAAACACACCCTGCTATAGATGAGGTCAGGGCCTTTATCAAATGCACGTTAGTTAGGTGTGCTCTCCACGCCAAATCAATTTGTAAGTACAAGGAACAGAAGTGTTTACTCCAGCCATTTATGTGAATGGAATTACTCACCTCGGCACCTGAGTAGTTGAAGATTCCCACAACACTAACAGGAACCAGCTTGTTCACACAACGGCCAAGAGCTTTACGGCCGAGAGCAAAGACAAAAGGAATTTCTTGTTCCCGTGCCATGGCTATTACGTTATATAGAGCCTCATCCAGTCCACCTTCAAGAAAGCAATTTTCAATAGACACCTAGTCAGTTACGGTCATAGTACAGCGCAATACAACTCTCTATCCCATTTTAACCGTAATTAGTCAGTAAAACTGCAATACACACAATTACCAGCTACTATGCCCTACAGGATAAAAAGCTACACATTGCAAGTATAGTGAGCGAGTACAGATCAAGGCGATATTCTGCATTCTCTACTAGTCCTACACACAAATTACATCAGAATTTTTCACAGCTCTTTTCTTGAGCAGGAAGAAGCTTCCTCCCTTCTTCAGGAGGTTTCAGGAAGCCTCTGTTTATATTTCTAGTTGCGGCAAAATGTGTTGGTTGACTAACTAATTCCCATTCCTCTTACGGAATCCTCCTGAAGAGCACCCAGAGCTCAGAACTCTAGGTGTATCAGAGACTGAATGGAAGAAAATTGAAGTCTATTGTATGTGTTAACAATATATATTTTTCTTTAAGCTATTCACCCCTGGTGAACAAGTTTCTTCCAGAATGGAGTAGAAAAGAATTAATGTGGAGTGGCAATTACACAATTGATTCTCGAAGTGTTACATCATGCATAGCAAGTAAAAAACACTTCTAACCTTGCTAATCAGCACAAGAAAACTGTACAGTTAAGTACACCACTTGCTTTATCATTTATACCTTTTGATTGGATTTTTTCGCAGTTGGGAGATATGATTACACACTTGATCTTGTTTAGTTTCATATGCTTAGTAACCTCACGCAGCCCCATAACAAGTCTTCTCCTTGCTTTAGCTCTCATGGGATCCTTTTGATAAATTTGTTCCTGGAAGCTGACAAGTTCTTGCAGTAAGAGAGTCACACACTCATCTATTTCTTTACTCAGAACCTGGTTACAGTACCTGTCAGTTCAAAAAACATTAAATATTAGCATAGCACAATATCAATGCTATTCCAGCAAGTCTTTTCTTTTACCAAATAAAAATAATTTTACTTCCTCAGAACAGTTATTAAATTGTTATTAAAATTATTAAAAGGATTTAGAAATCAGACTGTATACTGTAAGTTAAAAATACATACCTATTTCCAGTAATATCCTTTACCTCAAGAGGTTGGTCAAAAAGAATATTAAAAGATACAAAGAAATACTCCAATAGGTGACACAAGTAACTTATTTTCCTTAATTTGGTAGTCTATAAAGATACATTAACTAAAAAAGCAGTACTGTATTAGGAGTGACTTTTACAGTATTTTCAGCATTCATAATTATTCTTTCCTTTCCCAAACCAATATGTATGTAGTCCTTGCAGAAACTTCTACTGATGAAAGGGTAGCTTATGTTGTTAAGCTCCTCCTAAGTCTGCTAAACCTATCCACACTTAGAAGACAAGAGTGACTGAAGTACAAGCCTTAAGTTTATATTAATAATGCAAAGCTCTTACTCTCTGAATCTCTTGCTGTGAATTTTGGTTATTGCAGAAGATGCCATTGGACTGCCTATTCCAGAACTAGCAGGTGAACCTTGTGACACTGGAGTCATGCAGTATGGAGAATTCTGACTTGCTGGTGAAAGTGAAGTATCACTAGGCATACTTAGTCCAGTTTCTGAAAGACAATTTTTAAAATGTTATAAAAGGCAGAGAAATTTTCACATTAAAAAAAAAAAAAAAAAAACCAGCATCACACTTCTTACATATCACTTCCTTGCCTTTTCCAAATTACATTCTTCCCTGGAGGGGTAGTTGAAAGGAGAGGAAAACAAAACAAGCACATACCCAACACTCAACATGGGTTGGATAAATAAGCAATATTTGAATACTCATTAAAAAAATATCAAAAGCTTAGTTTGGGAAATGGATAGAACTGAAGGGAAAACCTGCCTAAATGCTACAGCTTCTTCCAGTTTTCTTTACTATTGATATACATAATATTTAACTAATTTATGCCTAGAATATTTAGGCTTTTCACAATTATCTTCAGTCAGGCACGTCATTCCAAAGAAAAGTTCTTAAGTAATACATTTGGAATCTTGATAGATATCTCCTTCCCACCTACCCCCCTCGCCAAACATGTCAAAGATACTGAAAATTCTTTGGTGTTTCCCAGTTGCTCAGAGCTGTTCCTGCAAATCCACAGTCCAGACACTGCAGTTGCTTGACAAAAGTGTTCAAACTGGAAAATCTTATTTACAGTTTGCAACTTCTATATCCAGAAATCTTTCTGTAGGTTCATCATTAAAAAGCGCTATAATCAACGTGACATGGTTGACAGTAGGTCACATTTTTTCTGCTTATCAAAAATGCTATTAACTCTGACACGTGCTGGGAACAGCCACTCGAGAAAAACGCATTAAAAAGCTGTATGGACATGGTGTACTTAGAACTCATACTGCCCGAGTCTTCCACACCTGAGGGACAAACAAGACATTTTAGAAGAAGGTTCCAGTTTCTAGTATTTCATAACACTAAAAAAGTTAAAAGGTAACATCAATAAAATATGTTGCATAAAAAGAGAAAGAAGAAATATTAAAATAACCAGATTAGCACAATTAGAGGTGGGAGAGAAGGGGGATGAGAGACAGACCAACCTTCTTGAGAGGTCAGCTCCTGAGACTGATCAGCAGTCAAGTTTATATGAACCTCTTTCTGTTCATCAGATCCTAAAAGGCTATGGTCAGCTGATAAACGGCCTTTCTTCTCTTCTCTCTCTTTCAAAATAATCTAGGAACAAAACCAACAGCCATCAGCATCTGAAAATTGTAGAGATGCCTGTAAAGAA
>WHYT01015936.1:19439-51108 GCA_009806455.1 Tetrax tetrax | reverse complement strand
ACATTAAAAAAAAAAAAAAAAAACCAAACCAGCATCACACTTCTTACGTATCACTTCCTTGCCTTTTCCAAATTACATTCTGAAAACACTAAACAGTATTCTTCCCTGGAGGGGTAGTTGAAAGGAGGGGAAAACAAAACAAGCACATAGCCAACACTCAACATGGGTTGGATAAATAAGCAATATTTGAATACTCATTAAAAAAATATCAAAAGCTTAGTTTGGGAAATGGATAGAACAGAAGGGAAAACCTGCCTAAATGCTACAGCTTCTTCCAGTTTTCTTTACTATTGATATACATAATATTTAACTAATTTATGCCTAGAATATTTAGGCTTTTCACAATTATCTTCAGTCAGGCACGTCATTCCAAAGAAAAGTTCTTAAGTAATACATTTGGAATCTTGATAGATACCTCCTTCCCACCTACCCCCCTCGCCAAACATGTCAAAGATATTGAAAATTCTTTGGTGTTTCCTAGTTGCTCAGAGCTGTTCCTGCAAATCCACAGTCCAGACACTGCAGTTGCTTGACAAGAGTGTTCAAACTGGAAAATCTTATTTACAGTTTGCAACTTCTATATCCAGAAATCTTTCTGTAGGTTCATCATTAAAAAGCGCTATAATCAACGTGACATGGTTGACAGTAGGTCACACTTTTTCTGCTTATCAAAAATGCTATTAACTCTGACACGTGCTGGGAACAGCCACTCAAGAAAAACGCATTAAAAAGCTGTATGGACATGGTGTACTTAGAACTCATACTGCCCGAGTCTTCCACACCTGAGGGACAAACAAGACATTTTAGAAGAGGGTTCTAGTTTCTAGTATTTCATAATACTAAAAAAGTTAAAAGGTAACATCAATAAAATATGTTGCATAAAAAGAGAAAGAAGAAATATTAAAATAACCAGATTAGCACAATTAGAGGTGGGAGAGAAGGAGGATGAGAGACAGACCAACCTTCTTGAGAGGTCAGCTCCTGAGACTGATCAGCAGTCAAGTTTATATGAACCTCTTTCTGTTCGTCAGATCCTAAAAGGCTATGGTCAGCTGATAAACGGCCTTTCTTCTCTTCTCTCTCTTTCAAAATAATCTAGGAACAAAACCAACAGCCATCAGCATCTGAAAATTGTAGAGATGCCTGTAAAGAAATATGCCCATTTGACTGAACATAACACAAAATAAAGTTAACCAAGTTGTTTTGAACCTTCATACTCATGTCAGGATAGAAAACCCCAAAATTATTTCAGCTTCCTCTCTGACTCTTTGATCACAAACAGTATTTAATTCCAGCATTTTACAGAGGGTAAACGCTCTCATACTTCTACATAAACAGTGCTTCCAACAGTTTGTTAAGTATTAAGTATTTTCACAGCTCCTGATACATAACACCAACTCATTAACAATTCCTCATCCCCATTCCTAAAAAAAAAAAAAAAAAACCACCCCAAAAAAACCCCACGCCAAACAAAAAACCACACACAGCCAAAACCACAAACCACCTTATGCAAGAATCTTTGTGAAGCACCACAACAGACAGAATCCCTTCTATAAAACAAAGGGAAGTGCAAGCTAAGTAGCCACAGATATAGCGGTATTACTATGACAAATAATAACTACATAAAGGCATTGACAACAGAGTTTGGAAAAATATTCTGAACAGGTAGCTGTGAATTTCTCTAACTCAAGTAGATCTTGGGTAAGCCAGGGGAAAAAAAAAAAAGAAAAAAAATATTGCAGAGGAGGGGAAAGAAAAAAAAGCAACTTAGCCAAAGACAAACACAGCTTTACCAGATTCTAACCACCTGTATCTTGAAGTGATCTTGGCAAGAAGTGTGGTGCCTGGGTACAGGCGACTAACACTGTTTTAAAAGGCTTTCACACTTCTGTTTAGGGCTAGGTTTTCCATTTTACCTGCCGATTTCCACGTATACTGTAGTCTCTGTGTACAAACCTACTTTATGTGTGCATGTATACAGATATCTACAACCATTTATTTCTAAATGTACTCAATTAAAAATTGTGTTTTTACTTCAATATCTACACTCATCTCTAGAAAAAAGTATGAAAATTTTAGGTTAGCATACTACATTGCACTACAAACTAGGATTCAACAACATGAAAAAACTATGTAAGTTTTTCCATATGTCCTAGTGCTTTTACTTAAAAAAAGTCCTTGCAGCCCGTATTGTGGTAGATTCTTATCACCTTCAACCCATTGTGCCATGGGGGTATAAAAATTATACTGGTGTCCTGTCCTTTGGATCTAGTCACATAAAGTAACAGGAACTCAAAGCAGAAGATCACGCTCCCTTACCCTACGCTCATGGTCACCAGTTCTCAAGAAAGATAACATCACTTTATTTTTGAAGTACAAGTGTGGGTCAAGAGAACGTCAGGGGTTGACATGTTTACCTTTTTAAGTGCTGTAGGGCGTTTCAGTTTTGCAATCTCTCTTTCTTTTCCTCTTTTCACTTTTGGGGCAGTTGAATCCAAAGGATTAAGGCAGCCCATAGATGGCTGTCCCTTTGTTAAGGACTTTCTGTTGACAGATTCTTTGGTATGAAAAGGAGCAGCACTGCCAACTAAATGCAAGAAAGATATTAGTTTCACCAAAAGACATGTCAGCTTTATTTCAACACTATTTTCAGAATTTCCACTGATGAATTCTCAAACTACATTTTCCTTCCTTGGAAAAAAGCAGCTGATAATGACAGGAAAATTACATCATCAGATATTGTTGCTTCCAGATGGTTTTAAGCTTTCTTCAGCTAAGCCTCATGTTTTAGGAAGCTATGGATTCCAGGAAAGGAATTACTTAAATACTAGTAAGGGACCTCTCTCAAGTGAGCTTTATTAGTAAGATGACAGTAGTAAGACAAGTTGCAAACATTTATCCAAACATTGATTTTCAGTTGTTGAAGACTTGACTAGTTGACAGGACAAAAGAGATGAGAGAGTGCAGCATGTAGTTAAGTGTACCTTCTGCAAGAAAGAATAAAACAAATGTAGCCTTCAATGGAAGTGCCAACTGCTTTTTGCTGAGCTTTGTTTGATATAACCTTGCCAACTTGAATTAATGTTTGAACACGGCCGAAACTCAAAGCAGGTAAACGAAGCAACACACAAGAAGGAAAATGGTAACTATGTGCATAACGATGGCCTCTAGGCTACATGCTACTGCTCAGGAATGAGATTCGTGGGTTATAATACATAACAACAAAAACCTCAATTCTGTATTCAGCAGCAAGCATTAAAAAAGCTAATTTGATGTTGTGTTGATAAAAAAAACAGACAACAAAAAAGCGTAATTAAGCCATTGCATACATTCATGATGGAACTACAACTTATTATTCTGTGCATGTCTGATATTCCTTTTTCTTTTTCCCAAGAAGATACACTAAAAATACAAGTGGGTGCAGAGAAAGTGATACAGATTATCTGAAGCAATAACTAAATGGACTAGGACTATTCAGACTAGAAAAGAGATAACAGACCTCTAAGAATTATAGAGAAGGAGAGCAGGGAATGATTGCTCAGTCTTTGTAACACAAAGGCTAGGAAAGCTGGCAAAATTATGAGTGAGGCACAAGAAAAAAAATCCCTGACCCTCACTCCAAAAAAACACAGTAGAAGGAAAAGCTTCTCCACACAGCACACATTAAGGGTAGAATTCACTGTCATCGGACGTTACAGACAGTAAAAGCATGTGACAGAAACGATGGATAGTTTAAGAAACAATTCTGGTCAGAGAAAGCCGGGAGTTCGGAGGCCCTGAAATACAATCAGTAGAGGCAGGAAGAATATCCTGGAGAAGTATCCCTCTATGTGATAGTCACAGGTATCCTCTCCAAGCTGCTTTCAAAGATAGTTCTGTAATATCTGTAGTAGATATTCAGTTTGACCTAATACAGTTCTTTCCAGGTTTTTATATTAAAACTAAAACTTGACAGAAAAAAAAAAAAATATATATATTTAAGATGCTTGGATCAATCACATTTATATTGTCACAAAATGCATTTAGCAATAATCAAGCAGAGTAGAAATACCTGTGTACGAGAGAGGCCTGGTGTTGGTGATCTGACGAGCCTTCATTGCTTGCTGCTGCTTTTCAAGAGCTGCTAACATGTCACCCAAATCTAACTGAACAGGGGTCTTGCTCTTCTTTCCAGCCGCTTTTGATAAAGCCTCCTATAACATGAACATCACATGCTGATAAATACAAAGAAATAATGCCTGCAAAACATTCTTTACAAAGATATTCTTGCTATTGCAGAATAAAGAGGAACAACAGCTAACTGATACTCCTCTTTACCAACTACTGGGGTGGGGGTGGTGCTACACACTTGGAGTTTTTTCTGTTCCATGCTTATCTCTGAATATTCTTGAGCTGTTGCAAGTGCTGCTGCCAAGGCCTTCTTCTTCTGACTTTTTGCACGCTTTGGTACAGAGGTTGTAATGGGAATTGGAGTTTGGACTATATTGATTGGAGAATTCTCTGGTAAGTCATCCAACTAGGATTTTAAACAAAATGCAGAAAACCACAATTAAAGACCTTTCTCTCAAGACCACAGAAAATGCAGCACTCCAGAAACTAAGTGAACCACTGCTTTGGTCAGCCCCAGTTACTAAGTACAGCAAGATGACACAGTAACTTAATAAAACTAGAAACTTATGTATATTTCATTTTTGTATGGGAAAAACTATTAGTTATCTCCAACTATGCCTTCAGAAGGTTTTCCAGTCTGACTACTAAAGAAGGAGGCGGGATTTTTCCTCCCTGTGAAGATTTCATGTAGGACAACTTCCCTGGAAAGCAGCTGAATAGATTAAGTGCTCTATACATGTGGTTCTGCAACGGAATATTTACGCAGATCAAGTATTTAAAAAGTATCTTTCCAACAACTGTTTACATATCCTTAAAGTAGATAAACTTCAGTTTATTTTTACTTCAGAATAAACTATGTAAACTGTAGTTATTTTGAAAAATTGACACCATTACCACATATTTTCTTAGAATTGTCACATCTGCAAAGTCTGCATCAAAGCATCGGTCTAAATCCAAGCTCTTTGAGCCAGAAAGAATAACCAGGATGTAGTTTATGCATTAACTTAAAGAAAGCTCAATAATCCTCACAGCTAATTTTAACCTCAAAAATCCTGTTGCATCTACTGTTTTACCCAGAATTTAGCATAAGACTTCAAAAAGCACAAAACTCATGAGAAACCATCAGTGAGATGGAGAAGCTGGGACCCCCCTTATGGGTCCCTTCCAACTTGGGATATTCTAAGATATTCTAAGATTCTAAGAATCTACGTGAACAAGTGAAACTCTAAGGTAGGTATAATAGACAATCTCATTAGTAGACAAAAATCCAGCTTTTTTTTTTTTTTTTTTTTAAAGATGGGTTCTTTGCACCACTTATTTCAATTGGCATTTCTTTAGCATCCAAAACCAGTTAACAAATACTCTAAGAACATCAAAATTACCATATTAGAAGTATTGTAGCAGAGATTTGTAAAAAGTTACACAAGTCAATTAGTCTTAAAACAACTTAACTTAAAAATGCTTTGCAAAACAAAACACTTACTACTATGGGTGAAATCTTTTGCTGGATGTTACTACTTTTGCTGCTGCCGTTATCACTATTTAGCTCTGGAAATTCATCTTCATCCTAAACAATACATTAATTAAGAATGAAGAGAATGGAACCAAAAGTCACATGAAAAGCATCAACTGAAAAGCTAGAAGGATTAATTGAATCCTGAAGTCCCACATAAACTAGAACAGCTAAAACAGTGTCACAAATAAAAAATGATGAGAAATTAACAAAGCACTTCTGTAACTGAATAACCTTTCTCGAAAAAATAACAATTTTTAATGTTTTATACCAAAGAATACAACTAGAGGCTGTGGTGATAAACCAGAGAACACTGATTTTTTATTCACAGCTGAACTGAAAAAGTAACTTGAAAGATCTTATCAAATTTGTCAATCACAGATAGTTCTAAATTCTTTCTTCTAAATTTTCCACAACTCCCAAATACAAGTCTTTGTATGTACACAATGAAAGCATCATATAACAATTAAATTAGTGCACTATACTGTACACCTCAGAGGCAGATTTTTTGCAACTTCTCCCTGTTGAGAAGATAATTTATTCCACACATAACTTGCATCAATACAATGCAGAAACAGTCTTCAAACACTACCTCAAAATACAGAGGTTCAGGACTCTGCTCTGTTCTGCTTGACTGGCTTGTAGTTAGAGGTTTTTCATGTCGTTTCTGCAAATTCTGCCTTCTTTCTGAAGATGTGCTGTGGTCTCTGCATCTGAAACCAGACTAAAAATAATAAACGTGATTGGAATTTTGCAATTTCAACTTTTCAAGATGTGTGCATTCCTGTAAGGTATTCTCATGTCTGCTAATTAGCAACTAAGAAGCAACTAAACTTGTGGGAGGTTTTTTTTGGTTGTTTAGGGCTTTATTTTTGTTGGTTTTTAAACCTGCACAAACATATTCTACAGATAGTATTGATTATTCCCCACTTCAAGCTAAATACAGAATCTCTATACATTAATCTCTAAATTTCTAATTTAAAAAAAAGTAAAGTCCATTTGGTGAAACATGAAGAAAGCCACAAGAGTTACTCAAACATGAATCCTGAGGAATTGTCTGTAACCATGATCAATCCAAAGGCCTTTCTCCCACTACGTAATTATTCTGCATGCAATTATTGCATTTCCAACATGTGTTTTATGACAATGCCCAGGCACAGAGCTCTGTACAGAGATCTCAGTATAGCAGTATAAACATTCTTCCCTGTAAGTGAAAGGTTGGTGGAAAGCCACGTGCAAGACTGGCTGCAAGCAAAGCATGGTTTGAATCTGAAATTCTGGATCTCTCATGTATTTCTCAAGAAGATTTCCTACAGACCTGGTACAAATTTAGTTTCAAAGGAAAATATTTTCTAGGACAATTCTGCCTTGAGGTACAGTGAATTTGGCCAGGGAAACCTCATTTAAAACTCTTTGTGCCAGCTTTGTTTTCAAATATCTAAAATAACTGCCAGATCTAGAGTCTAAACTGACTGGATGAAAGGAAATATGACACTTCCTACTCTTCCAATGCCATAAAACACAAAGAGTGGCTTCTAAAAGCCTTCAATTTGACCACAGGTCAAGGATTCAAAACTGCTACAGTGCCAGATACGAGCATCAACTAGCTTCTTTATACAATGAACCCACAGATATGAAATAGGAAGATTCAAGACAAATTAACAATTCCATCTAAGACATTAAACGAGACAAGCCAGCTCACATCTATCTGCACATACAGGCATGTCTATGATAAAGTTTTCACTTCAAGCTCAGCTATTCTTGTCTGTAATAACTGAATTCAGGCAGAACCTATGTTTTCGCAAAGGCAAATGTTTCAGACTTCTCTGCCCCTCTCTGCACTCTTCTCCAATAAAATCAGAGTATCAAAATTAGGAAGGCCACCTTCTTCTCACATACTAATTACAGAAATCCTGTCCCACTGGATGAAAGCGTCACAGAAATATTATTCAAGTTTTAGCATAAACCAATTTTAATTCATTTATTAATAAAAATATGGCATGCTAACACTAATTTTAAAAAGAATGTATCAAAGGGCAACAACTGTGAGAACATAGGATTGTAGTTCACCATCAAATCAGAATCTTTCTTTAGAAAGTTTGGGATTTTTTTTTTTTCTTCTTCTTACATCTGAATGGGTCAAAAACTGAACTAACTTTTTTATACCCACACTGTTGTAATTTCATAAGTTTCTTTCTATGTGCAATACTCTTCCTATGTAGGTACATATAATGAACAGACGATAGGCAGAAGATTGCCAAGTACATGTGTGTGTATATATATATATCTATCTATCTCATATATATATATACACACACACGTATATATATACACCTCATATATATATATATATATATGAGATATAGTGCTAGCTCAATAAACATACAAAGTAGAAATGTGCAACTGGACTTTTAGGTTGAGTTTCTACACTTTTCATTCACTATTTTAATTAACTATTATATGTATGTTAATTTTATAATTAATTTCAAAATCCTTATTTTCATATATTACAAGAAACAGAATACTTTAATTTAGAATCATAAACAAAATACCTGTGAACTATTTCTTTGCTCAGCTTGTCTTCCACCTCTAGAAAATGTCTGAGTTTTTTCAATCCAAGGCTTTTTTTGTGTTGCCTGGGAACTTACATTAGTCCAACTTATACCAGCTGAAAGAGAGGTGCCATCTATGAAAAAATGAATTAGTATGACAGAATGCATCATAGTGAAACACACACCACCAGAGCCAGGAACACAATTTTGATACAAATAAAGTTATCTGAGAAAGTCTAACTGTGCTCTGACAACGTTTACTTCTGTAATTATTTCTAGACGCTAGCAGAATTGTCTTTATGGAAGAGTCAGATGATAGACATTCGAATTGCCAGCAACTGATCATCACGAAGCAGTCAAAGGAAATCTCAGGTTCACATCCATACCAATTTCAGTGCAGTCATAAACAACAGCTATTAGCATTACCCACTACTACCAGACTAATCAAAATTTTGTTCATGTTATAGTAGTACTTTAAAGCTTCTAAAAAAGTATCAGTACTTCTCAAATAGAGAATGAGAACTCTTTGGCTCTATTACTACCCAGGTATGAACTGCAGTCCAACAGCGTAAGGAAGCTTGAAGATAAAATATAACAGAACCGCAGCTTTGTCTGAATGCTTCCACTGGAGTCTCTGGCTTTTTTAATTCTTTAAAGAAAGGTAGCTGTTAATAAATCATTAGTAATAGCTACTTATACACTTGTTCATTCGACAAGTAACAGGGCTCTTGGTGAAGGTGGTGGAAGTCACAGTTAGGACATATCTTCAGAAGTATCTGATCATTTAGAGTAGCATGCTGGAAGTAGACGGAGAGGTGGTTCCTAGCAAAACGTACAGCAAAAATACAGAAGCAACCCTGACAAATTTTAAACAGCTCACCAGCTAAGACAATGCTTACTTACTTGTATTTATTGATGGTTCTACAACCTGAAAAAGGAAAACACAAGTTTTAGTAATTTTATTAGCCTGTAGGATACAAATATAGTGAAGTTATTTACTTATGTTTACATACATTCATCGCACAAGAATCTGCATTTCTTGAAGCCATGGCTGCAGCCTGGTTATTGCCGTGCTTAGGACTGCAATAGCCACTGTCACTATCAATGTCTGCTTCACTTGCACCCTGTTCACTAGAGGACTCTGCAGCAGGGTGAGAAGCTCTTCTGCGCCTGCCTTTTGATTTCCAAAGTGTTGCAGAGGCACTCTCAGAAAGTGACTTATTAGCTATATCTGAAGGAAAGTCTGCGAGACACAATAAAAATATGATTACTTGCACAGGAATTGTTAAGACATGAAAAACCCACACATCTTAAAAATAAATGGAAAGACACAAAGTCTTTGTACATGACAACAATTTCCTTTTAATAAAATAAAAAACAGTATTGAATTTTTAAAAAATGTCTAGGTCCAACTATTAATAATAGTCAATCTTTTCAAGAAGAGTTTGTTTTTGCCAGTGGCAAATTCCACCTTCTTTTAGGAAAGACAAGCAACTGACATGCAGTTCTAGTTACTTTATACACCCAGAACACAAGAAAAGTTACCTGTTTGCTGTGATGCATCAACCAACAACACAATCTTTGATCTGTTCTCAGGACCTGATGAACTAGTCTCCTTTTGAGTGGCAACATTTTTCACTGGAGGACGTTTATTTTTTATGTGTGTCTGTAACTGCTGTTGCTGTTTTAAAAGAGTAACCACACATACATGTAAGTCATGTGATTTGACCTTATAGCTGTAATCAAACAAAGCAATTAAAAGTTCTAATCCTCTCTACAGAAGCCAAGTTTAAAGACAAGAGATTAAGGGAAACATCCATAAAAATATTTGATTTATTAACCTCTTTGCAGTATTTCAGTATTTTCTGCACAAATTGTTCATTATGATGTGGAAGCATTAAAAAAAAAAAAGTAAAGAAAGTATAGGCCTTTGTTCTCTAATGCAGTAATTCTAAGCTCAGACCAAACTGGCAGAGAGGTAGTAGAAGGCAGTTTCCCATGTTATACTTGCAGGCTTTACAAACTCATCAAGTATTTTACCACAAAATGTCACTGGAGACAGAGTTTTGCCACTCTCTGATTAACATATTTCCTGTCCATCTTTCCTTCCATTGATGGTACTGACGTACTTGTTCTGGCTCAAATGAGATGCATGCTTCCTATGCAAAGACATTTTCTTTGTACAGTTCTACTTATCCTATGGAAAAACAGACTTACTTTTTGTACGACTGGTCCCCTGTTACTGCTTCTGCTCCGCTGACTGGATAACGGAAAGACCTGGCCCGATGGGTTGGGACGTTCAGTGCATTCTGCAGTAACTGTATTTACAGCATTCGCTGGCTGAAAGGGTGCGGAGTAGGGGGTAGGGAAAGGATGATAGAAACCCATGACCTGAGCACATGGTGCTGGCATCAGCTGGTAATACGTATATTCTGTAGAAACAGGTGGTTGCGCAGATATTATAGGGTAAGCAAGGTATGGTCCTGCAGGATTTGGGTTGGGTTGCTGCCATCTGATGTCATTGTTGTATAATGGAAATTGTCTGTAAAAGTCAAGGAAAGGCAAGTGCTAAGTGAGTAAGTATTTCCCTCTCGAGGAAATTCAGACCTCTACCACCTCCTTAAAAAAAATCCAACAATCAACCAACCAAATAACCACAACTCATTTGTGTAATGAGCTTCTAGCTTTTAATAACTGATCTTAAATTTGTTAGGACTTCTTAGAGATGCCAATTAAATGACTCACAAGCTCAAATTATATTCAAGTGCAAAATAAATATCTTTGTTGATCTTGGTATTTTTATAAACTATTAAATTTCTAATATGAAACTTAGAAATAAAATGCAGGCATTTCCTTTGACAATTACTTTGGATCCATGACAATTTCTTTATTTTAGAAAACACATATAACCTAAGTAGATATCTAAGCTTACATATGGCAAGCTAGCAGGCACATGGAACAGTGACACTCATTAGTTAATATACTGAAGTACTTGGCCCTAAGTTAATCTGCCAACTCACTTTTG
Source organism: Tetrax tetrax (assembly GCA_009806455.1). NCBI lineage: Eukaryota > Metazoa > Chordata > Aves > Otidiformes > Otididae > Tetrax > Tetrax tetrax. The sequence continues at coordinate 39,908 of WHYT01015936.1, read as the reverse complement.
ATCAAAATTCCTACGAAAATACAGGCCTTAAGAAGCACAGAGGGAAGCAGGCATTTACAAACTTGCTACCAAAACCAAGCGTGGAGACTTTTTCCTGTGTTTCTTTGTGATACAGCATACTACAAAGAGACCCCCTTGAAAACTATGAACTCAGTTCTCTTTCTCAAACCCTTTAGAGATCAGGAGACCATCTACGTGGAAAATGCAGAGGCCCAAAAATATTAGAGAAAGATAACAGGGAAAGTAAACATTCAGGATAATTTTACAGATCTGCAGCAGGCAGTTGCTAAAGGATTATTTTTGTTCTTACCTATTCAAGTGCAGCAGCACTAAAGAGCTGTCCTAAGCAAACATTGGGTACATTTTTCAAAACCAAACAACAATAGTTATTTATGCCTTCAATATAAAATAATGAACATTGGAGTTGTGCATTCACAAAACATTGGGGCTAATAAAGAGCTGTTAAACTCTGGGTATTATAACTAGTTATGCAAAGAAAACCGGGTACAGCTGCGCTCAATGCAAGTGTCAGCTGCATATTGTTTTGCTGCAGCAGGATCCAAGTTGGACACCTGGAGCCTTGCTTCAGCGCCGCCGATTCAGACACAGACCTCCTGACTGCCTTAGAAGATGCAAGAGCATGGCAGGTGACTCAGAGGGACTTGTCCCAGACCTCTGTAGCCAGGGAAAGAGGAACGGCAAAGAATATGAACAGAGAAAAGCAGAGGGAAGGAAATAAGTAAAAAACAACTGAAGACAGAGGGACTTCACCCTCACTCGTGAAGGGTCGGAAGATTAAATACAGAGAACAACATGAATATACAGCCAACGGTCACTAATTCCTCTCAAGCCTACCGGAAGTTTAAACTCATTTAAAAACAGATAAACTTCCATGAAAAGCACAATCACATATTACCTATTGGATTGGTTTTCCTGTACAAACGGGTAGCAAGTGATCAGGTAGCTAGGGATAGGAGTTGGTTCCATGCCATTAATTCCCCCGCTGTCATTAGGAAGCGCCATCGGGATCATTAGTGTTTCTGGACCCTTCTTCTGAGGAATAAATGGTTCTACTTCAGCTGACAGCTTGACATTCTAAAAAAAAAAAAAAAAAAATAAAAAAAAATACAATCATAGATTGTTTGAGAACACTTAGTTATAAAGTTTTATGGCAATTATCACGGGCAAATGGATGGCAAGATTACAGGATTTCTGCAGTAAACTGAGGAGGAAAGAGGTGGAAAACAGTTGGCAAGTGCTTGTTACATCCTTCCAATCAGCACAAGCTGTTAATGCAGATCACCAACATTTAGCATTTGTACTAACCTTTACATTTTCAAAGTGCAATATAAACACTAATTAAGCTAAAAGGGACTGAAGTGCAGATCTTGCAGAGGATACACTAATCTGAGCACAGAAAGAAATAGTTTGCACTGTAGGTGGAGCACAGTTGTGTAGGCTTTCAGAAGTGAAACCAACATATGGAAGATGTAGTAATGCCTGGTCTGCTCTGCAAAATTGACCATGTTCCTAGGCAATTATAAAAGAAAAGATTTTTCATCAGTAAACCATAGGTTTACCGCTAAAATGGTGTATCACAGAAGAACCCCACATACACATTCCATCTGCATAATTTAGACATATTTTAAAGTGTTAAGAATACAATTAAATTTTGCCATTAAGAGGGGACTAAAGACTGCTTAGAAATAAGTTTTAAATTGTGCATAGCTCCTCCAATCCTGAAAGTATCCTCAACAGTTTATAAGGTGTTTCTAAGTACAAGACCAAAAGTGTGGGCAAACAATGAAAAATGCTCTATTCAATGAAACAACTGCAGATCCAAAGTACCTTAAATTCTGTATTCCATTGTAAGTTACACTCAGCCACAAAGCACCTTATGGTAAAAAGATTTCAGCTTAATTATACTTATCTCACAGCAGTAGCTCATAGAGTATCCATCCAGAGACATTTCAGCCTTACTGTCCAATATCTGAATTTACAAACTTATTAAAACAGTCCTCAAAACTTATTTTCTAATTAAAACATGAGCTCAGATCCTGTATTTGTTTAGCAGCATGGGAGTGGAGGATTTGGGAGAGGCAGGTCCAAAAATGTTTTGAAAATACAGTTGTCCCAGTCAGTAAGAAAAGCTACATTTAAGCACCTGTTCATCAAGTAAACGTACCAAGACTGAACTAGAAAAATTCCTAGCTCAAACATTGATTTGAGCAACAGTGAGCTCAAGACCCACTCATGCAGAGTACTGGATCTTTGTTTAGTTAGTGTGACACACTTACAAGAAAGTTTAATTACTGAGCAAAAGGGAGAATCATCATCAAGTAAATTACTAAGCCCATGAGTTACACTGCAATTCACCAAGCAAGCTGAAAATCAACTGGTATTTAAGTACTTTGCTGTAATGTACTCTTAGAAAGAGGAGAGAAAAACCAGTTCAGATTGTAAATGCTCTCTAACTTACATGTAAGTAGTATATTCACTATTAAATCATCATAATGACCAGTGATCAATGCAATATATTTTCTATAACATAGAATTATTTTTAATAGATATTAGTGATGATTGCAGTATTAGAATTCCCAGCCAATTTCAAAAGTTAAGCCAAAAATCCTGCTCAATGCATCCTTTTCAACTCCAAATATGACACCCAAACTAAGTAATTGCAAAGGCAGTCATTCTGTAACAGCTACCCAGATGACTTCTACAAGTGGAATTAAACTCTTCCTTCAAAAAGTGTTACTACATACAAAGCGTCTGTCTCTGTTTTTATTTTTATCCCTCCGTTATCAGATTTGCTAATTTGTACTTCTTTAACAGATTTTATGCCGTATTAGCTGCAGTATTAGCTCAAATTGCACCATTGGCCATTTCCTGTAAACATCAGTTCACCAAATAATTTGTATTTAAACATCACTCACTTTTTCCAAATACTGTGCACCTGACTAAAAAATGAACTTTATAAACATCGGAGGAAGCTTTCTAAGTGAAACACTGTTTAGGACAGGAGATGGCTGCCTGCAGGATGTCTGTGAGTATTAATTGGAGATCAAAGTTACACCCTTAACAACTTTGATGGTAGGACATTCTGCAAACCACAGTCAGCAAGGCCAAAACTTGTTTATAATTTCACTGAGAATTCAAAAAAACGATTTAAAAATGGAGGAAAAAAGCAAAAGTCATGCAGTACAGAGTCCATGATTATTTTAAACTGTTTTTTTGAGACACTTCTCTGTCTGTGGACTTGTCAAAGTGTGCTGGGAAAGCAGAAACATTCCTTCCAACAAAATGAGTCTTTGCTTTGATAGTTTATTTAGCAAGAACATCAGTCATTTACAGATGAAATTGTAGCATAAGAGACCTGAAGTTTCAGCAGCAATTAAAAAAGGAAACCAAAACATCTGAAAAAATAAACAGAAGGATAAAAGTGGAACTGGAGTGGCAGGGGGGGAACAAAAAAAAAAAAAGTATGTCTTAGCAAGTGACAAGATACACTATCCCTGTCAAAAAAAGTGGTTATTGATGGCTGGTCTGAAAACGCTTATGGCTATAAGTGCCAATACAGAAGCATCACTACCTGCGGTACAACAAGGACTGCATTACAGTGGAACAATAATCACCTCGATATTAAGTAAATGCACTTCTTGATCATTAGGCAGCAGGCAAACATTCCTTCCTTCTACGTTAACTCTTTTTCAGCACCTGAAGTTAAATTCAGAGGAAAAGCTGTGGCGTAGTCGCAGCAGCAGCACCGAACTTGTGCAACACAAATCCCAAGTCCGGCCCTACCCACAGCTTCCTCTGACCTCAGGCACGTCCCCAGCTGCCGTGACTCACCTGCCTCCGCAAAACTCCACGGCATTCTCCTCACCACACGGCCCCATGGGGATAAACACTTCGCATTTTAAAAAATTAAAGTTGTCAAACGCTTATGTACAGTGATCACATCATAAATGACAAAACCCGACACTCAAATCCCTCCCTGAAAACTAAGAGGGTTTTTTTTCCATGAGATTGAGATTGCCAAGCAAAAATAATAGATACAGTGGTGGGCTGGCCTACAAAACTAGGTGGCATAAACTTTAAAGGAACACACCAAGGCTGTCTTATCCGTAGGAAAGTCAGCGGTAAAACTAGGATGAGAGCTTCACAAATAAGGCATTCCTAACGAACCACTGAAATCTTTCAAACAACCATCCCTCATCCACTGGTCACTATCTGCCAGCAACATGTCAAGTGAACTTTAGCCAAGGTGCTAATTATAAACCACTCCAGCACCAGCTCGGAAAACAGTCAAAACATTTAATTTGTGATTCAGGTTGGGACAAGATTCCCTATTTTAAGTCTTTCCTGTCTGGCTGTCTGCTTTTTCCCTGTATTATTCTGGGAGATTGATGTGGGAATACAAGACAAAATTATTCCTTAATGGCGAGTCACTTGCAGAATGGTCTCATTACGATGATTTTTCAGATATTGTATTATATTATCATCATTAGTAGTATTACGAGAGAACACTCTTTCACATCAAGTAATTAAAAAAAGGAGATATAACTGATCAAAGCAGGAGCCAAATGATTCTCATCAGCAAAACTGCCATAGCAAAGTATTTCTTGCAATTTGTGAAGATAAACCCTACTGCACTTATCCATCCAAGCATTTTTAATAAAATTTGATTTATTTAAATCTTTCAAGTAAAAATAGGATTATACATCTTTGGAGTTTTGTTGGTTTGTGTTTTTTGTTTGTTTGGTTGGGTTTTTTTTAATTTATTAAAAACCCAACAACACAACACACTGGTATCATGTAATTTGACAAATTTAGGAAAATTTCATTTGAATTATTCTGCTTGGTTTTGCTAGGTTCAAACAACTTAGAGATGCCCTACGTAGAAGGACAACTGTAATGTTTCCTTTCCTGTTGCCCAGTTTCTTACACAGGTAATGATTAACTACTGCTACAACAGAGCAATTGGCTGATACATTTAATCATAATTTTCTGTACAGCTCATAGCATATTTATCTTACCTATAATGGTAAGAAAGACATAGCATATCCTATAATCATGAACACATATGGGTGTATTAGAAAGTTAATTTCTTTTTTCGCCTACAGAACTTGATAGTGTCTGTTATTTAAAGTAATCGAAACTGCATTTCAGAAATCTTTTGCATGCATTACACCTTAAATATTGTTTTCTTGTGCAATTTAATCTGTACCTACAGGTTTGTTTGGATTGTGGAGTTTTTTTTAATGCTTCTAAGAAACCTGTTTCACCAAAAAGAAGAACTTGGAGTAAAGTTCTGGTTAAAAATTTTGCATTTTTTTTTTCTGCAGGTACTATATAAATATGTATATATGCTCACTCACGAGAATAGCTACAGAAAACTTAAAAATCTTAGTACAAGTGTTTCAAAATCATTCTGCAAGCATAATACAGGCAATCCTCAGCACAACTGGTACATTTCATTAGACAAGGCCCTGTTTCTACTTCAGGGTAGAAAACAGAAAGACAGCTCAAGTGTATGACCAACTAAACAAAATTACTATAAGGAAGCAACACGTTGAAGTCATTTTACCAGTCCCCCTGAAATAATTTAAAGTTCCTGTTACATAGGATGTATCTTCAGATGAGGACACTAAACTTTATTAAACTTAAAGCAAAAACGGGAAACAAGTGTACTAAGGTCAGACCGCTAACGAAACCAAAATATAAACAGAACCAACTCTGCAATGTGATTATTCAGACATTTCAGTAGATTTCACAGATGGTTAGTGGTTTCGTTTGACATGTGAGGGAAACAATAGCAAACCTAAGTAATTTGCCTAAAGTTATCCAAGCAGATTTTTTAGGACTATGGTCTTCTTGGCTAGAAGGCAGTTCTGGTGAAGACAGACAGCAAAGTAACTACTCTTTTTAATGAATGGCATTCTAGGTCTCCTGGCCCTAATATGTTGTCAGAACCACAGAAATAATATTCCCTTAAGAGTGTAGTAAGAGAAAGTGAAACAAAAAGCAAACAAAAAGAATAATTTAGTAGTAAGCAAAGGTGCTGCTGCACTGAACAAGCAAAAAAATATCTCCAACTGAGGCTTCTTATTTCACAGGTTTCTCTGTGTTTCTTCAGCAGATACAGAAATAACAATGCAAAATAAAAATAGTTTGTTGTCGTTGGGTTTTTTCTTAAATATCACGTTGACGTGCTTGAGATTCAGTGTCAAAGGCAGCCAACGACAACTGAAGTAAACTCCAGAATAAGAGATCAGATTATTTTTTAAGTAGCATTTTGTTTCAGAAGCAAATACTAAGTACAGAAATCAAAGTGCATGCAAACACGTATGAATGCAATTTCTCACAGACTGCATCCACACAGTACAAACGGAGTGACAAGTGCAGACGAACAGAACTGACAGGACTGATCATCCCACTGGTTTGGAAACACAAGCAAACAAAAAGTATTAGACAGGAAAGATTCGTCAAACGTTGAAGAATTTGGGGGAAGCTTCCTACACTTTTCCTAATCCTTGCAACAGAGCACTTGTGATACTAATTTATATTCTAATTGCTCTCACAGTATTGAGATTTATTCTAGCCTGCATCCACTAAAAAATTAACACTTTGCCACTGACATCAGTAAATGCAGAGCGAGGCTCCAAACACAAAGCAATATATGTTTTTTATCAGGCAATCTAAAGGCAAACATTGCAAGACCAAACAATTTTATTTCAGGGAGCAACTTTTTCATGTTTATTCAACATTTCACATCACAAGGCTAAACAAAGCTTTATTGAAATTGGCCTTTGATAACCAAACTTGATTCTAAATATAAATTTAAGTCATGCTGAAACATCAGATTTTAAATAAGTTGCCTTTTAATGGAAGCACACTCTTTCAAAAGAAACCAAGATTTACACAGAAGTCTCTTTTGTAGATATCCCTAGTTTCGATTTACAAAATGTTTTGCAGTAGGTCATTACATATTTCAGTCCAACAATTGCAACTCTTTCAAGACAGCATATATACTGAAACGATCCTTTGTTTCCTATATAAAAGCTACTGTAGTCACCAACAGCTGCAAAGACACGATGACACGAGCAGGAACAGACTGGTAAACTTTGTCCTATAGTTCTAGCACTGTATGTTTAATCTTAGAAAAGTTTTTGTTCATTGTATCTTAATGTCATTCAGCATTTTCCATTAAATAGGATCTCTGTCAGCTTGCTCTCTTACAAGAGAACACTTGGATATCAATCTTACCATTTGCAGGGCAAGAATAGACACATGCCACATTTCAGAGGGCTATAATAAAATCAGCTGTTTTACTGTCTCAAAGTCTGGGAACAAGAAGTCTCATCACAAATGAAAGATAAAAACATAGCTCAAATTACCTTTTTTTTTTAAAAAAAAATAAAAATCCTGCTTCTGAATGTCGGATTTCATAATTTAAAAGTCATTTTAGTAACAAGACAAGTCACATTTCGTCTATTTTAAGATAAACTTTACAAACATGGAAGTCATTGTTTCTATAATTAGTTGCTTCTAAGTGGCAGATACTTCAGGAATGGTAAATATGCAGTCCAACTGGAAACAGCAGCAGCAAGCCATTTAACAAAGTACAAAATTTAATCCTCCCTACTTAGATTAAACATAGTAATTTCAATGCAACACCTAAAGCAAATACACTATGAAGTCAGTCTTTCCCTTAGCTTGTAATAAGGGAACCATACATAATTATCTTCCCTTTCACAGAAGAAAGTACCATGTTCAGAATATAACTAAGCCAAGTTTTTAAATTTTTATGTATATCTAGAAAATGTGCAATTGGCATAACGTGACATGCTGGAATGTTTAAACTGAAGCCCAGAATATTCTAGGAAAAAAAAGGGAGAAAAATCCTATTTATTACTTACAGTTACAAAGCTTGTCCAAAGACTTAAAGAAGCCACCAACAGGACCCTCTTCACTGATCTAGCTTATAGCATTTAACAGTACATATAAACTTCTAAACTCACACTATCAGCGTGAAGCAGTAATATTTGACTGCTTTGTAGCCTACCTACTAAAAGTATTAATACAAACCATGCATGAAATCAGCTTCCTCATCTCCTCAAATGAGTAAATGATAAATAACTTTGTGATCAAAGTTAAGATGTTCATATATCACATCCATAATATTTAAATTCACTGGAGAATATATTCTATCATAAGATAATATAAAAACTTTCACAAAACCCAAATTCTTCTGCACTTTCAAGGTTCAAGAGAAAGGAACATGCAAAACATATGGCATGAAAAAACTGACCTTTTCCAGCAAGCCTCAGCTGAAAATTCTGTCATGGGTAAGAAACACTGAAGGAAATTAGATGGGATAAAGAGCACAAAACATTGATCTAGATCTACTTCTATGGCAAGTATATGATCAAGACAACTGTTGAACGTTCAAGAATAGCAGAGGCAAGCAGAACAGGCTGTCTTTAAGCAATACTAACACAAAACACAGATCACTGATTTTGCAACTTCACCTGATTTCTCAACTGCACTAATAGAACCAAATGTCTTAATCGCAGGGCAAGACAAGTGTATAACTCTTCGGAAAAATCAAAGCCCAGCAGTACCTTTGAAAGGGGAAGTTGTTTCTCGTTAGTTTTCTTCCACAATCAACTTCAACAGAACGAGTGCCAGAGGTCACATGCTGAGTTTTATCTCTTGTAGGAAAATAACCTACGCTAACTGCTGAAACCCATACACTTTTTAATGGCAACAGTTTCAGTTCCGGTGTAGACAGAAGTAAACTTACACACCCACTACAAAAACCACAACACATCCTATCATAAAAAAGTATTTTTTAACAGCTTTGTTATGTTTTCTTCTATGTCAGCTTCCAAAATATCACAGAAACCTGAAGGGCAATCTGCAAGTGACATCTTTTTGTCACTTAGGTGTCCAAATATTCTTGGTGGGATATCTTGTACTGATTTACTGAGCCAACATCACAAAACTCTATTCAAATACATTCCCCATCAAAACCATTTGTGATTCCCTTTTACTCTTTAAACATAGCACAATATTCTTACTCCCTCCTACTCTAATTCCACAGTAGTTCTTCCTGTCAGCACCTATAGTGACCATACTGTGGCTGAGAAAGTATTCTGGGGGAAAGGGGAGAAGAGGTTAAGTACTGTTAACACATAACTGCATGCTTTAATATTCATTTACCAGATGCCATGCAATACAAATACAGAAAGGAACTTGAATCAAAGAAAAGATTGAACAGCACCCATCTGATGCAACCTTACCAAACACTTACACTGGTAAAGGAGATTACACTCAACATAGCACAAAAGGTTCAAACCCAAAGCATTTAAGGAGCTCCTAATCAAGATGCTACTGTATAATGAGAAGACAAAAGCAACAAGATAGTTGAATCATTTTAGAAACTCATCAGGTATTAATTATTTGTCTGCCTAGAAGCCTTACTGGTAGACAAGGAACCAACAGGACTAGATATGCTGCAAACAGAATAAACACAAAGATGGTTCCTGCTTCAAAGAGCTTAACTGCACCTCCAAGTTGAAATATTGCACTTAGTTAAGGTATTCACAGTGTAAAGTAGTGATTCTGTGCGATTAACACAACGATTCTCAGTTTTCTTGAGCTATTTCCAACAAGTAAGAAGAGAATGGTTTGACAGGGGTATGTATGTGAACCTCCGGTAATGAAGAGCTCAAGCAACAAGGAATAAATATTTCACAACTGTAATACTGTACTAATTACAGATGAACCAAGGGGGGGGGGGGGGGAACCCCCACAACAAAACTAAAGATCTCCAAACAAGAAGGACCGACTAGACTAACGTAAGTTTTACAGAATAAGAGCAGCTTTTCTACATGAAGACAAATAGGAAAGCATGAAACAAGTGAATTTAAAATCATTATCACCCAGAAAGCCTGATAAGAACGCCACAGTGGGAACCATGCTGTCGTAAGATACACTGTTCACTAACTTCCTCAGACATATGTACGAATTGAAAAGCAATACATCTTTACAGAGTGCATTATTACTTACTATCTACTTTACTACAGGAGCGTGTGTTATTTTATTGATTAACTCTACTATTAGAACCCTTGGAAATGCCAAAGCTGAAAACTACCAAAAAAAAAAAAGCAATAATTTCTGAGTTTTCAACACATTCTTCTGAAAGCTTGAAAGTAAGATCAGGTTGTTATGGGTGGTAACACCCATTTCAGACATATCTTTTAGAACTACCTCCTGATGATGAAACGTTTTATTGCATGTATGTAACAAGTCATATGAACTCTTAAGTCCCAGCATAAGCTCCTTCACACCTACAGTTTGAAGAGTCTTAGGAATAATGCAAACTGATTACCTTAGCAAAGAAGGTTTCAAGAAAAAAAAGCAGTGACTCGTAGAACTAGTGAGCTATACCCAACTCTCTCCCATTCACCTAACCAGTTGAGACCATCAGCTACATCCCAACACTGAAAACTTCAACCTGAACCTATGTTTACAGTATTCCAACAAGAGTGACATGCCTCTCACATCACAAAGTTCTCAAGAAGCCTGTAAAAGTCTCTTCTAGTGACCAGACAGGCTTAAACTACATGTCACTAACTGCAATTATTCCTAAAGCTTGAAACAAAGCCTGAAGGAACAGGAGGGAGAAGGCCAAAGAGGAGCTTCACCTCCCTCTGCCAGTACCCGGGGGAGACGCCGAGGGCTGTCCAGCTGCCCCCGAGCGCCCAAGCCCCGGGGCCGGGCACGGCCCGACGCCTCCCCGCAGGAGCCAGCGCCCAGCTCCCGCCCCGGGAGGGGGACGGCGGCCGCCGTACCAACCCGCCAAACGCGCGCCGAGCTCCCGCTTCCAGCCTGCAAAACGGCCCCGCCTGAAGCCTCCCCGGGACCCTTTTTCGGCAGGGAGGTAGGGCAGGGCAGCGTACCCCCCGACCGGTCCCAGTCTCCCCCTCCCCGACCCGCCGCCGGGCTCGGCAGGCCGCGGGCCGCGCCCTGCCGCTCCGCTGCCTGACGGGCCGGGCCGGGCCGGGCCGGGCCTGACAGCGCGGGTCTGACAGAGCCGGGCCGCCGCCCCGGCGCTGCCCCCGCTCTCCCCGCCCGGCCGCTCGCCCCCCCTTCCTCACCGCGGCGCCGGGGCGTCGCTGCCCGCTCCCGCCGCAGCTGTTTACGGCTCCCCCCAGCGCCGAGCCCGCCCCCCGCACCTTGTCGGCTTTGTCCATGGCTCCAGCTGGGCTGGGCGGCGGCTCTAATAAGGACGGCGGAGAGCCCGAGCCGCCTCCTCCATGGCGCTCGCTTTTCCCCCGGCGGGGTCCCGCACACCCCCGGAGCGGCGCCGGCCCCGCTCGCAGCTATCACGGAAACCGAGCCCGGCTACGCCACGGCCGGGGGCGGGACGGGGGTGGGGGGACGGCGGCGGGGCGAGGGCGGCGGGGCGGGAGCGCCTGGGACGGAAGCCGGGCGGGCCCAAGCGGCGCGGAACGCCTTCGCGGGCGCGCTCACCCCCCTCTCCCGCGGTGGGGGGCGGTTCTGGGTTCCCGAAAACGATCCAGGCTGTACTTTAAACATGAAAGAAAACGCCAAAAATAAACGGGGAGCGGGGCCGCGTTATTCCTTCTGCCCGAGGCCGTCGCGTACGCGGCGGTTCTGAGGGAGGCAGGTGTTCGGCGGGGCCCGGCCCCCACAGGCGGTGTCGGGGGAGCCTCGGGGCGAAGGCGTCCTTGAAATTATCTGGAACGTGGAAGGGAAAAAAAAAAAAATCTGTGATTTATTTAGAGGTAGAAATCTAAAAATGTCACATAGACGACTTGAGCGCAGGGCGGGCTGTGGAGCGGGCCCCGGGCCCGGCCCCGGCACCCGCCGCGCATCAGCCGGCGCGCAGGGACCGCGTCCCTACGGCCGCCGCAGGGAAAGGGCGAGACACGGGCCTCAGCGCAGCTTGGGGGGCGTTTCCTTGATTTATTTTGCTTCCCTGGTTTTAACTCACATTTAATTACTGTGAGTAACGCCACCAAAGTCCCTGAGACTGCGGAGGATAGGAAACGAGTGTACGAGCCAGCGCTGCCTAACAACGTGAGCTCCCCTCTTCAATGCGTAACGTTCCTACATTTCATCAGCTAATATGTCTGTTGCCTTGGGTTTTAATGGCAATCAAGCACGATTTATCAACAACGTGGCTGATAATGTTTTACCAACAGTCCTAAAGCACGGCAAGAGAAAAAAAAAAAATTGAATGTAGACTAAGTACCTTTGTAAAATAAAAATGCAAAGAGCAGTTCCAGGTAAAATAGATTTATAAAATGTATTAATACAAAAAGCAGGTTTCTGCTTGATATAGGTTCTTTTCAGGAATAAATGGCTGAGCTATGGGGAAAAGTAAGAGAGCCTATATCTGCATTTGACATAGCCAAAACTACAAAAAATGTCTCCACAGAGCTATCTTGCTAGAGCTTCCTTGATTTAACCTTTATTTTATAATTACTTAATCTTTCCAGATTTATGTTCATTATGCTATGTAACAATTTTTTTTCCCTACTTTTTAAACATTTCATTTCTTGGATTAATCCACATAGGCCCTTTCTACGTTCTTAAGAGTTGCTCTTCATTATAATTTCATACGTAACATATTATGAAGATGGCTGTTACATTGCACAGTAAGATCTCCTCTCGCACACAGATCACATGAACAGAGAACTCGTGCAGATTGTCACTGCCTGCTGTGCTATTCCATCCACAGCAGCAGGATCACCATCTATGTGTAATTTTTGTTTAGATGTTTGCAGCATTACCTAAGTTTTCACGGGGTTGCAACCACCAAAATCATAGGTCCCATGAATCATACAGGAGAGGGTGAAGTTGTAATCAAAACGCAATTAAATTTAAACTATAGGATTTCTGTTAACTTCAGTGAGAATGGTGTTTTACTACAAATGAAGGGATCAGGAGCACTGCTGCAGCACTCTGATACAGAGCCTCATCTAAACTGGAGAAGCCGTCAGAGTTGTACGCTTCATATGCACTTGAAGTGGTCAGCAGAACTAACACAAGTGTCCGTAACCCTAGGATGTCATTTCAAGGTAGTGACACAGATTAATTTGAGGTTATGATACACTCCCAGGGGCTTTTACACAATGACATTTGTTATTTCAACACAAGAAGTCACGAAAGTAAAACTGGGGATTAAGCGGGTTCTATCAAGAGCTTTCAGCTGATGCAATGAACAGCATTTCATCAGTTATTGATGAATTTAAATATGAGATGGAAATCTACAGATAAATTATTATGAAACATAAAATAAGCCACCTAATCTCCATAAATCAAATAACACATCTCTACTGAGTGAAATGTATTTTATTCCCTGTAGTTGAATGTGTTATGCTTATTTGTGCAAAGTTAGGTTGACTTATATAAAACCTACTCACTTTTCATCTCCCAAGTAATGTGGGAGAACTTGCCTGACTGGACAGAAAACAGTGAAAAAAATCCCACTGCAACAACAGGAACAATTGTTGTCTTGTATTAGCACACCAGCATTTTAGTGTGGAATGCAGCTTAATTTGTCCAAATTGGTGCTGACCACAGAATATATATTATGACATTTGCTTAAGATAGTTGCTGTATTTTTAAAAAATAATGACTCATTATGGCAAGGCTGTTCATTATGAAATCCTTCTTTTGTTCCCAAGATACATACCAACAGAAAGGTCACACTTGAAGGGGCTGTTATGCATACTTAAACAACAATAACAAGAAGTTTTAAGATCTAAATTAAAGAGACATCAGAGCCACATAAGTCTATACAATATACATATTACAGAAAGTCAGGCTGGGTGACCTGAGTGGCCACTCGGGTGAAAAGAACTCAAGTCTCCCAGAAAAAATTAACTCTCTGTTATCACCAAGAAGAAAAACATACCAAAACACTCGGAACGAGTTATGTTAGTTCCTCTACCCACAGCTATCACAACTCTGCCGGGGTATTGGTTACATCATCATCATCTTGATCGAGTGTTGTGTAAGAGAACTCAACAGTCCTCAAAGAAGCCATAATTCAATTTAAACACGCTGGTAATTGCGGTAGCTGATTTTGAATATTCAGTCCTAAGGGTCTCGTTCTCAAATCTGGCAGTTTGTAAACAATTATTGCTACTTTTTTACTGTAAGATGCAGTAAATAAGTGAACAGTTTGGAAGCAAAAAATGATGCTTGAACCTAGCAGGTGCTGACTGCAATTCTGCTAATAAATTGTTGGCTTTATTGCTACATCTGCTGGATAGTGGAGATATCCTTCCTGAACACAATGGACGGCACCAACCAAGGGAAGAAAGAAATCTAGGTCGACACAAAAATAAAAAATGGAGTCTAAACCAAAATATCTCAGCAGTATGGAAAGGCACTTGGTAATGACTATATTCAGAACTAAAATCACAGGATTACAAGCAAATCTAACAGCATATGCGTGGCTACGCATACTCTTTAATTACACAGGCTCCTATTTACATCTAGTGGGTAAGAAGTCCTACAGAACATGTAAGGATGTGATTAAGCTGAAATCAAGGCAGCTTCTTATACCAAAAGTTGAACAAATGTATAAGCTTAGTCGCACTGGCAGGGAAGTATGAAATAAGGGCTGCTCAGCAACACCCCCCGCCCCGCCACCTCTGAAGTCTAAGCAAGCTGAGACTGCGCTCCATGGCAGCACCACCTGAGTGTGGACCGCAGCAGCACTAGCGAGTTTGGAAGGTGCCACAGCGAGGAAGTGGAAGAGGCAGCGGGAAGAAAGCTGACTCCAAAATTACGGTTTTACTGGACTGGGACTAAAATCTTCGGCACAATTATAGAAAAAGACAAGTACAGAAAGGAAACTATATCTTGGCAAATAAACATTTGTATCTGATGTGGGGAGATACGACCTGTAGCATCCTGCACAGACAGCTAAGGGCAGACGCAGCAGGGAACATACCGCAACCAAAGGGGGAAGGTAGGCTGGGAACTAGTCCATGAGTCTGGGAATCACGATTCCGACAGCAACATGCGATTACTACTGGCAGCAGCCAGAGTGAGCCCAGCACTCCCACTGAGAACAGCTGCAAAGCAGCAGTAAAGCCAACCAGGACAGATCCTGCCTTGCAACTCTTTGTAATACGGCCAGGAAGGGATTAGCCTTTACTCTTGCTGTAATGCTTCCAGTTATTACATCTAAAATTTAGTGCTAAGTATGCAATTATTATATTGCAGATGCAGTTTGCAATCTACCTTTCCACAGATTTAGAAGCATTTAAAGTGGCAAAAATCCCTTCTGTCAATATCTTAATTAACACTTAACTATGCCTAGCTGTAATGTAGTACTTTATCCAGTTCTCTAATCTGGTTCTAAAACATATTTTTAGCACTTTAAAAATAGAAAAGTAGCAGCTAAACTTTTATTTTTAAAATCAGTATTAACATCTATATATGGAAATTTAGTTCAAAGAACTGCTGTATTTTTGAGAAAGCCAGGGGGTACTGTCCAGAGTGATGTAATTTTTACTCGTAATCCACACATACACAGTTCCTACTCAAGTAAAGTAGGAACCCCTCAAAAAAAAAAAAAGTAAATGTGAAAATACAATCTTCAAATACAGACATAATGTTTGACAGCTCACAACTTCTGAGTAATTACAACAATTCAGTGTTTATTAACAGACTACAATTCAAATGCCTTCATTATATTATTCTGCCAGACACATTTCAGCTGCCTTGCCTTTTTTCTGTGTTTTTTTTTCTGTTTCTCCTCCCCCCCAATATATTTCTAAATCTATTTAAAATGCAAGGAAAATTAAATCCTCACTACATCACAGTTTCAGACCCAGTCCATTAAAGAAGGACTTTGAGATGAGAAAAGAATGCATTCCTCCAAAGTATGTTTGATAAATAATAATATTTTTAAACAAATCTAAAATGCATGCAGACATAGCACCCGCATCCTCCCAGATTTCATTGCATGATGTTGTTTTAATGCATAAACTGCCAGCAACTTAAAAAAGGGGTTTATATATACATAGCTTAATCACTATTGTCATCTTACGTAAGATTAGAACAGCTGTTAAAATGTTCTTTTGCAAACAGTGTTATTGGTGCTAGCTAAGGTGCCAGTTTGTCTTGTACCAACAGCAACAAAAGGTATATAGAAACATCCAAAAAGTTGTGAAAAGCATGGCTCTGACAATTAATGACAATTGCAGAAACGTAATGGTTGGAACTGAGATTGGAGAATGCAGTGAGGCTGCTTAGCACTTCTCGAACAACCTGCAGTGCAATAATGCTATTGGGAAAAACAAAACAAAACAAAAATATCACATTCACCTTCTTCCTTCAACTCCTTGTTCACTTTTCCTGAGCAGGCAGAAATGACACCAGAGCCAGATCTACCAAGGTCTAAGTGGGCTACAGCAATTATTAGTAATCTCTGCTGCAGCTGTACGACAACACAGCTCCTCTGTATTTCCCTGCAGACAATTCTCATCTTCCAGTTTAAGAATTATGAGAACTCAGAAAAGGGGTAGAATCCCTTGGGGATTACATAAATTTTCATTATGTGCCTAGAGCACAGATGCTAAGGCACTGTATGCATGAGTAAGAACTGATGTATGCCAAAACACACAACAATTTATTAGAGGTAGACTGACACTTTTTTTTTCGGTCTAAAACCGCATTGCTAGTCCTCACTATTCAAACTAATACTCCTCCACTAGTTGGACTAGTCTTACACTTAGTCCTTCACCACAAAAAGATGAAACACGGGGACTAGATGGACAGGACAAGATTTACTCCAGTATTCCCATTTCCTTCTTGAAACATCCAAACATGCCTCCACAACAGACATAGCTGGGATGGAAAAGTTACAACAGACAAAATCAAGATGACTTTTTTTTTCCAGGCGATGCTATGTTTACACACAGTTCATTTTTTCCCTCCTTTAGAAGGGAGTAGCTGTTGCTTCCCACAGCAAGGGTGGCAGGAAATGGCAGAGAAAGGAAACACGCTGAAATAGCTGTCACAGTCCCCTGTCCCCATGGGAAGGAGAACTTTGCAAAACTGGCTATCCAAATTAAAGTCTCTGGATCTGTAGGTAAGGGTCCAGATTACTGTGCAGTATTATTAAGTTCAATTTCACATCACCAGATTTTAGTGGAATTTTCAAAGTAAAAGCTATTTTACAGATCACAGCACTGTAAGGAAACAAAATATGAACAATATGCTTTAGCAAGTGTTATCTATAGATTTTATGAAGGAAAAAAACCTTTGCATTTGCTTAAAAACTAAGTTCAATTTATATTCATATTTTACTGTTATTTTAAGTAAGTGGATAGATTAGAAACATCTATTAGTAAAAATATGCATCAGTGAAGGAGAAATGCTTACCCAAGATTCAGCATCATGCTACTCACACAACACATTAAGTTTTACTGTGTAAACACTAGGGGGAAGAAAAAAAAATCCCTTGCTTTGACAACTGCAGAGTAAAACAATTTTCTAAGGGACATAACGATCCTTCAGATTAAAGTTAATTTTATCCTATTTAATTATAGACCATTACCAATTTAAATACTGTCCTAGAACATTGAGTTTACCATGCTGTCTTGCATGTACGTGATAGACATGTGTCATTTATTAGGCTTTTTCATTATTTTTTGGGTGGTGTTAGTTGCTCTACATACATATTTTTCCTTCTCCAATAACAATGACTGTGTGTGGTGCTGCTTTGTGTACCAATACACCATACCCTCAAGTTTAAAATGGAGTACTTGCAGTTACGGAAGAAGTGACCCTACAAAATTTCTTCTACGTTTCTGAGACCCGCAAGAGAATTCTTCTGTCAGATCCAGACAAGCTGCTACAGGAAGAAAAGTTGCTGTGGTCAACACTGCAGCCCTGTATTTTAAATGGATCAGATGATCCCAAAATCTTAGGACATGAAAGGCACGTGCCTACTGTGTGGTAGAACTTCAGGACCTGAATAGCAGCTCTGAAGGGACTACAAAACAATCAAACATTTGGGACAGAACAGATTCCATTATTACTGAGGTCACTGGGCTACGTCCCCACTCTATACACACAGTGTCTTTTTATATACACTGAATTTGGTCAAAAAGACCACAGATTAGGCAGAGAGAGCTAACAATCAGGGTCTGCATTTCTACTCCCAGGGTACTGCTTGGCAAACCTGTATTCCTGAAGTACCAAAATAAAAACCAAGCATATTCCCCAGAAATGCCAAATACGCACCAACATCAACTAGACAGGACTGGTAACAGTTTGGTATCTTGCAAGATAGAAGTCACTTAGCAAGACTGCTAAATGTCACCTTTTAAACTCTTTAGTATTTATGTTTAACTATGTCAAGGGAAAAAGAAGAAAAAAAGAAGGATTAACAGCACACATACCAAGGTTTAGACTTAAAATCTCCATATTGTCCTTCATAAGTGAGGGGAGGATGAGGTAATACCTATTTTGTTTTAGAAATAACAAAAGTAAAAATCAAGTATAATGAAAGCACATCAAGAAACAAACTGTACAATTTCTGAACTGCACTGTTTATTTTGCTGCTTGAAACCTAAGTGACAGTATGCCACTATAATTATGGGGTTTCTTCTAAACCTTTACTACACTGCAGGTACAGAAATATACGGACACATTTTTGGAGAATTGACATTTTGCAAAATGCAGCAAACATTTCAATTTATACATGAGAAAAGGAAGTGTTCAAAAGGGTATGCATTTCAAGTTATTGCAGGTTATTTCTGTGAGAGAATTTCTGCAGGTAAAACATGTTTAAATTTAACCAACAGTAACGTGTCAGTGTGTTTAAAATCATGACAAAAATCTTCTCTCTGGTCATTAATTGCCCTTTGACAAATTACTAGGATGTTGTATGTTTAGGGCAAGATGTCAATACAGCATAAATCCCGTGGCATTTTGGTTTTCTTCTGGAGATTAAAGCTGTTTTTTTTTTCTTGGGATAAATGCAGCAGCAAAACACAAACCAGCTGATCAAAAAAGCACTTCTGCCATAACTCCAATAATTTCAGGGCACACCAACCGACAGTAGTTTTGCCATTCCCAGTTCTTTTAAGGTTTACATCACTGCACTGTTGCCTTTAGTACGTTTGTAAAAGCTTGTTTTCTGTTAGGCCAGCTTGCTGACTACAGCCTGGTTGAGAGAATTTAGTTGGTTGGTCCATTTATCTAATGCAGTATACCGTGCACCACCTCTCTTCTGATGATCCAGTTCTAGGAGCTGGTTGACTTGATCGATTCGGCCATGTATAGTGCTAGAAGTAAATAAATAAATAACTATAAATTGCTAATGCACATGGAAATAGGAACTAACAAATAAACCAGAGGTAAAATAAGAAGTTTCCTTATGCAAAAGAGAGACACGAAGTCCATTTCAAAATTCAGCACTTTTATAATATATTGTCCTGGGTAGTACTGCCTATTTAGTTTTATCATGACTGAAAATCAAATGAACTAATTAATTGGGCAATGCATGTCTGATCTCCCTAGTCATAACCCACGTATAAAGTCTGAAGCAATACAAGGTAAGCAGTTCATGAAAGGCAAGGAATCATGAAAGATGGAGATGTGTGTAAAAAGAAGTTAAAATATAAACCCACGTACAGATTATATTTTCCTAGTAGATGTAACAAGTTACCCTCCAAAAAAACATTGTAGTTTTTCAAGTCAAGGAGAGCAGACTACTAATTTGTCAAGTTGAAAGCGTACTCCAAAATATGCATGGGTATAAGCACCAATTACTATGAATAATAAATTTCCTAATTTCATAATAATTCAAGTAATTTATTACCTAATTCAGAATTCAAGTAAAAACATGGCACTCAATTGGTCTCTCCAATTCTGTTGGCTCATGTCTTACAAATATACTTTACTGCTCATAAGCCAAGCAAATCCAAACACAGTCAGCACCACTACCTTTCAGTTCTAAGATCAACTAGTATTGCCACAATGCACAAAAACGTTTTGTTGCTTCTTTTATGCTTTGATTATTTTAAAGTAATCAAAGATCATTAATCAAGATTAAAGTACATACTTATCCAATATGCACTGCACAAGCAAGCTTTCCACATCAGCTACATCTATGTTTAACTCCTAAAAGAGAAAGAAAACTCATTATGATGCTACTCTGTTTTGTAACATTAAATCCTTCCAATCTTTATTTTCATATACAGAATTTGGTTTCATTTCTCTTTCTTACTGTTCAAAAGTATCAATTCAATAATGATCTATCAAGCAAAAGAACTCTACCAAAAGTATATACGGCCAATGATCAAGATCTCAGAAAAGGCTGAAGAGGCTAAAACAAAATTTTTGGAAGCTCCAGAAATTAGTTCCTTTGCTGACTTACTGAAAAAAAAAAAAAAAAAA
>WHYT01015936.1:0-19419 GCA_009806455.1 Tetrax tetrax | reverse complement strand
CAACCCCCAAAAAACCACCAAACCAAAAAACAACAAACCAAAACCAAACCAAAAAAGCACCACAAAAAACCCCAGGAAATAAAACAAGACAATAATAATCAGAAAACAATAGGTCTGTACTCAAAACCATTTAGAGGGCTAATTGCATCTTCTGGTTCAAGCAACTTCTACAAATGTTAAAAATTAGGCATCTTTACTACTTCATGATATATCCCAGAATGGTGTGAATTGCAAGAAAAATCACAGACTCACAGAAGATAGAAATAGTAATCTATTTTCATTGTTTTCTGATTTTGTTCTTTCCAGATTAGGGAATGAAATCAGTGATTCTAGTATAATAGTTGATTTTTTCCCTGTTACCACAGTTCTGTAACTCATACAACACAAACATTTGAAAATATCTTTTGAACAAAAGGAATTAAAATTTTGATTTATATGTTCATAAACCTTACATTAATAATTACATTTCGAATTATTTAAATTTCACTTTTTATATTATCTTCAGAAAAGTGCTTTTCTACACCAAGTAGAATACAGTAACTGAATATTTTTAAAGTATACCATAGTACGTATTATAAAAAGCATTGGGATGACACTTGAAATTTACATTTTCGCACTGCAAAGCTGCCAACAGTGCATCAGTATTACTTTATGGTTTAGATTATATTTTAGATGTTCTATTTCTGGAAGCAGTGTATTTATTTAAGAGCTTTTATTAACAATTAATCATTTACTTAAGCAAATGCAAGGCTCCACTGACACATACCTTAGAAATAAAAGGAATATGTATTCTTGTGTAAGGCTTAATTAATTTTATAAGCACTTGTGTTCTGATGTTTCGCAAAAGCTCTGTAAGAGAAGAAAAAAGAAATACTGTAAAAACAACAGTACTGAAATAAAGGTGCAATACAGCTCCATATAGAAAGATCTCCTAAATACCATGACCTTTTAAGGTAGTAATTCAGTGAGGTGGGGACGCAAGGCAAAATAAAGGGACTCTCTTTTTCCAGGGATCCAAGCAACACATAGCTCTGAAGACGGACAAATAGAGTTGAAAACCGTTTAAACATCGAGCAAAGTGCTCCTTGGTAAAAGTCATACAGATTATTGCACAGTATGTCTGCCCCTATTTATATCTAGAATGCTTGCTTTGTACAAAAGCGAAAAGAAATATTCTTAAGGCTCTGAAACTTAAGTCTGGGTGCATTTAACTTCGTGGGGAATATTCACATTTTAAGTTAAAAGAGCAGAGCCTAATGGTATAATTATGATGACAAACCGAAGAAGGTAGCATAAGAGTCTGCATGAAGCTGCTGATTTTACTTAGATAAGATAGGGCAGCCATTGTTTTAGAAATTTTACCATTATTAAAGAAAATTTGGATAAAATGAAAGCATAAATTACAATTATAAATTAACAGAAAAAGAACTACATCTATTTTTACTTAACTAGTTACACAAGGACTGTTTATATAATGAAAAACAATACCAGACCAGATTATGTATCTCAATAAAACTGAGGAGGTTAAAATGTCGAGGTGAGGTATATAAACATTATAACCATGAACACACATTCTGTGTCACTACAGAGTGAAAAAGAGAATGTCTTTTCCCCTGCATATCACTAGCAAACTATTATCATATAAGAGGTGAAACTCAAATTCTCTCCAACCTTTTGATTCAACTGTCCTCCTTCTCTTGCTTTCCAGTGCTTTCATACTTTCTTTCTTAGCATCCATCTCTCTAATCTTACAGATTCTCCCTACAAGACTTTGAAGCTTACCAGTAGTCGACACGTAACAGCAGTAGAGGGTTTATATTTAGTTTCCCCTGCTGTTTGCCATGCTCTCTTTTACAAACAAGACGTGTAAGAAAACCAGGTCTCAGGATTTAAGACTTTTCTTTCATGTAACTATCCAGCTAAATGATCTTGCAAAGCCACCGTAACCCCTGCTTTTGATGAAAACAATGTTCTCTGAAAAACCAGTCACTATATGCAAGTGAAGACACATTTAAATTCTCAGATACATGACAAAGGGGGGGGGGAACTTTATCTTGTCATGTTAATGGAATGGAAGGGCACGTGTTAGGGTGTTCCCCTGTTTTATTAAGTACTATACATTCAAACATTGCTTTCAACACATACATTAGAATTATATTTCCTGTTACAGATTGTATTACTACATTCTTATTAATGCAACCTTCATTACATTGTATACATATTTTGTCTTTAATCTGAAGCAGAAAATTAACCTTATAAACTAGCAAATATCTAACTGTTGAGACTGACACAAATAACCTTTACAAGGAAGGGCTGCCCTCATTTAATCCTTTCAATGGAAAGAAAAAAAAAAAAACACTACTCAATATTCAGTGCCTAACACCACTGTAGATATTATCTTAGAATATCCACTCTTGCTAGAATTTTTTCCATCATTCCTGCAATTCTTCACAGTCATTCTACATGCCTGAATGCATGCTGGCCTTGACCAACTTCTGAAGAACTTGGAAACGGTAAAGGAATCATCCACAAATAATTACAAAGAACTCTCATTCTGCCAAGAAGAAAAATAAACCGGGGGGAGGGGGAAAGCCTACCAAGCAGTGGGGGAAAAAAAAGAATTAAAACAGCCTGAAAAAATACCTTCAATGTGCTCCCTTATGAAGGGATCGTCCATGATGTTGCTGTGATTTGTTTTCAGAATCTTCTCAAATTCAGTGATGTCATTATTCTGATAGGCACTTCAGAAAAAAGAAAGGACTGAATTATTATTTTCAAAAGTTAAATAGACTCATAAGACTGTGTTCTACATCTTCTAAAAAACTGTGTATTAAGTGTTGGTGGCAATTATATTCAGAACCTTTACAATGGAAAACTATTTCAAGATGAGATACAACAGAAATTACCTTTCTCCTATTTCAATTTTAGGAACATTTACAAAAGTTCAGTATGAACATTTAGTTATTACACAAGGGCACTCTAGTTTCAAAACTTTTGTCATTTAAGAAGTTATTCTTTTAAAAAGTCTAGACCCTAAAAATAGCCAATTTTGAGAAGTATCATTACTTGAATTTTGGCTTCGTGAAGCCATACTTTATGGAGCAAATAAGAGCTAAAAAGAGTCTAGAAGGCTGTTGCTGTTTTTACAGTGTCCATCTTAAGCTGAATTCTAAAAATATAGGATGACTGAAGAAATCCTGACTTCCAGGATTAACTGTCATAATTCTGGCATAATATTACTTTTTAGATTTTTATTTATAGCTTATTTTTAGTATATATATATAATGTTTAACTAGTCAATCTTGTTACCTGAGAAAGAAGGTGGGTTTAGACACCTATTGTTCAGTAGTGGCACCACAGCACCATTTAAAGACAAGAGCTGTAGCCACTGAAACAACACCTTTTTCTTGAAATGTAATGGTTTTACAATTCTAATCTATCCTCTTTTCTTACAGGAACAGTCAACTGTAATAGGGACTACTTACTAGCTAATCAAATTTACACAGTAATTTAGGTATATTAAGCTACAGGCTATCAATATTTAACCTGAAAAAGAGTGTTCAATACATGCTTTCAACTTATACTTAATACTTAATTTTAAAAAGAACATCTGTTTTTCCTTCATAGTCTCTATACATTTTCAAATTCTTTTTAAACTGGTCAAAAAAGTAATCCTTTATTATCTTTAAAAGGGGCAAGAAAAAGATCTGTTAAATTTAAAGGTGGAACTTGAGTTTATAAATGGAGTTATATAAGTGGAATGGACTTTATCACATGAAACCAGTAAGTTTTACTTCATAAATAAAAAATATTTCAGTTAAGTATATTTTATTGTTTATTCCAGAAGTCTCTTTTTATCATACGTAAAACATTCAAGTTCCCAATGTGGAGCATGGGAAGAATTAAAAACATAATTGTAATCTTTGGAATTGATTTTATCTATCTTCTGCATATTTCTTATCTACACTGCTTTAATTGCATTAATTTTAAAGAAGCAGTTATACTCAAATGTCAAGATAAAAGATATGAATTAAGAATATGAATAAAATCAGATTGGGTAAGGCCATCTGGAGTTCCTTCTGCCTCAAATTCACATGAAACTATGACTGTGAAATAGGAAAGACGTGTCTAAAGTAGAATTATTGGCAATAGTCCCTTAATAAACTGCCAAATCATTTATTCATCATTATGTCAATAATGGATGAACGTCCTTGCTTTCAGAAGCAATTTGCATGTGTACAATGGTGCAGCACCATAGCAGTATTACAGCAAGGTTTGTTGCAATATGAGATCAGCTGTGTATTTCAAAATGTGCGCAAGCATTACTTCTTATACAATGAAAATGTGGGAAAAATTTTCCAATGCATTGTTTGGTTTGTTTTTTTTTTTTTTTTACTTGATAAAGCAAAGGCAGGATGAAGTTGAGAGAACAGGTTAGCTTCACAGCATAGTACACAAAAACTGCCTCACTTCAGTTTATTTTGCCCGATGATCTTAATACCCTAAAAGTTCTCTCAGTTACCTCCAAGAGGTAATGAAGCATTCTTTTAATTTTCACTTATGTTTGAAGGATGTTTGAGATCACTTCAGAGTTTAGTTTCATATTCCCAAATTATGAAATTCCTTTAGTAATCATGACATATCCATGCATCCAATTATTCTATTGTCTTTGGTATGAGATGTCAGTCACCTCAGTTTTTCATACATAATCAGCCACACCCTAAAGACCAGTTGCAGTACAAGATGGGACAACTCTATTTAAAAGGGAAGTGTTTTTGCCACTACAGAAGAAATTCATTAAAGCAGAAAATAACAGTATATTTCTGTACCCCTACCTAATATAGTATAGAAACTTTGGTCTGTCATAGTAAATAAAACATTCTTAAGAAAAACAAACAGTCTACAAATATTTGCTCAATATTTATGAAATAACTGTGTTAGTTATACAGAGAAAAGTCACCTCTAAAAATATTCCAGTTCTGGTTTGGATACTACATCTTTTTATTTTTTGTTCTCTGCAGAAAAATTAAAATCTTACCTTACTAAATTTGTCATTGCTAGAATCTCTGGATCATTTTTGTATGGTTTAGCCTACACAGAACAGAAAGCACAACATGCATGTTTAGATTTTAAATATTTTTTTCCATTTTTGTCTTTTGGGTAATTTCCCTATCAATTCAGAAAAGGGAGGGGGGAAAGGAAAAATGAAAAAGAAAATACCTCCTGAGAGTCAAATGGATTTATTCCAGATTTCATTAGCATGTTTGCTAAGACCAAGTATTTTAAGCAAGTGGTTCTTCTGGGGCTCCCTGATTCATCATAATTCTTGAATGCTTCAAAAAAATCAGTATGTGCCTTTTCAAACTCTCCTTCTCTTAAGTGCATTTTGCCTCCACATTCTGAAAAGAAAACACAGATGAAGAGAAAAGTAACACCGTGTGCTTGTTGCTGACTACAATAATTGTACTCAGAAGTTGAACGCTATTTCTAAACAGCTTACTGAAATATTTTCAGGCGTCTTTTCATTCTCTGAAATTGTTAGAAAAAAATAAAAGCATTAGAGTCTTCACGAACAGCACTGCCATTTGAATAAGCCCATTCCAAAGAAGAAAAAACAAAAAACAACCCACACTATAAATCTAACAGAACACTAATCCTCACAGCCGTTAATTATTTAACCTTATGTTAAAATACTGCAAAAACTGAAATGGAATTTATCTCCATTTCAAATGCAACCGACTTCCTGTATTTATGGAATTTTCCCAATCTATTGAGCAAAACCATACAGAAAAACTGAGACATACTCTGTATCTCCTTTTATTTCTGAAGTGCCCACTTGCTGACAGATTGTCTGCGCAAGTGCCTACACCAGCAGAAGAGGGAGGTCACAACAGTATTTTGAACAAAGTTTTTTTTCAAGATACATGGCACATTTCCAGTAAAATTCATCATTACGGATGATAAATAATATTTTCAAACACATCTTAGAGCCGTTCAGTTCCTGATGAATTTTAGCGAGGCGAGACATCGAGCACAAATTTACAAAAATGGACTGCAGAAATAGCAGCCCCTTCCGCTAGCAGTCCTGTCAAGCCTTTGTTTTTATTCTTTGCAAATGCCTTTGCATGTATCCCTTCCTGCCTGCCATGGTGGCAAACAGCTCAAGTCTTCCTGTTGTTCTCCTGCTGCTTCTCTCCTACTACACGTAGCCAACTGTCTCGCCCTCTGACCAGTGCATCCTGTGCTCAGCCACCAGAACAGCAGAGCTGAAGTCCTACAGGAGGCAAACACTAAATGATGAGACTGCAGCCACTGCATTAGCAGTCCTTTATTCATATACAGTTTGTATGCTTCTGAATCTACAGGATCCTCTGTCTTTATAGTTGGAACTGAAAAAAAAAAAGCATTATCAGATTTTCATAAACCTCATCTATGCAACAGAATTTAAATGAAAAATTCAAGATTAACTTGCCTCTGATAACTCCCATGATCAGTGGATGAGGGATGGCTGACTTGATGTGCAATGACTGTTCATATAGTGCTTTAAGTTTTTTGTTATTTTTCTGTGCTGTATACATTTGAATTTCCAAAGCATAGATTTCCAATAGTTGAGTACCTTTTTTTAGATCATCTTCCCCATCATCAGTCTAGGATAGATTAAGTAATAAATACTGTGAAATTTTAAGAGAACAGTGATTTCAGTTTTATACTAGTAAAAGACTGATTAGCAAATACTGTCAGTAATTTCCTATCAGAAATAAGGATATCCCTAAAACTTTAAAATTTTAGATATAACTATGAACACAAAATATAATACTCAAATAACTTATCACAAGACAAGTTTTGAAGCCCTTTATTAAAAAAGTCAGCATTTTTGTTTCATTAAATGTTTTCCTTATAACATGTAACAACTTTCAGAACTTTGCCCTCTATTGTTTTCCACTTTCCTTAAACCACGCTCTCTCAGTATACAAATGCAATGACTGACACGCACACATGTATCTATAGATAATACATATGACTCTTCTGCTTCCTATAACAGACTCCTTTCCCAGATATTTGTAACACTTTTGCATGCTGAAGGAAGAAAAGGAGAGACAAACAAACATAGCAGGCTACATGGCTTATTCTTTTTTGCCCTTACAAATGTGAAAGTAACAACTGTACTTTCAGTTTTGAGTAAAGCTCACTTGGAACTTTCACTATATTATAAAATAAATGCCTATGCATTATAGAGTATTCATATGTGCTTCTCATTCTTGCACCTGACTAAAAGGAAACTTAATCAGCAGTTGTGAATAATTTTTTAAAAATAATCTTTAACAAGGAATAAATCACTTATTTTTTGTACATGTTTTCAAACAGATAAATTGAAGTAGGCATGGTATTTCTTCCCTGTGAACTAAAGCAACATGCCTCAAAGGCCAACAACAGATATAAATAAAAAAATAAAAAGTGTTGTTTACTAAGCTACAGTAGTTTAGAATATAAAGGTACCTGGCATGACTGATGCAGCTGACGCAAAATCTTTTGTAACTTTCCATATTCTTCTCGTTCTAAATATAATTTGCCAAGCTGTAACGAAAAACAAAGTTGAAGTACTAAGGTCTATTAAGAATTCAGACTTATAATTTACAGGGGTTAGCTGAAAATGTCACAAACAAAAGCAAATACCAGTAAGTTATATATTTTACCTTTGTGTTTGTCTTAAACCACAATCTATCATTCTTAGCATCTTTCAGAGCTTCAAGCGTTGTTTCATAGAATTCCTGAAGCAAATCCATCTGACATAAAAAATCAGAATTCTATAATTGTAAACAGCAAATTTGTACCTGTTAATAAAGTCAATCTGAACAAACTACATGTGCATGCTTGAATTTCAAAATAAGAAAGGTATCTGAATCTCTACCTTTAAATTGTAAAAAGAGCTTCTGAAGTTAACAAAACTATGTACGCTTGCTTTTCTTATATGAAATAAATATAATTTGAAAGTATTCACATTTTTTGATTTGCAACCATCCATCACACTAGTGAGAAATGAAAGCCACCTTATACAAGCTCATCTTATATAACCAAGTAATAAAAGTCTTACGTTGTGTAACAAAAGACAAAACAGGCAACATTGCTCCTACTTAAAAGAAGAAAAACAAAAATAATTTACATATCAAAAAGAAAATACGATTTACAGAGAGAAACGGTCAAAGGAAAAAAGATGCTTTCTCCTTTCCGTTCTACTAATCCTGTGTGAACGAAAGCTCTTGAGCACATCAAACCGTTTCTTTGCATAAAAACTGAAAATACAACATCCAAAACGGAAATCAAGTGCCAAGTGAGAACCTTTAACAAAGGTTCTATGGAGAAGGCATTACTATTGTTTATGGCCATTGGTTTTTTGGGGATAACAGAGCTGTGGCTATAAATTACGTTAAGATTTCCAGATTGTCCCTCCAGGTCTGGCTCCAACTGCATTTAGACCAAGCACACTGATCTCTGCCAACAAGGTACAGTCTAAGACAATCCTTTAGATGTTCAGAGTAAACCATCGTTCAACTATTAAACTTTCATTTCCTGTAAGTGGCAGGACAGGAAGGATTGTGATAATGATAGAGGAGTCATCACTAAAGAGCACTGATCCTCTGTACGCAGCTGCTACTTGCAAGTGGTCAGTCAGCGGAGCTTTAACATGTACCTTGCACAGCGCAAACACAGGCAGTATTTAACAGCAACACTTCATGGCAAGGTTTTTCAAAGGTTCCCCTCTCCTCCCAAAGTAAAAAAAAGTATTGTTTAATTACAAATTAGAACTCAGCAGGCACATATAGTGTGTAGCTACTATTAAATATATATATATGTATATTTACTATACTTATTAGCATAGAAATCCCAAATAAATATTGCCAAAAAATGACAAGCTTCTGAAAAGTTATGTGCGTTGACAGAATCCATTAAGTGTAGGAAATATATTTTAACACACGACAATAAATTAATACTGCAAATTTTCTCTATTAAGATCAAAAAACCTGAAACCAACAGACTACCATATACAAAAAGTCCACAGTTAAAAATGCAAAATGGAAAATTGTGAAGATGAAAGAACTGATGATCTAACCTGCTTGGAAGTAGAGATATAATCAAGAATAGAATTGATTGATTTTTCAGAGTAATTCCTTGTAACTGCACTCCGTATGTAGGTCAATAGCTGTTTATACCTGTTCATCATTTCAGGAAAGTTAGTCTAAAACAAAACAAAACAAAATTAGATTATGTTTTTTTTGTTTTAATGATTAAAAACTCAGTTGTATCTTGCAAATACACATACAGAAAACAAAGTATAACAGAAAGAATATGCAGTATCCTAATATGCTATTAGGAACTTTTACATCACCACTTTATTCATAAGCAGCAGAATCAGGAATAACTTCAGCAAGACTGCATGAAAAAGACATTTAAAATATTTATCTCAACAAAGAAAACAGTTCATTATACAACTATTTGGAACGGTTACATATATAGCACAAAATTTTTCACTGATTTGTTGCAGTACATATATATAGAAACATATGCAGAACCGGTTTCAATGGTGTGACACCTCAGGATAGCAAGGACTGAGCTCAAACTTTCAGAGTACCAGCTGACTACATAAGCTATTTTGCATCCATTTTGCCTTTGACTTGCAACCACCGCATCATTTTCCTGCCATGTCCGCTGTAGCCGCTGAAGGCTGCAAAAGACAAGTTCTGGCAGATGTAGTTCTCAATAGCCATAAATCAGAATAATAACTTAAGATCTCATGATCAAATACACATTTATGCCATTTACTGTCAAGCGATAGCTGTAATTCCTACCAATTTAAAGTTTATTTTAATCATCTGTTTCAGAGCTTTGAATCCCCATTCTCCTTTTTCACCTTCGAGCTCCAAAACCTGAAATAGAAGAATTTTTAAACAATCTTTAGAAAAGCTTTATTCACATTTAAATTTATTTGTATCTTGTTTAAAACACACATATTCCATACATGCCTTTTCCCCTCCGCTTTGTTCCTTACAAAGTAACGTTTGACTCTGCCCTGTTCTTCAATTTTACTCTTCCCTGATATTATTGAGAAAGTTAGTGAGTGGTATGTATCTTATTAATTTTCACAACTTAGCTGGTGTAGGGAGGGTAGACTTATTTATAGATTTTTAAAATTCTTGTTGTCTAACACAAACACTAAACTTTAATGCCACTCCATAAATACTTATACACAAAAAAATTGTAACACTCCCTGCAAAACTAATTCAACCCACCCTTGACTAAATTAGTCAAAAATTCACACTTCTGATTTACTATAGTTTCTTTGCATATTAGAAAGATTTCTAGGCTTTAATGTAACATAGTTAAGGGAATGTTTTGTAATAAAAAAAAAAATTCTAAAATTTTCAAAGTCATATATATAATTCTGTTATGCACTATAAATAAGCCAAGAGATGCAATAATCTAAAAAGTTACATCTAACATACTGCTTTCTGGTGGCAACGTGCAAACATTAAAAATTTAAAACTGACATGAAGGAAAGAAACTGCATCACTCAGTATTTACGCATTTAAAGCTTTAGAATCAGATAGCAAACCAAATATAATACATTACATTAGACACCAGGGAAAACACCATTTCATTTTAAAAAATGAATGGATTTGCCTTCCATAGTTGACATATGAAAACACACTTAGGACTGTGTAATTAACTTGGTAAATTCTGAAGATTAACAACTCAGTTCTGCAATAAAATAGGACTACTCCACATCCTATTTACATGCCCTACGGATGATCCTGAAAGGCAGTCCAGCCAGGAATCTAAGTTGCCCAGTGATAAACTTAGCATATTAGTATGTTAAAATATAAATATTACTCTTAAAATTCCAGAAAATAACTCAAATGGTAAGCAAATATTTTAAAGTGTGAATTAATAGAAAAATAAGAGACAGAATATAAAGACAGAAAACCTTCTGAAAACTGCTTAATGCTGCTTTGGGATCATCTTCCTTCAAAGCTTTGGAATTGTAGTATTGATTTTCCAGATCCACATTTGGTTCAGAATTGCTGTCCTCAGAATATTCCTACATTTTAAGGAAAAAAGAAAAAACAAATAAAAAACAGAGAAACAAAGAAAGGTTCACACCATCTAAGATTCCGCTAAAAATTGATAAAATATAGTACGACATATTGCTCAAACTGACATGGAATGCTTGTACACTAACAGAAAATCTTCAGTTTTAGAGCATGTAACAGGTATGGACTCTTATGGTTATTTCATCTCTCTCCCATTACGAGGCTAGCCTCACCATCCTCCAACACTTCCCTGTCAACAGATAGATTCTTTTCTGGACTAATGAACTCATAGCTCTACCAACTTTGCCTTTATGACAAGTACAGACTGTATTATTAAAATTGTGCCAATTTTGGTGTTTAAGGACAGATGCCTAATAGCATATGTCATTTCTGTATGGGGGAGAGAACATGCTGGCCGCTAGTCTTCTAAAAGCCGCTCCATGATATGACCTTTGCTATCCACAGAGAAGACTGGCTGAGTTACCATACAAGTAATGATTCAGCAATGAAGGATATAAAACGCTTCCATGAATCTCTCCCTAATCTGCCTTTTTATGCCATAACGATTCATACTAGTCTAAGGAAATTAAAAAAAAAAAAAAAAAAAAAAAAAAAAAAAAAAAAAAAAAAAAAAAAAAAAAAAGAATAATGATGATCACACCAGCTGTTTCTGTGCTGAGAAGCAGGAGATGATTGAGAAGATGCTAAAGATACTGCCAAAGAGGGTGAGGTAGGGCACAGGCACAATAATTTAATCAAATAATTACCCATCATGTACACCAGCACCCAAAAAATTGAAGAATTTACTTCCACTAATTATTACCTTGTTTTAAAAAAGAAAAAAGTACTCTGAGGCTTTTTCCGATGGGAGAAAAATTAAATATCTTCTTTTGCTGAAGGACAATGTTGTGTGTCTGAATTACAAAGCACTAACAAAACTCAAATAGTAATTTAATTGGGGGTCTGCATGAGCGAACAACATTTCACATCTCTGCATGTTCAAGCCAACTTCTCTCAACAGAGTGCTTCGCTATTAGATGAACTGTTTAACAGAATCTGTTTAAATCTCAAAGTTATGTCATCAGAGTAACCTTCCCTTGTAACAATATAAAAAATGCATAGTCAGGTGCCCTTCTTTAAGTTGGAATTTCCTCTTTTACTTTACTTCTTCATCAAGCACATTTATTCTTTTGTTCATTCATATATTGCTAATATTAATGGACTCCTTCAAAACCATGGGAATGAGAAAAAGATGAGGCAAAAGAGCAGCTTTAAATTAGCACTCTCTTCCCTACAGTGCAAGAAAGTCTCTCAAATTTTAAGTTTTCTGACGTTCTAATGGAAAAATTAATTATGGGAGCTCACAGTTGGCCCAAATTTTATTAAACATGGTCCTCGGGACATTTATCCTTCAACCTGCTAATGTTTCTATTTGTTAGATGTAAGCAAGTTGCTCACTTGTATTTATTTGTACTCATGGGAAGTATTAATATTCAGTGAGAATCAATGGACTTAAAAGACTAGAGAATTCCACAAGCCTGTTTTCTGAACTCCCAGAGAACTATAAGACTCGATATCAAATACTACCAAGAAAACAGGAAGCAAGTGTCTTATTTCACTGGGCAGACTCTCGTTTTGGTTAACTGGTGTTTGTAAATTCTTTACCCTATTGATCCAACATCGATGGAGCAGCTACAAGAACATGCGCATGATGTTAACAGCTGTCAGCGTATCAGGCACCACCTTATGAAGACAGAGGCTGCCAAAGCGTAAACAAAATAGCATTTAAGATACGTGTAATCAGCTGATGTTTTGTTTATACTTAACTTGAATAATGGGGAATATTTTTGGCAGAAGTATCTATTTGTAAAGATAAAAGGAAAGCAAACTACATTAATTCTTTTTAAGAAGCCATGTGCTCTGTTAGCCTAAAGCCAGAAACATCTGAATTCTCATCTGAGCTCTAGCAGCGACTCTGGATCTGGACTCATACAGCAGGCCTTTTTTCAGATAACTTTTCTCAATGCTACTTAAATATCCCATAAAGCTATTTTCATAATAATATTAATACATAATAAAGAATAAATATTAAGTCTAGAAATATTTATTTTCCTGCTTCTGGAAGTGTAATGTAAAGTGCTTACTTTAGAAGACATATTTAGACCTAATGGCTGTGAAGAAAACTTTAAAACCATGAACTAAGTATGAGATTATGTCACAAGTTTGTAGACAATTAAAAAAAAAAAAAAAAAAAAAAGCCATGTAGATACTGCATCTTAATTTAGGCATCAATGCTATTCTAATCCAGAAGGACCAGCACTCTATCTTCTAAGCCAGCAGAGATGGCTTAGCACAGTATGATACGAACGTGAGAACATTCAGCTTTTGCCAAAAGCAAAAGGAAAGGAGGACAGGAAAAGCGTGAAGCTGTGTCTGAAGTTCAAACCAAGAAAAAGATGAATTTCCTTCCCAGTACTGAAAACAGAAAGGTTCTTTTAGCAATAAATTGAGATACTAAATGCCTAACCTTTCCTCACCCTCATTTTTAGCACCGCTGCTTCCTGCCTGAACACCTTCCCCAACTCAGCTCTTTCAGGTAGAAATTTTGTTGCATGAAACAATACAGTACCAACATAAAAGTGCACAAAAATTAAGCAGAATATCAAGTTAACAAAAAGGATTTCTATGTAACTCTAAATATCTCTGCTATACCATCTAGATCCAATATTCTGTATAGTGAAGAACACCCTCGATTACAATGTCAAGATATAAAAGCAGCTGTGTGATATACTTTAGCTCCAGCCGACATAAAAAAAAAGTAACAGGCCTAAGAATTTTTTATTAAGATCCTGGTGATATTTTTTTAAACGGACATCAACGCTGTCAGTACAAATGAATACAACAGAAGTCCAAGTACACAGAATTGATCTTTGAAACTCATTTAGTTCTCCCTTCCTGGGAGGATCAAAACAAACAAGTGGTTTCTTTATTATTACTCATGAAACTAGAAAGCTCTGATACAGCTTTAAAAAATGCAGCTTAAAAAAAAGTTAAGACATTATTTAAGCATTGCTCCATTGAAAAACTCCATGTTCTAAACATAGTCAGTTATAAACAATCCAGTCACATCACATCACTTTTTCGGGGAAGAAAAGTTACCGCACTAGCTCAACTATAATAGAGATGAAACCTCTGATGTAGCTTATTCTGCCTAGAATGTAGTTCTTTCAAATAATGTTAATGAAAGTTAAATTAGCACCAAGGAACCAATTTAATTTACAAGTCTTTATTACATTATGAAATGAATTTTGTGAAAACTTAATACATCTAGTAAACAGCTTTAAAACATTAAGCCTCAGCTTCTAAAACGACACATGCAGAAGACAATTCACCCCAGTCAGCTTTACCCATCCTTTTCAGGGCACGGATCCATTTGCAGTTTCTCCAGCAGCAAAGGCAGGTTAAGAGCATCCAGCACCACCCAACTCTCTCTGTTCATCTCTGGTCCTAGCATCCCCATTCCCCTTCACTGCAGCAGTTCAACACTTAAGTCCTTGGTGATGTCTGATCCTGCCTGGCTTGAGAGAACAGGCCTGCCAGCGCGTAAACAGACGCAGTCCTGAGGCTGGTGACCAAGGACCAAGTGACCAGGGAGGTTAAGAAAACCAGTTGTGGTTTCAGAAAACTGTGACAGAAGCCTTAGTGAATGTGGGCTTAAGAGATTATAGAGCTCTTCAAGCACAGCACTTCTCCTTACAGACAGGATAAGGCAGAGGAACTTGGAGATCGTAACACTGTACCAGTGACATTTAACAGAAGATTTGTGGTATTCTAACAGACTAGAGTGGGACATTAACCTGTTAAACATGTACCAATTCAATGTTATAAATATTTTGTGAAAATTACTGTTGTTTAGTTACTGCTTTTCTTGTCTCTCCTTTTGCCTAAAGCACTTCCCTAACCTCTACATCAAAAGTGGAGTGATAATCTAAGCTTTTGCTTCTCTGTGTTTCTACGTTCACTAGCTGTATAGGAGCCAAACTCCTACTTTGCAGATCTTTTTCAAAAAGAAGGGAAAGCAGCTATACAAAAGATAACTTTCCAGACAAAAGACACAATACAAAGAGCTCTATTTCTGTATAAATTTATCCTTCAAGGACATTTTTAACAATACTTATTACCAGCAATTGAAAATGGACAGTAATATTACCAATTCCAACCATTGCGCTGACTCAAACCATTATTTTTTTATAAAGTGCAATTGTTTCTGAGAATAAGTCTGGTACAAATTTGGTTTTACTTCAGCTAACTTTGTTTCATAACCACAGCATTTAGGAGGTCTGCTAATTCTAGGATTTGGACTGAAGACCTGATATTTTGCAAGAGCACTAGTGATGTGGGGTTGGGGGGTGGTGGTGTTTGTTTGCTTGTTTTTAAAAACAACACAAAAATGCTCAAATGAGGCCAACTGAAAAAAACCCTGCAAATAACTCCTCAATATATTATTATGTTAGCTTGCCAGCTAGATTGCTTGAACATTTCACCTACAATGAACACGCAGTATTTTCACATAGCTCATGTGCACTGGCTGCAAAAGTGACCAACAGAACACCATCCTGGCGCTAAGAACCATTACCTTTGCATTTGCTGTTCCTGGGCCACCCGCCCCTAGTCACCGGGACAAAAAGCAAATAACAGTTCCTATGTGCATTTGCCACTGGTATCCAGGCACATGAATATAAAGAAAGCAATCAGACTGGAATGCAAAAGAGTAAGGAGGAAGAGAACTGAGACAAACCCTGAGAGTGAAAACAAGAGTTATTTGTGTAAGTCTACAACCACTCAACCATGCATTGGGAGGCTGGGTTTTCTCCTCCACATTCCAGGTCTCTCTGCTCTTCTGCTCCTACTCGCTAGCTCTGCGAGTCGCCTGGTGCCTGCGAGCTCACACCGAGGCTGACACCAGGAATAAGCCGCCTGCAAAGCCAGCGACTTGCAATAGAGTCAGTACAGTTCCACGGAAAGACAGCGCTCTGCCTTTGTTTTATTTTTTCAAGCAGAAGTTGGAAGATGCACAGAAATGAGACAGGAGAACTGTAGGAAAAAAACACGTTATTATGACATCTAAAGAGTATCAAAAAGAAGTGTCCTTCCTTCTACCTCTATCATGCAGCTCTCCTAAAAGTCTAGTTTTTAGCATAACTTAGATCTAATTTACTTCTGTTTAACACTCAACTACGTATCAGATCCTGGAGAGCTCTGTTCTGAGCAGAGTGCTAAATAACTCTCTCTCAAAAAAAAAACCCACCCCAAAAATTAGAACTTACTGACACTTGTCGATGTTCAGACCAAAAGAATGCACTGACTACTATTCTCATGCTTTTGGCCTCAATGCTTCCTTCTGAGACATTACGGTCATGAGCGAAATAAGGCTTTTCTATTGAAGTCACCAAAATCATACAGCTCCATAACATAAAAAGTACAAGTTACTCAGCACATAGATTGTCTTTCCTCTCAGATTAACTTTAAAGTTAAATTTCAGAACACAATAAGATGTCTCATTAAGAACACTGCAGACAAATTCCTTATTTATTTAAAACAAAATAAAACAAAAATCGAGTAGATACATTACAACTGTCAATGTGTTGCCATCGTGCCTAAAAGAATCAGTTTCTGGAGAAAGGCTGATTTTTGTCTCAAAGTCGATTGTAAACATAGCTTTTTGTCTGAGACTGAAAACAAAAATGGAATTTAAAATGGTCCTTCCCTCTTCCTCCTTCTCCACCCTCAAGCTGAAACCAGTAAAAAGAACCTTGATTGCAATCAAATAAGGCACCTAACAGCACCAAACTAGAAATTAAAATTGAGTGGTTTTCATAATAACCAGTAAACATTATTCTGTTCACTGAAGCATAAAGTGGAATAATCCATGTTATAATCAAGACTGTCACTGTACATTAACAGCAAATTGTGAATCTAGGTCCATCCACCCACAAATAGGAATGGAATTTTTTCCTAGTACCAAGACCTCCAACAGATAAAGTTAACTTCTACAGGAGTGATTGAGGTTATTTACATGGAAAACCTTGACTTTTAACCCAACGAAAAACTAAGCAGAAACAGTCAGCTATGATCTGTAAAGTGGGTAGTCCTCAGTTGTTTAACAGTGTAGCAATTGATTATAGAAAACCCCATGGTGAAGCCGGGAAAGAGCTGGGCCTTCAGAATACCTGTTCACATTTCAGTTCAAGTGCAAAACGTCTGCATACTTACAGAAATGTAACTGACTGATTCTACATAATCAGCAGGTCAAGAGCAGATTTAAAGAGGAACAGCCAGGATAACTTCTAATAAAAGCTGACAAAACGAAAACTTTTTGGGGAGTCTTCTTTTCACTACTATTTTTATGCTAGTAGCTACGCCGGGAGACCTCAATATAAAGTTTCACCATACTGTCTTTTGAGAAAATAGCTATTTCTTCTCTCATTAACTGTTTCTGTAACTTCTCTCCTCCTATTCCTTACAAAAAGTATTCATCCAGGCTGATTTTTGTCTTATTCACATGTGGTCTTTTATTTTTAAATTCTGCACTTATCTAAGTATTTTGTCTTGTACTCATTTTTTTTTTGTTTCAAAATCTTCTGCAGCAGCCTTTCCAGTGAACTCCAAGCATCCCCTTACAGTCTTCTCTTAATCTTTAACTAGATTTATATCAACATGAAAGGAAGAAATCAGACCCTGTCTTCAGGGCCCTTAACTATTTTCCAAAACAGTTTTGTGGAACACTGCAATTACCATCTCAAGCACATTTGAAAACAACATCCAATCATGGTTTGTTAGTCCAAGAATGCTGAAACTATTGGGAAGATCGTTATTCTTAAATTCTGAGGGTTTTTTTTTCCCCATCAGTTGTAAATGCAAATTATTTTTTCAAAAAACTGTTTCATTTGAAGACGCAGCGTAAGTATTATTTAATGCTTTACATGCAAGTTACATACTGAAAAGAAAAAATTAACATGCTCCTAATTATTACAAGCAGCATTTTTAAATTTTTGAAAGGTCTGGGCTAATGGTAATTAATGATGATTAAAATGTTCTAGGAAAAGTAACTACAGTCCAGGGCTGAAATTTGCCACAAGCAAGAAGTTTCAGGAAGGTTTGTGCAATAAGAAACAAAGTACTTCGGCAAAAAGAAACAAAGGGAAAAAGAAAAAGTGTTAGACCAGCAGTTATTCTTGATGAAAACTGACCTAACGCATCGTGAGCTTGGAGCTGCCCTCTTACACAAATTTCCATGTAGACAGCTGCATTTAAAGATTGAAAAATGCAATTCCAATGGTTTCGCTACATGTCCAGTTCTCATGTTATGGATAGGCAACATGAATTCTGCCATGTTCAGTATCCCTTTGATTGTATCACATGGGAAAATAAACACAGTATTTCAAGTCAGGACACGGGTATCAGTGTTAACGAAAGTGAATGAAAATTCATTTTGGAACTAACTGGATCAACAAAATATTTTTAATAATCAGTGTATTTCCTTCAGAAAGTTTGTTTCTAAAACTTTGTGAATTCATTCATGGACTTAAGTGGAAAACTAGCAGTTCTTGAGAGTACACAAGCAGCTCATAAGATTAAGATGAAAACACGTTCCAAACAAGCACTCTTATATGAATTTTAAAAACTCAAAACCAGATCCTTTTATTCTATATCCAACATAATCCAGCCATTCTGCACAGCTCATAACAAAAACTGCCCAGAAATAATTTCAAATAAAATCAGACAAGTCTTTTAAGTTAATTCATTAGTTGAAATGTTTATCAAATAATTCATTAGAAAGTAAGTCTTCCAGAAGCAAGAGTGTGGGTTTTTTTCAGTGAGATTACAGTACAGTAAATACAGGTTTAGGCAAAATGAACGAAATACAGACCCTCAAGTCTCAACCACACACAATTTTTTTTTTTAAAAACCATCTCTGTTCTAAAAACTTATGCAAAGTTCAGAAAAGTAAAAAAAAACAACCAACTAACCAAACCTCAAGCTCCAATATAAGATAACGGCAATAGAATTATAAGTAATCAGACAGCCCAGAAAATATATTTTGTTTCAAATGACACCTATTTAGTTTACTAACCTATTCTGATATGGTTTTACTCATTGTAAAAAATTTGGTTTCAGAAATTTAAAGGAGACTCGTTACATCAAAACAATCCCATTATATTCCCAATTTTACCCCATGTACTGGTCTGTTGCTAACTGAAAGCAGCATTTTCTCAATCGTAAAAACTTAGAACAAAACCTGATGTCAAAACGCAACTAGATATAACACAAA
>WHYT01015935.1:65309-92285 GCA_009806455.1 Tetrax tetrax | reverse complement strand
AAAGGGGGGGGGGGGGAGAAAAAAGCTAGTCAATCAGGAAAGGTAATTTTTTAAAGAGAAGCAGGTAATGTATGCAAATAGTTATTTCTCATTACTTCCGCTGCAACTGATAGACTGTCATAAGTAAAGTTGTAACAGACATAAGGAAAAAAAAAAAGTAAATTTAAGAGCTCTAAGAGGAGCATATTCAGCCAACAAGAATGCCGATTAGTCAGTACTGCCACTACCCTCTCACCAAGATTCTCCCATACAGTGGCACATGCTTCCTGAGCTGTCTGTCTTCACAACAAACTGAGGACATTTCTGTTACAGAAAAAAAAAAAACAAAAAACTGGTGATCACAGAAGTCACAAAGGAAGTTCTGGACCTCTAAAAGAGTCATAAAGATAAATTTTCCTTTATCTTCTCTCATGCACTTCCAGATACAATTTTTCTTCTTTTCTGAAAATTTCTTTTGCTTTCACTTACCTACAGTGTGCCACATAAAAGAGCATTCAAAGATAATGGCCACTCTTCTGATAAATGATAACTGAACATCCCACAAATTAACACTGCGTACTAATTACTGGAAGAGATCATTGCCTGTATACTTTGTGACAAGGATTTTATTCATATATGGGTTTAAGAATACTCACAGTGATCAACAATGAAGTTTAGTCCTCACGTTCAGTCATATAGCTTGTATTTATGGAGTAAGTTATCCCACAAAACTGTTGTTATGCCCCAGGAAAGACTATCAATAATAAGAATACAGGTCTTCAAAAGACTTTTAGTTCTACCTTTCTTTAAAGACTACAAATAGATGTTTGAAAAACTGTGGAAAATATATGTGAGCCTATACATTTCATAGAAATACAGAATAATTTAGATTGGAAAAGACCTTTAAGATCTTAAGATCAAGTTCAACCACACGTAGGTACAGAAACACACACATACACACACATTAGTGAAGTCCACAATACTGCAGAAATTCTAGAAAGAAGTGGGGAGTGGTGGGTTTGGTTTTTTTTTGTTTTGTTTTTGGTTGTTTTTTTTTTTTAAGTATCCAGTTATGGGCAGCAAGCCAAGTGAAGTCAGAAAATTCTGCTTCTAGGACAGGTGCTGCAAAGCTCATTCATGCAGAACCACAGCTTTGTGCTTCACATCATTCATGCTGTAAATCATAAGACTGCCCTACCCTGGAACTCATCTAATTGATCTTTACTATCACTGTAGCAAAGAGCTAGTGTGCTAGAGAAGTAGGAAACAAGTATTAATAAAAATGGAGGAGTTTTCCATAAAGAACCAATTTTGACAGCTGCTGGGAATGTCATATCATACCATTACCAGGTTTCTTGCCCAAACATAAATATAACAAAACCTACTCAACATGTAAATTTAGTGAGAACTCCCAGACAAGCAATCATTTCTTAAGGGATGAAGTATCCCTCTTCATGTAACTGCTTGGGATTTATTCTTATCCTTGGAATTACTAGTATAGACAGGATAACTTAGTCAGGGACTAGAATTGTTTTCATCATTATACACACATAAATTTGTACAGCTTATTTTATGATGCCTCTGTGAATGCAGTATTGGAATATACTCTATGTATTCCTTAACTCTCTAAAAAAATTACCGGATTATTTTCAAAAGTTTGAAATTGCTTGTTACAACTTTCACCCTGACACTCAAGTAAAAGCTGCCAGTCCTTTACCTGAGCTGAACAGAACACAAGTCAAACAGTGAACATCATTTTGAGAACATCTTAGTTCTACTAATAACTCACAGATGCATGCTGAAGGTCACTAATGGTCAGTAATCCTGTGCCAATGTCTTGGTTCAAA
Organism: Tetrax tetrax; assembly: GCA_009806455.1. Lineage (NCBI taxonomy): Eukaryota > Metazoa > Chordata > Aves > Otidiformes > Otididae > Tetrax > Tetrax tetrax. The sequence goes on along the minus strand of WHYT01015935.1, from coordinate 90,459 downwards.
AGTGTATGATAAAGGTCCTATTTGAGGTCACTCAGCCTCTCCTCCTTTCTCTACAAGCTGGGAAGTAATCACAGGGCATCCTGCTGTATTTCTCCTAGCAAGCACCTGCAGTGCCAGCTTCAAGCGTACAATACGACACTTACTGGCTTCAGTGCAGCCTGCTGAGATCCACAGAGCAGGTTGTTGCTGTTTGGCAAAAAAAAAAAAAAAAAAAAAAAAAAAAAAAAGGACACGCAAGAACCAAAAACTCTGGAGCTGTCTACAGTTTCAGGAAGTAGTTTACAATCACAACATAGTCTTCCTAATTGTAAGGATTTGGTTTTCAGATGTCCCTCTCCCCTTCCTTCAGAAGGATACGAGAAATTTAGCAGCTTTTCAAAACCTACCTACAAATTCCCACCAACGTTTAAATTCAAAACCTACCTACAAATAATTCCCACCAATCTTTAAGTTCCTACATAACTTCTTTCTGTTGTCACAGTTTACATGAATAACCAGCATCTTACAAAAACAAGTACTTGTGTAATTCAGTACTTGTCTCTGCAATAAGTTAAACCAGACTGAGAAGACACTACATGCTATCAAGAGTACAGCTGGGGGGTGGGTGAGAAAAAAAGAAATACATCAAGACACAGTTGTCATGTCTATTTATAGGATTTGCATGCAGGGTAGTGGACCAGTTAAACACTAAAACACACTGAAATCAATACTGATCAGAGAATAATACTAAACTAAAAAATTATGCAAAGGAAGTTAAATTATTTTTAAAATACATTTTATATCCATACAAAATTTGTCTCAATGTCCCATACACAACATCACAAAAATTACATTCTGAAACGACTATTTCAAAAAGATTTTTTTCTGCTAAACTAAATGATCCACTACTGTTTAACATACAGTTTAAAGGAAGTGGGGGGACAAAAAGCAGCTCAACAGATGAAATGCCAAAGAACTTTTGAGCAGACAGCAGTGATGGCAAAAGGTTATCTGCAAGTTGGGTAAGGCTATGAGGATCTCAAAAGTTTGTTGAAAAAAAGGTGGAAGACTGCAGAATCAGCAGTACTGATCTTCTGGTTATTCGTTCACTGGTAGACACAGACGTCCTACACCGGTTCATTCAAGGCCGGTTTGCCAAGCCTTGCCTTGAGTGAACGGTTAAAATACGAACACCATTGTGCTCTGACATTTCAATCCCACATCAAGGCCTCATCTCATTCCTTACTCATTTGCCAAAGATTAAAAAAAAAAACCAAACAAACAAAAAAAAACCCCACCACACACAAGAGAAGATATAGTAGAACTGCTACAAATGAGGACCCAAGTGGAAACTACCACGCAAAAGATAAACACCAACCTCTGGGAAGAAACTGGGACACACAGATAGATCACGCTCTTCCACAAACACTGTTCTTATGGAAAGACGTTAAAGACGACTGACAGTTCAGAAAGCGCATGAGAAGACACTAGAAAGGAGGAGTGGAAACTAAGAGAAAAACACTGCCAAATAAAAAGCATTTAAAACAAGCACTACCAAACATACCAAGGATGGCATTGAAAGGCACAACAGATAATGAAATAATAAGTCAATACAGTAAGAGGACAGCATTTGGAAAGGAGCAGGAATATGAAAGTAGAATATGCCTAGCAAAGGTACACAAAAATGTCAGGAGATAGAAAACAGGGCTGGGAAAAGAGAAGGAAAGGTGGTGAGAGAAGCAGGATGTAAAAAGGAAGAGAATGGAGAAAGACAGGAAGGAGAGAAAAATTGAATGCACTTTTGAAGAATCAGTAAAAAGTAGCAAAAAGGAACAAAAGCAACTGGTATATTAGTCCAATTGTAAAGTCTTTCAAGCACCCTCAGTAGGATTTTTTGCTTAGTAGCACAACCTTGATAAGAAAAGGCAAGAGGAAACTCAGAAGTCATGGCACTGAAACAAGGAAACGGGAGAGGAAACTGAATCATACGGATTCTGTGAAGGCAGAGAATGTGAACAAGAGATTGCCCGCTGTTATTTTCACTAGCGTTTAGTGGTTATGCAAAAAAAACCCAACTCAGTATGCACAGGGAACAGTACTCCTCAAGACTTCACTTCTTATAAAAACACCACGGATACCACAAAAGAAAAGATGAAGCCTTGTTAAGAGTAGGGAAATAAACAAATTTAATACTGACTTCTACGGGATATTCTTACATATTTAATCCCCAAAGTGGTAGGTTTCGCTACAAACTGGGTATACAGTGCATGAGGCCAGCAATTCACACAGTTTAAGCTACCATAAGGCAGCGGTGCCAAGAAAAGAAGCCATATTTTCCTTTCTTTATGCCTTGGCTTCTCTTACCTTATTCAGGAAGAAAGTCAATGGGATCATGTGGCAAAGCAAAGTGACTGAGAATGTGGTAAGGTCTGAAAGCAGCTTTTTTGTTCTTTTTGCTTTATTAGTTTTAGCTATGTCATACCATAAGCAACAACCTCCATGCAAGTAGAAGGAGAAGGAATGGAAACATTGGGGAACAGCTGGATCAGTCTCAGTCCTGTACTAGCTGCTGTCACGTATCATAATCTACAGTTGTTCCCCAAAAGCAAATGTTTGAAGCTGCTATTGCCTTTACCTAAAGGAGAGTGAGTGGAGAAAACAAAAACCAATCACTTCACCACCCTCTTACCTGTGGAGATACCACTGGAGTCTATATGCCTTGCTCCAGTGTATCCCACTGCACCCACACCTTGCACAGCACAGGCAACTTGTCCACGCAGGAAATGGGCGCAGAGATAAATAAAAGGTTTTAGATATGTTTCTCTCTATTTACAAAAATATTTTAAGTTTTCATGTACAAATAATTGAGAGTTGACTTCTGAAGCCTAAAGACTCTCTGGAACTCCTATCTGTGCAGCTACAGTTCTGCATTACTGGCAACAACAGATACACACAGGTGGACAGACACAATCAGATGTAGTCAAGTAAACTGTTTTTCTGAGCCAGTCCACTGAAAGTGATGGAATTTCTATTTAAAGATGCCAGAAACACTTTCCATGTCTCCTCAAACACCACAGAATATAATTTATTATGATATGTGTTAGTCTGGAATACAAACACCTTTACCTACTCGTTCTTGTGGAATCTGAGCTTTTACCATATTGCATTATCCCATTTAAACAAGAGATAAAAATATCCAGAATGCTTTTTCTAAACCTTTTTTTGGTTATGCTTGTGGGCTTTTAAAACTTTTTTTTTTATATAAGAGTTACATATTTTTTTTGGTCTCATCACATTTTGAGAAAACTTTGTCTCTCAAAGCAATTAGATGCAAGTGATGTACTGACCTTCGTCAGAACTGAGGACAAGTTGCAGCACAGCAAACAAATGCCTGACGTATTTGTCAAAAAAGTGCCACATCTCCAGAATCTACAGCCAGCTCTGCAGAATCAGAAGTGTCTTCCCCTCATCTTCTTTCAATGCTCATTTATACAATAAGCCTTATGAAATTCATTTCAGAGGCAAAGGTTCAGAAAGGAAGTTAATATTAAAAATCCAAGTACAACTCCAATTGCACAATGCTTCATGGACACAAACTGCATCTTAAGACTTCTCCTCTACATTATCTTGAGTCTGCAATCTCTGCTCTGCTCTTCCAAAATTATTTCTGATTCAAAGTTAGGGATTTTTCTTCTTCTGAATTTTAACTACCTACTTCGATAGGTAGTTTTGCTGATATTTAATCTGACTGGCTGCTAAAACTATTCAACTCAGAAATACTTTACCAGTCCGGATTGCACTGCACCCCAAGAGCAAGGCTGTATGTAATGACAAAGGGCAAAATTAAGTAAAGGTGATGCAAAAAAAAAAAGCTGGAAGTAACAACACCAAAAATGCCCAAGGAGCTTGTCAGCTGCTCTGAATGAGTAAAATTTTAGATAATATTCAGTATTTTGTCTTGTAATGCAAACAGTAAATATACCAGAAGAACTCATATTCCAATCATTATGACTTTGGAAAATAATAAACCCCAAAAAGCTTCAAAAGTAAAAGTAATATAGCAATAAAATTTGATCTGTCTTAAGCTAGAAAAAAAAAATAAAAAAGCTTTTAGGGATATTAAGGTCGTAAAAAAAAAAAAAAAGAGTAATCAAGATACACTGCACACTTGCAGATAGAAAAGCAGTAAAGAATTTCAAAGCACGTCTCACTCGCACTGTTAACAAGGAAGATAAATGACATCAACAGTCATACATCCATCAAGCGTCAGAAAACACAGTAGAAAAATAGGAATATGTTTCATGAGCTCTAAGATTAAATCACTGGCGTCAGTCACCTACTAAATTTGCATCTAAACTATAGTAAAGATTTTTCTATAAATGAAACATTACTGAATCTGATTGTCTCCAACTGTATGCTGAGGATGGACATTTACAATGTCTTTCTGCTATGAGAAGACATGGCAACATTGCAAAAGTATCTCTGCTTCATCACAAGTGATGTAAAAAAAACTTGGCACTAAAAAATAAATCAGCGGTTTTACTGGAAGTAAAATGCATTGGATGTCTTACTCTGCTGCATCACATGCTAGGAGGTACTCTGAGGAAATCTATTGAAATGAATGTTGTGACAGCTAGCGTAACTTGATTCATTGTTCATGAAGAAATCAGAGTACAAAGGCACAGAGAATGCATCCATTTATTAAGGAGATGCACGTGAGGATTTGCCTATCCATTCACAAGTTCTGTATTTTCTTTGACTTCAAAGATCTTTGGATTTATGACAGAAAATAAAATAAGCAACTTACCCTAGTTTCAAGAACAAATAAAATACTCCTGCATTTGTCGCCTTGGCCTTCAAAACAAGTTCTATCTACAGTTACTAGAAACTGCACATTAGAAGATTTAAATTCTTGCAGCCCATAATAAATCCATTGAGCAGAATATGCTCAAATTCTTCAAAAAGTCCTGTCTCATCTCACAGGGAACACTCCACTGTGAGCGAGTCTTCTTAGAACTTATGGGCAATCCTCTCTGTCCAGTACAAGAACCAGACCTGACAACTTTAAGAGTCTAAGACAACAGCTTTCAACTGCTCAACAATACCAAGGACATGCGAGCAGAGCAGCAACTTCATCTGCAGCTGCCTCAACTGCAGACTGATTGCTGTTTTCTTTCAAAGCAGAAGAAAATGCATGAAAACTTAAGGGAAAATGTTCCAAATGTCACCTTCTCAAGTTTGATGCCTTTGCTGTGAAACTGCATTGAGAAGTAGTATCTGAAAAATATCTCAATAACAACATGAGACATAACAAAAAAATCCAGAACCCCATGACAAGCAGAACAGTGACCACCAGTGCTGTCTCTGACCTGGCATTACAAAGACTGGTATCAGGACTCTGCCGAGAACACCTTTTCTTGGCTAGCTAAAAACAGCAATAAAATATTTTATCATATTTAAATAACTCCACCCTGTTAAATGCTTTAAGTGCCTAAACCCCAAATCCAGACTTTTCTTTTTCAGTGGGACAATTCCACCGGATGTATTTGCCATCAGCAAACATCACACACCATGTTAATATGGCTGGAAAACAGCAGAAAAAAATGTAACTCAAACTTTTACACCCTGTCACGGATCAGACTTAGTGTGAAATTCTGCCCTCAGTGAGGGGTGTTCTTACTAAGCTAAAACACAGCCAGAATTTCTGTTAGCATTCAGTAAGTTTCAATCGACCTAGTATAATTGATTAGTTAATTTATTTGCTCTATTCTTTCTGCAATATATTGACAAAGGTTTCACACTTACGCTTACAAGTGATTTTATTCTCAATTGAGTAGTCCATTAAAGTCTATTATATCATTAGCACAACGATACACACCTATCTTCCAAGCACTTACATCTATGGATAAATTTTACACTCAGACAATTCTGATCCAGCCACACACCTAATATATTAACTTTGCTGGGAAAGTTTTCTCTCCGCAATCAACTACCAAAGCCCTTCTGTTACCATTATTATATCACTATACCTGCCCTCATATTTGTTTGAACAGCATGAATTGTATCAGTTTAAGTACACCAGTCACACAGTTCAGACAGTGCTGCTGCACTGATTGAAAGGTCACACTCCTGATGCACATTTCTACACTAGAGTTGAGCAGATTTAGCAACTTGACAACGATAAAGAAATGCATATATTCCTCCCTACCTTCCCTAGCAATCTTGCCACTCCTCTGTGATAGATGCAGTGCTCATCAGACTGTGTCACAAGCCAGTTCAACTCACTAACCCAGCGGAAAATGATTCACTTCTTCTTCTTTGTTTGGTTAGTTTTCTACCAGTTTATCAAACTGAACCAGGCTGCTGCACGGTCAATGTCAGCACTAGTCAAAGGGGAGGGAAGAGAGAAGCAACAGCAAAACATCACGCTGGCTCACCTTAGGTTGTGCAGCTTCACCTAACTGCCACCGATACAGCAATATCAAACAGATCTAGCCCTATGTGCACTAACGCTCCTGATTTCAAACACATGCTTGACTTTAAAGACGTTAATAGGACTACCACCTCATCTGGGCACACTAAAGTCAATGAGACTAATCACATTAATAGCTTTCTGCACAAGCATGCTTGATACAACATAATTTTCTAGGAGAAATAAGCAGTATGCCTGGTAGAGGGGTGCAAGGAGATGCAGAAAGTGCATTATACCTGAGTCAATAAAACCTTTAGAGTAGAAGTGGCACTTCCAAGATTAGACTCTCATCCATATAAGGGATGCTTCTACTACGGTGGCACAAATCACTGATAAAGTTATTTCAAGGCATGAAAGACAGACACTGTCCACATTGGGACTGTTATATCCCTAAAGTCTTTCCAGTGGTACAGTGGCAAACTTCTGCTATCCACCAGCTCAGTAAAACAAATTCATGCAAACAAAATGTTTCATAGTTTTAAAGTCATGTTCTTTCAGTTGCCACCACACCTAGCCTAGGGTGTCTACCAGAAGATCTACGCCAATCAGCAGTATAATTTCCGCAGTACCCTGGCCCCTTGCAGAAATGTGTCATTACTACGTAGATTAAGTTGCTTTATTTTGTGGATGCAGCATACCTCCGTTCAAGGTAGCGTCACTCACAGAAACTGAAGCCTTCAACAGTTTACAGTATTTGCGTGGCCACACCCTCAGTTGCATTTAATTATCTAAAGTATTACCTAATGATACTGTTGTAGCAACCAGAACTATATGAAAGAGCGAGCAGTTCACATAACCTAGCCCGTCCATGCAGACAGTCTGACAGAATGTGCTGAGCTCACACGCAACACAACAAACAAGTGCCTGACTGTCTACAGCTCCACACATTTGTCCCACAAGCAAGTACGCTTTTGGTCGCAGTACACTCTTGAATAAGTTTTCAAGGCTGTACACTCCGTAACCCTGTGAAGTAGTTTAAGACGATCAAAACACAGACATGACTGGTTAAGTTTTAAGTTTTCAAGTGCAAGACACTGAACGTTCATCTACACAATGAAGCTATTTGACACATAAATCTCCACAGGCACATACATACACAACATGCCAGGAGACGCTTGGCTGCTGAGATATAGCTTATATTCAAAGATAGAAGGATAAATTATTCCAGAAGAACTACATCAACAGTAGGCATTGTATCACAGAAAACTGCATCCACAGAAAAAAAGAAAAAAAAGCCACAGTCATACCAGTATAAAAACCCTTATACCAATAACAGCCAAAATGAATGGCACCAGTGAAGTCAGAAGACGCTTGGGGCAGACGTTACCCGGGAACGCAAAAGGCACTTTCAGCCGGCAGGCACGAAGCGATCCTGGCCCTCGTCCCCCCGCATGACGAGCCCCAGGCCGAGGGCAGGAAGCCCGCGGCACACGCACAACCAGAGCGCACATTTAAACTTTAAAAGCCAGCGCGGGCCCAGCGGGGCGGTTTCCGAGGGGAGCGGGGCCCAGCCGCCGGAGAGCCTGCACGGCTGCACAGAAAAACCCGGTTTCGTCGGTTTTCCCATACAAGGCGAAAAGACAACAGTGAAACCAGAGCTCCCCTACCCTCTCCCTTCCTCCCACTACCCGCCGATACAACAAGCAGTAGCAAACAAATTAAAACTAGAAGGAGGAAGACTTAAAGGAGAAGATGGGTACAGCAGGGGATGGCGGACCCCGGCGCCAGCGGAGGCCAAGTGACAGCCGGCGGCACCGCCCGCCCTCCGGCGCTCCGGGCCCCCGGCCGGGCCCGCTGAGCCCCCGCGAGCCGCCGAACCCGGCCCCCGCCGCCAGCCCCGCCCCGCCCCGGCCCGTAGCGGGACGGCAGCCACCAGCGGCGCCGGGCCGAGCACGGCCTGGGGCGGCGGCACGGCCGCTCCTGGCGCTTCCTTACCTGGTCGCAGCGGCGGCGGCGGCGATCGACGCCCGGCGCCCCGAGGGCAGGTCCCGGCACATCCCGCAGAAGCGGAGAGAAGGTCGGCGGGAACTGACGGCGCCCCGAGCTCGGCTCCGCTGCCCGCCGGCGCGCAGCCCCCCTCAGCGGCGCCAACCCGCCGCCATTACCGGCCAACGACTGACACGGAGCGGCAGCGAGAGCGGCGGCGCGAAGCAAGGCGGGAGCGACCGGCCACCTCTCGCGAGAACCGGCCCGCCGCCGACCTCCCCAACATGGCGGAGCCCCGCCGCTCCCGCTCCTCGCCGCCGGCGGCCATGTTGGGTGCGGCGCGGCTGCCCCTCCGCTCCCCGCCCTGCCCTGCCCTGCCCTGCCCCACCGCCTCGGCGGGCCGCAGCCGAGCGGCCCCGCAGCTCGCCTACCTTGCTGAAGCCGGTGCCGGGCTGAGGTGAGGAGCGGAGCCCGGTGCGTCGCGGTCGCGGCCCCGGCCCCGCGCCGCAGGTGCACCCGGGGTGGCGGGAAGGGCTGAGGGCGGCGCCGGCCCAGCGCACCTTTCATGGTGCCCGGCGAGCCCACGCAGCGTGGCGCCTGGCCCCGGGCGAGGCGGCCGCCGGCCCCGGGGCGGGGGCGGCCAGGCCTCCCGCCGCCCCGCCGGGCCTCCTGTCACCCCACGGGCCCGGAGAGCTTCGAGCCCTCACGCTTCTCTGGGCGCCAGACTCTCCCCTCAACCTCAAAAAAAACCGTCTTTTTCCAATATTTTCCTCAAAGCTTCCCCCCCGAAGGGGTTGTGCAGGCTTGACTTGCCGGTTCAGACCACATGCAAATCGTGTGAAAATAAAAGAGCTGCGGCAGAGCTCTCGGGTTTGATGCAAGAAGAGGGCTTCGCAATGTTTATTAAACCGCTGGTGTGGAGCCGTGCCAGCGCTGATGCTGGCATTCCTGAAGCAGCTCCAGTCGAAACTAGGGCACCACTTTTTAGTCATTTGTATTCATAGCTAAATCATCTTTATAAAATATTTTTTTTTTGCAAAATGAAAGCAGCTCTGATTACAGTCTCCCAGTTGCCAAATTTAAGTTTAAATAAACAACATTTGCAATACTTCATAGAGATGACTGAGTAGCACTGGCTTAATTTCCCTTTTAACAGTCTTTATAAACCTGGAAGAGTTTGTTAGTATACTGTCTTCTATTGCATAGATTCCACCCCAAAGATGCATTTAAACTACCCATGTTTCAAAAATAGGTCTAAGATGTTATCCAGCTATAACAAAATTATTTCCACTGAAGAAGGAAAGTTATTAGAATAGGAAAAAAGAAATTCTTCCTACAGTTATTTTGGGAATGTCTCCTTCAGGGCTTGTCTACAACTTCACCAGAGTCTGGTTTTCAGTCATTAGCATGATTGTTTGACTACACATGCCAAATTTCTTGGGGGAGCACGGGGGCGGAGAGTTATCTACCCCAGCCACTAAAGGATCACGAAAACTAGTGGAGCTTTCCCGCTCCCTCCTTTTTTTTTTTTTTTTAACCAAAAAGGATCAAACTATTTTTACGTAGCCTCTCCTCTTGTGAATGGTCAACATTTTGCATACAAATTATTCCAATATGGGAATACCATACAAAAACACTGAGAGACCATTACAGCTGCAAAGCTTAGGCAACACAGAACTTAATCATGTCACAATTACAGGATACCCATTTATCCTTAATTTGTCTCTTTCACATACACAAGCTAATTACAGAGTGTATTTTCCAGCATAAGCATAGCTTATTTGAAAGAAGAGGTAAGCTTGAGATGTCAATGGTTAAGCCTTTTAAAATTTTTCTCTTTTGCCAGATGAGGGAAAAAATGCGTGAACACTGAAAGACAAGTACAGTTCCAATGGGAAAAAGTGGTAAGTAGTGCCTAATTCTCTCCCAAATCCTCAAAGAGCAAACCTGCTCCTCCCAAACACAGAAGACTGTAAGTAATAATAATAATAATGACAATTTCAGTCAATGGAAACAATATTACTACAGTGTATGGGATCCCTGATCACAGACTAGGGCAAATTAAGTTATTACATTCCCTGTCATCACCTAGTGTTTGCTTAAATTTACTGCTTAATATTGCTGGATTGGCAGCCTGTTTACATTATTCAGCACTTTTGTAATGAACTACCTCTGTAATTATGCTTTTAAACATAGTTTCTCTTTTCTGCTTGGAAGCAGTTAATCTAGTTTCATGCTCCTCTTTTTCATCTTCAGGCAAACAAGGCATCCCATTAGGATTTTCTCAAACATGAAAATCATTTGTTTTCAGTCAGTCAAATAAAATTAAAGGACAATGTTTGTCTACTGTTTTTGCTTCTATATGGCTTCTATTTATTCTCCGTATATATCAGTGGAACCTAATTGTAAAACTTCAGATTACTTTTTCAAAGATTCCCAACCAATGGACATAAAGCTCTGACAGGGAGAAGGACATTCTTACAGAAAATGTGTCATCTTGTGAAATTCTTATCTAGAGGATTAGAAATAAAGAAACTGTTTACCTGAAAACAGCTACAGCTGAGTGAAAAGGAAGGATTGAACACGCTCCAGCTTGATGAACAGCTCACTAAAATGCGAAGCAATGGAGATAGCCGCAGCAAGCGCTGAAAGTAGTGGATGGAGACAGACAGTAAGTTAAAAGTAAAGAGCCACAATCTCATCTTACGCTAACTTGGTTATTGCAGCTTTAAGAGAGAGGTTTGGAAAGTTTTCCACTCCATACTACTCTTGCACACCCCTTCTAAAATTAGAATGGGGCAGCTGGCTATTGCAGCCAAAAGAACGGCTGGAGCCCCCCTGGCTCCCTCCCCCCTTTCCTTGACTGACGTGGCTCCCAAGAGACATGGAGGAATTTGGGGAAGGGTGCTTCCACCTGTTGGACATGGAATGAGGTTGTCCAGGCATTCCATTATAAATCCAACTGTCAGGACCTGACAATAAAACAGGACACAGGACAGCTGTGAGGACTACATGAACCTCACCCCCTCCCAGCTTCTACGTATTCCTACCATTTTGCAGATTGTCTTGCAGAAAAAAAACAATGCATGAGAAAATTGTTCTCGCGTGATTCGGGCTTATAAAATAAAGGGATCACTTCAGATTTGTTCTCAGAGTTTTCCAGCTGTGCTACAGGGCACATTCTGTGCACAGAATCTGGCAAGTTGTTTATCTGTCATTACACACCTCCAAAAAGATATTCTTTTTTCCCAAATACAGCATGCCAGCAATTGCACTGCAGAGGGTGCGTATAGCTACAGTCTGTACAGCAAATACTTCTGTGCCTACCGTAGCATGCAGCTCACCTTGCCTTTTGCGCTTAGTTTGAGCTGAATCGATTATTGCTTCAAAACCATTTTTCAGAAAAAAGGGTATGAAAACCATGATTTTTTAAAAAAAAATTCTGGAAAATGAGCAAATGCTTTTGTTAGTGTAAAAAATGGGGGAAAAAAATTAGTCCTTTTAACAAACCTGCTTAGCATGCTCAAAACTCCACTGCTCAGCACCACATGACTCAGAGCAGCGTGTGAGAGTCAAGGTAACAGCAGACAGGGCTGTGCGTTGCTCTAGGTCTCTTTTACAACATCCACTGCTGAAGGCAACATGGGTATTGCCATCCTCCAGGTGCCCGAAGGCGACAGCAGGAGTAGCAGAAGAGGGGCCACACTCCATCTTCCAGCTGGGCTGGCTACCTGCAAGGGGGCTCTCGCCAGTCTGCTCGCAACCCAAGCAGTTTGACTGCATTTTCCAGTCCAGTTTGCAGAGTGCTCAAAATTTTGTCTGCAAACTCATGTGTAGCTGGTTCTGCTCCCCAAAGATTGCATTCTGCCCAAAGTTTGCATGCTGTAAGCCCACAGAACAAGAAACATCCCCTTCTCAGGCTCAAGAACAGATGTGGTGTCTTTGCTCTATATAAGCACATTTTTACTGTCACAGACTTAGTTTGCTGGGCTGCTGACAGTTAGGGACAGTTCAACTTCAGAAGCAAGATTTCTCTAGAAGATGCCAAAGTATTTTACAGTTTGGAAAACATCAAGTGGCTGTTTGCTGCTGGCAATAAAGTAATTATACAAGGGGGATAGTAATCAGCTGCCTGTGAGCAACACAGACAGACGTTACTCTTCACCTCTGGCTGAGGAGGAGTTTTTTAATGAGATCTGCCTTAAGCACCTGTGGCTTTTTAAGGACAAAGCCACAAACAGCTACAAAAAGGACCTATTTCTTCAACAGCAGGAACAGTATTCTAATCCCAAGCCTTCCCCCTCCTCCAGAAAGGGCTACTGTGTAGATGTTCCTGTTTTTGATTTATTTTTCCACACTAAGCATCACACCATATATTTGGAAATATACCTCACTTTCCCTACAGCTTGCAAAAGAAAATAAGCGATTCTCCTTTGCCTGGCACAACATTATGCAGAACAGTAAGTCTTTAGTTTCCAGGCACATTCCTATTTTGTCTCAAAAGAGGAGAACAGAGCTCTAATGCCCCATAATCTAAGGGGCGGGGGGGGGGGAGGCAGTTTTAGAAACAGAAAATAACCTGTATTACATGTGTTTCATTTGTATAAGAGCATGGACTCTCCTGCCTTCATGTCATAACTTAGGGTTTTTTGCGATTGCCAATTCTGCCAAGTATATACTTTTTTCTTAAGCTAGCTTTTAGTAAGACTGTCCCTCGAGTTGCTTCACCGTGCACTAGTTTGCAACAGCAGAGGTACAGGAACGTGCAGCTAGGAGCGGAACGAGAATGAAGTCATCCCTTTTGTCAGCTGCTGACTCTTGTATGGGACTAATGAAACAAGTGAACCATATCTTATCATTAGTTCCAGCTGAAATCAGAACTGAGGAACAGTACAAGAACACCAAGTAAAAAACAATTCAGAGCTATTACAGTTTCCCCAGTTGTGTCCCATTAAAGCCCTGATATTATCAAATATATGCTTCTATCCCCCCACTCAAGTTTCTTAGAACTTCTAAATTTTGCAAAAGGTTCTGTATCAAAGGTAAAAAGAACACTCTTAAACATGTAAAGAAAAAAAAAGTCTGACCACTTGACATTCAATAAAACGGCTTATAAAACAAACAAGTGAATTTATTTATAATGATTACTAAAATAGTTTACATAATGTACAAACAGATATGCTATCAGGACACACTTGAAAATAAGTCACAGTTTTTTTAAAAAAAACATTTGTCCAGTGAAATGTCCAAAATGTAAATGCCATCTTTTCCTTCCTGAGCTATTCTTAAACATCCAGAATAGCAGCACTTCCATGTCTTTTTACAGTTTTTCTTTCTTCCCATTAAAATAAAACGCACTATCCATTGCTGGCTCTCTGTGGTTAGAACAAATCCTCCTCTGGTTTAAGTGATGACAGCTCTGTCTCTCTCAAACTGTCTTCTTTTATGTGCTTAAGGTGATTTTGGTCTGTTCCACGTAACACCCCAAACCTTTGCCTGCACAAAGAAGCCAGAAGCTCCAGCACCTCAAGAGGTTTTCCTGGTTAAGAAAGACTTTGTGAAACAAGACAGCTCAAGGGGCTTGTGAATAAAGGATGGGTCCAAGAGCCTCTAATCTCTCAGCTGTTACAAGAAAACGTCCTATTAATTTGAGAGCAGTCTTCACATGTTGCTTCACACTCATTAAAACCAAATGCATATGTACCAATAGTTCAAGAGCATACACTAACAGCAAGGAAATGGAAGTGCTGCAATTCCCTTTTTTTTCGTACAAAATACTTACAATAGAAACAACTACATGTTTTTAGTTTGGTGTGAGGGATTCTTGGCATGAGGCACTCTAAGAACGTGCATTCCAAGTCTGTTCTTCACTAGAAGCTTATACAGCAAGCAGCAGGTTAGACGCAGACACATGAAAAAAGGTTATTTTTCTAGGATACCAAGTACCACAAATAAATAAATTCTCTTGATGCAAAAATAATCATCTTATTAAAATGAGAAATAATGTATGTCTTCCTAAACTTTTGTTTGGAAAAAAGATAAAACAGGTCTTTAATACACACACACAGCTGACATGTTATCATTTCCCTCCAAATTTTAAGACTTGCTGAACTTTGACAAAGAGCAGAGAATTCCTGGAAGCAGCGAGGTAAAGGGATGTTGAGGGATTACCCGATATCAGTATGACTAATGTCAAGCAGTCCTTTGTACCTCAGTTTTTCTCACTTTCCAGAACTGTTTGGGGCAGGCTCATTTAAGAAGAAATGTTCGCTGAAAGGTTCTCTACAAGTCACAAATCTTTCAAGCAAAGTCACCAGAGATAGCTGACATCTATGTTGTGATCAAACAGATAAAGAAAAACCTTGTGCTTAGACTCACATCACTTTATTGTCATTTTCAGTTTATGTTTTTTCTTAAGTTAGAAGAAAAGTAAGCAATTCTGGCAGATGAAGGTGATGTTTTTTGCATCCTATTACCTTGCCAAATGCAGAACCAGCTTTATGCACCACCAGAAAAGGATCCTTGTAGCAAAGCAGACAGTGCACTAGGACAGCTTCAGAAGGAGATGAGCGGGTCTGTGCTGGTGGACACTTACTTCCAACTCCAGGACACCAAGCCTGAGTAAGTCACTGAACACAACTTACCAACAACCGGCAAGTTCCTTGCTTACACTCTGCAGTTGATGTAGAGAAGTCTCGGTTACTTTAGCAGAACCAACCCTGCCAGTTGGTGGTTTCTTTGCACAGAAAGGACTGTACGCTGCCTGAGCTCAGCAGCCACAGCAAGTTCTTTTCTGTTCAGCCATTGCAACATACATTTTCTGATTCTCTCCTTTCCCGAGTCCTCTCCAGCAGCTTTTATGTGCATCCCTCCACAGGGAGGCCCTTTTCAGGCCAAACAGGCAACACAAGATGAGATATACGGCTCCACAGTCCACTCAGCTTATCTGTATCCATGCTATTGTAAGAACTAGGAACATCTGAACTGGTAAACTTCGCCCAGAGGAAGTCTCGAACTTTCTCCTCAACTTCTTGCAAGGTGAGGCTCTTCTTCAGTGACTGCTCATCCAGGAGAACTGTCAGCAAAAGAGCCACATCCTTAAATGCTGCATTTTCATGGTCACAGTACTTGTAAAAGATTAAAGTGGAGCCTGCAGGCAGTAACTCAAATCGATGCACCACTGCTACCTTCTTGCCTTCTCTGAATCCAGAGCTGAGCTCATTATCTACCTCCAGCTTAACAATGTCACTATCCAATATGGCTTTGTCTGCCCCGTTAATTTTTATTGTAGTAGCATTTTGAGAGAAGGCAAAAGCATCAGCAATCTCATTACTTAGGCACCTCAGCGCTTTCTCAGCTTCTTGTCCAGCTGTGAGCAGCAAGATGGCCGGCTCCAAACGCAGATGGGAAGTGTTAAGATGTTTCTCAAGGAACACGTGTGTTCTTTTCCACAGCTTGGGGTCCTGACTTTGGTAAGTATTTTTCAGTTTCTTCATCTGGGCCCGGAACGCTTGCAGAATTTGAGTATCTCTACTTGACAAAGTTGTATCTAGACGACTTGTCATTCCATTCCACAGGACATAAATCAATGGGACACTAATTAACAGAACCAGTAACAAAGTCCATCTCTTGTGAAATCCACTCTGTGTTTCACCACCATCTATAGAAAGGAGGAGCAAACAGGAAGAAAACAATGTTTTAAAAGGTATCAGAAGTCAACAAGTGAGAGAAAATAAGAGGAAACAGTAGAATTCAATGAACTCATCTCACTCTCAAGCTACTGGTACAGTAGTTGGAAGAGCATAAAGATGTTCTAGTTGAAAAAAACCAACAATGACCCACTTTGAACTTCTTTAGCAACTTAGTGAAGCAATAGCATTAAAAAAGGACATTTTTACATACTTCCAGATAGACTAAGAAATTGGACATTCTTCTGAAAAAGGAGCTCTTCTGGAAGTTTATCAATACTCCATTCTATTTAATCAAATCCAAACTAAGAGCTTAAAATGGTTCTAAAGAAAGCTCACGATTTTTCCTACATTTAGGCTCTGCAGAAAAAGCCCTATACAAAATCTGGCATCACCAGAATGGTTTCTGTGTTATTTCTCATCTTTATCCCCAAAAGTATAAAAATAGTTTCTGCGGCAGCATTTGCATCTCAAACACTGGTGATCATACTATCAGAAAACATTTGTGGTCTTTGCATCAGTCAGCTTCACAAAGAGCACACACAGCAAACAGTGCAGAGGAAGCATACAGACTATCAGATATTTTTATTTGATTTTGTATTTGAACAGTTAACACTTGTTTGACCTACTACAAGCATAAGGCTCAATTCTGGTCCCAGTAAAATTAGTGACAAAATATACCAACCAAACAGGGAAGACCAGGATACTTTATGCTACCTTTTTATATCCTAACTTTTATTAGGACAGCAACACAACAGCTGTTAAATAAGATTACCACCAGGCCTGCCTCAGTTTTAATCTTGCAGCAAATCTTTTAAATACTACAGGTGGAAGACCTTAAATTAAGTTTGAAATGTTACCTATTGTATAAGACTTCCCCTCTTAGCGCTGAAAACACGTGCTCTGGAAAGCAAGTCCATCTGTTCTGGCAAGGACCCTCAGTTTAGCACCAATACCAGGAAATCTCATACTTGGACAGGCATGAAAACGGTTAAATGTAACAAATGCTTGAAATAGAACTGAAAGCAGAAGTCTTACTTTTGCCCAAAGGCTGTGACTGCTTCCCTATACCGGACTGATCTCGAAATTTACTTCTGCCTGTTAAGAGAGTAAGAAAGGAACACGAGAAAAGTACTAAGACAACAATTATAACCAATCTTCCAGCAGCAAATTTAGCAGGGAGTTGAAATCACCAAACTGTTGTTATTTTCATCAAAAAGCTGTTCTTAGTTATGCTTCTACATACAAAATTCAACAAAGCTGACAGGAAGGTTAACAAGGCACCCTTGCATAACACCCTCTTGAAGCGAACAAAGTCCTGTGAAGTAGGAGCAAAGGCGAGGCCGTGACCTCATCCTGGGTAGGGCTGTATCAAGCACAGGGCTTTCTGTTCTTTTCTGCACCATTTGCACTCCCCTGCTCAAGAAAGGCTAGTCTCCAACAAGGGAAATGACACATTTACCTCTATTACTAGCCTGAGATGTCTCATTCAACTGGCAGACCAACTCTCCACCTACACTATTTGCCAAACAGAAAAAGCACAAGTCCCCAACCTATCACAAATCACCCTCAAAGATTTTTAACCCTTGAAAAGTTACACATTTCAAGTACAAGATGACAAAATGGCAGAGATTTAACAACCTGTTATTTTCTACACAAGGATCCCATGTCCCAGTTAAGAATTTGACGGACAGAAAAATGGAAGCTCAATTAACACACAATATTAGGAAAACATAATGCAACATATAAGTAGCAAAAGCAAAGCGATACATTAAAGGCACAGTCTGATTATCCTCCCTCCATCTAGCTTGGGTCAGAAGACTGCTTCATCAGCAGTCAGTTTCTTGGGATGAATTGTGCTTTAAAGCAAAATGCAAGCTTTCAACTTCAAAATATACTTTTGGTCTATTTATTTAAATGAGCTCAGACAGCAAAGTACAAGAGACATTATCCATAAAAGAGTGTTATGAACAACTTTCCCAAGAGACCAGTATGAATATGTACAGTGCAATTATTGGTCAGCATGTTTTCTGCATTTAGTCAGTTAATTACAAAGACATAAGAATTCATCTCCTTGTGAACTAGAGCAACTGGTTCAAAGCTGAAGGCTCTTTAATAATATATAGTAAAATCAGGATACTGTCAATGGCACTATTGAGAATAAATTCAACAAACACATCCTGCAGTAGTTATTTCAAGAACACCAAAATAAATTCTGGTTTCTGCATGAACGTAATTGCAGAAGGTGCTAAAAGCAGCTCTGGTTTAAGCTGGAGCTTAACTGGCTTAACAAGCTACACTATTCTGTAATTTCAACCCCCTGCCCCGATAGGGCACAGACATGGAACTTGTAACTGGGAAAGCTTATGTAAGTCTTCTAATAGTTAACAGCTCAAAATCACCTCAATTCTGTAATATTTTACAACATAGCCCTGTTTGCAGGGACCGGGTTTCACATTTAGGAGACAGTTGTGATTCATAGCCTAAAGGAAAAATATTTCAATAAACAGTCTAAAAACAGATCCTATCCTACCTAAGAAGCTTGCCGTATTTGCGACATAATTTGCACAAAGGCCAAGCAAGTTATTTGTCTTGCCTAACTCAAAAGGCATAGCTTCTGCAGACACCTTACAGGTTTCAGAGTTTCAAATGATTTTCTCAAGTTCTTCACCCAACACACTAGTCACTCCTGCAGCACCTATCACTTCTGGCACCGGAAAGAGAAAGTACCAGACTAGCAAGAATTCCCAGCATCAATTCATTTTTCAAAGGCATTCCACAGATGTGCAGCTACTACAAGACAAGCTTCTCTTCCGGAATGCACTGTGCTTTTCAAAAAAAACCCCGAATAACCCCCCCAGGTTCTCCAGAATGAATTGTCATTTACAAGACTTTGTTTATCTGTACCTGTTCAGGATAAAAACGAGCACTGTGATGTTAAGAACAGAAGGCTACTAAGAATTCAGAACATATTTTTTTCCTTTACTTTCAAGTACTCTTCCAAGAAGAAAAAAAAAAAAAAAAAAAAAAAAAAAAAAAAAAAAAAAAAAAAACCAACAAAAAAAAAAAAACCCACAAACCAACAAATCCATAAAAAACAACCAAAGATAAAAATCTGAAACACAAAGAATTGGTCATTAGATGAACAGACTGAAGTTCACCAGCAAAGAAAAATACTGCTCCTTTCCATGAGTATACAACAACTAATTCAATCAGAGCAGGCCACCAATAGTAACGGCAGGGAAAGGCTGGAAGGGAACGTGATGTGTACAAACTGATCTAACATTCACTGCTACCAGAAGGTGAAGGCTTTGTTGCCTTCCTCAGCTCACCCCCACAATGCCACTAATACATGCTCTGCATCTACTGATTGTCCCATGAGTCAACTCAATTTCCTAACCCAGCCAAAAAAGAAAAAAGAAAAAAAAAAAAGAGAAAGAGAAAAAAGAAAAACTGGGTCATTTTCTGTTCCCTCATAAAAGGGCTCTAGCTCTGGAATGTGCTGCCTTCTCCAGCTTCCCTTTGAATCTTCTGGGTCCGTTTCCACCTTCCCAGACAGAATGTCCCAGGGCAGAAAAAAAAAAAAAACATAAGCAGAGGAAAGGGAAAGAATTCTATACTTCTCAATTAATTACAGGGAAAGACTAGGGTTTTTTTACTTACTCTCTGATGTAGGTGAATGGTGCTCTTGATTTTTCTCAAGGAAGTCAGCCTTTCTTTCTGAAACCAAAGCACAAATGAAGGAACTTGGTTATCACATCAGAGGTCAGAGTAAGACAGACAAGCCATACGTGCTTTTAGCTCTTCCTATGAAATCTTCAAAGGTTATTACAGAAGGAGTGTATGCTGTACTGCCGAACCAATCCTGCACCACCTGACAGCCTCTTGGACTGCTCTGCAGATGGAGAAAGCTGCTGTTATCTAACACAAGTGGCTTAATTTGGCCCTTCACCCTGCTTTTCCCAAACATGACTGTTTTCGCTTTAAAAAAGCAACGATGCAATAATGATAAAATGCAAAGGATGGGAAATCAGCAGCATTGACTGATTGCTAATGGAGGGTACCAGATTTGTCGCTTCCGAAACCAGAACTGTTCAGCAGGAGGGAAAGAAAAATAAACAAAGTAAAGCTACCACCTTAACAACACTGCTATGAGACCAGGGCGACTCCAGCAAGCGTGGGCATTTTCTAACCTGCCTGAGCAAAACGCCTGCATGTGCTCCTGGGAAAGAGCAGGCTGACACAGGTGCGTTCCTGTGCACATCTCAGCTGCCTGGTCCACATCTGTATTTCGTCAGTCTGGGCTCACAATTGCTTTCAGTGCTCTCCCATAGACGCCGTGTGATTGGGACTGTTACTGACCACTGCCTCACTCTCTGTTACCAGCTCTCCTAAAAACCTCCCTTATAGAATGTATCTATTTGGATGTATTCAGACCTTTTGCTGGGCTAAAAAGCATCCCATATTTTCTTCCTCATTGTATTCCCCTATTGCTTCTGTAACACACAGAGAGAAAAATCTCTGAGCAACAAACAGAAAATGTGCTTTCTCACTTTGAAATCACTTGGAATAGTCAGCTTCCCACTGCTAAAGTCAAAGTAACTCATCTTTTTAGGAAAATAATAGTTTTGTTTTGCTTTGCCTGGGGCAATTAAAAATCCACTCTCATAACAGTTTTTGAAGCAGGGATGATATTAATCATCTTTTTGTTTTGCTTTTCAAAAAACAGATGGCTATCTATTTATCAAAGCTTAAAACTGCACTTTCTTGAACTTTAAGGTTTTACATCCAAGCAGATGATTGTCACACTACAATCAGTTTTATTCTGACTCATGGGCAGGAGTACACTCTGAAAGTTATTTTATTTATTTTTTTTTTAAAAACCAACTTCTCCATCCACTCAGATTTCAACACAACAACTCCTTCTTTTCCAACAGAATTGAAAGAATGTCATTTCAGCGCATTTAAGCAATCATTTGCTACATCATGGAAAACGTACTGATAAAAATAGTGTTGTTACCTTTTAACGGCGTATAAACGTTCGGTTGATGCCCTGCTGGTTTCTCGGATTCATTACTGTCATAAGCCTTTGCTTTTTCCTTTATTGGATTACCTTGAAGGTAAACTGAAGAACTGCCTATCAGGAGGTAAAAAAAAGAAAAAAAAAATATCTAAGAAGTGGGCCAGTATAGGTGCAGTATTATTTGTGCTCGTAACATCACAAAACTGAAAAACTAAGACACAGTTTGAGAACACGCATGATCTAAATCAGTGATTTTCAAGTTGTCATCTCCCAAGAGTTACTGTCTTAAAAGGTAACCAAAAGCAAGCAAGACTTGAAAAGCTTATGGTAAATTTGAGTTCACTACAAATATAGCTGTCTATACCACCACGTGCATTTAAAAAAAACTTTTTTCAGGAGTTCTTGGTTCAAAAATACTTAGGGGGAAACAAACAAACCAGACATCAAGACACCAAATGCTAAGAGCCAAGAAATGCCTTACCCTAAAGGGATTCAGTGTAAACTAGTAAATACACAAGCATGGGATGAAGAGACTTTTTCCCACAGCTTTGGGCACACAACTTATAAACAATAATTGTGCTGTCTTCCATAGCATAAGCAGAGGGAAAAGGAGAGAGAGGGGCACACATAGAACATAAGTCCCCTTTTTACGTAGTCCAAGCCATTCTTCAGTTGGGTCTCTTTCTCTCTCTCTTTAACCATAATGGCAATCTAGGGCCCCTATGCTCCTAACTTAACCCCCTCAGGTAACTGGGAAGAATCTAAACCAACACTTCTAGACTGTTTGCCACATTACACAGCCATTCACACGCTGAAACCCAACTCAGGTAAAGTTAATAACTAGAAAGAATAAAGCCCTGTAAGATGACGGGAATCACAGAGCAAAGGTCAGGGCTGGAAAACCAGTCAAAACCAGAACATCAGAAGAGATTTGAAAGGATAAAGCGTAACCACATGGTTGTCCAGATTCAAAGCAGAAGGGGGATGTTCAGGTATGGGAAGAAAGCTGTAGTACAGTTATGGAACAGAGACCATAACACAGCGCTAAAACTGAAGGGCATAAGCAGACGAAACAGCAAAGGGAAGAATACAACTGGTAAAACTTTTTCTCTTAACATTCCCACTTTAATTCTTTTAACAGTACTGGGTCCTCCCAGGGTTTACTGTGTTTCTATAGCTCTTTTACCATACGTGCAAGGGCAAAACACAGCTTGCCACCTAGTGTTTATTAATTTTACTTCAAGGAAAGAAAATAGAGCCTTAAATGTTCTGGCATCTTTAGCACCACTACCACAAAACCCAAAACACATACAAGGGAGAAAACTCTTAAGTTTTAAACAAGATATTAAATCACAGGTACAACAGTAAAGTATTTGTACATAGTGAGTGGGATACTACTGTATTTTCGCAACTATCTCAAAAAGCCATTAAGTGCCTGATTTCCCACCAAGCTAAGAATGAAGATACTCACCAAATTACTTGATCTGCAGGAATGCCAAACAACATACCCATGATATTTCACTATGTACTGAGGTTTTGCAATGAAAATCTCACTAGCAGTGGTGGACAGTAACGCACAAGACCAGAAAAATCTATGAATCTAAAGAGGGGAACTCATACAGTCCAAACTTTTAAATTCCTTTTCCTTTCTTTGCATCAACCAGTACTCTATGTCTCTCAAAGCGTTCTTAAAAGCTGTTGTAAAAAGTAAAGATTTAAATATATGCAACATCATTTCTCACATGAAGACAGCTCGTGAACCAGCACCTTCTGTAACAGCAGGTATCACCAACAGGAAGAGTATTAGCAGAAGTAGACTGCGCACACAGCATCCCCTCAGAGAAAAGTAAACTCCCCCTTTACGAAGTTTAACTTTCCTAGAAATACATGTAAATTCCAGTCCAGACGTGCCTTTCCTTACAAGACCTTAAGCCTCCTACCCAAAGGATCATTCCTGCCTCCCAGGCAGCTAGCGAGGATTTTCCAATCCACCTTAAATCTGCCAGCCGGCCACCTACTGCACAGTCATCTGCCAAGACTGATCTTCTTACTATCCCCATTTCATACACCAGTTTAATCAAAGGGATTAGAAATCTGCAAGTTCATAAACTTCAGGCTTATAAACCAAAATATAAAGCCACTATTTTAACATAGTGGAACTTGTTCTTTTAAGTCTAGTACATATCTATCCCTGTGGGTACAATCTTTTTCAACACAGAGATAAGCCTGCAACACACTTGCTGCAACATTCCACAGCACCTATAGACAGCACAAACTCGAGTGCCAAAAACACCCAGTGCCTGCCTTTACCCCGTACAGTCACGCTCTCTACTTGCATATTTTAAGACAACTTCAACGGCGTTTGCTAGCATATATCTTTAGCTCATTGATCTAGCAGATGCCTGATTCAAGGCAGGGTTTTTGTAGGCTCTTAAAGCTTTCCAGCTCTAGAAGCAAGTTTCCTAATCTATATTTAAAACCTCTAAGCAGAAGCCAGAAACTGGTTTCTCAAGTTGTGGTTTTGCTTCCATTTTGTTCTCAGGGAGGCACGGCAATTATATCCTTACAAAAATCCACCCTGCTTGTCCCACTGCCTCACAGACCCTGCGTTTCCCTAAACTGCAGAAAAAAAAACCAAACAATACTGTATACAGGGGGGAGGAAATTACTTCTTCACTTCTATATAAAGCATTAGGGTCTCCTAACATCATACTTTTATGCCTGTTGTGACTATTAGCAAATACTGCTGTCAAGAACTTGGGACATCACTGCCTCCAGCCTCATTTTTAGAGATGTCTATATGAAAAAAAAGAAATAAAAAGCAGCCCAGCCACATTTAAAATACTAAACACATTAGTATCCTGTTAGCCACCATCTGGGAGTAACAGCTTACCACAGCTTTTTTTTTTTCCCCCAGATAAACCTTTGTACTTTCCCAAAGAAATACTCATAACCTCTCTCTTCCTCCCTCAAGATAACATTTTTTCCACACCTCCTGAAAATTCTGCTTCTAAGCATAATATTGGCAGCCCTTTTTAAGGGCAGTGCCACAAAATTAAGGCCTTTCACTGCAGCTGTAACAAGAGCTGGGTGACAGCCAAGAATACAATCACAAGAATACAGGTGGGAATGGAGAATAGTCTCAGGCTAGCCCAACTCATCCATCTGAAAATTGCCACATACTAATAATGCATACAGTCCAACTCAAAACAGACCAGCAGACTAAAAGGGGAGGAAATACAGACAATCTGCTTGCAGTATTCTGATGGAATAACAGGCTAAAGCCACATGGCTGTATTACACAAAGTTAGCATCCCTCTGAAGTTTTGAGGATACAGTTTTAATCCACTAAAGAAACAAGAAGGTGCCGCACAGAGCTAAGACAACAGCTTGTCCATCCCAGTGTCCAAGAGCAAGTCCCAATGCATGCTCGGTGCTTCAGAGAAAGGGCAGGCAAGCCCCAGTTGTGCACACCCTCAAAGCAACGCTGCTCCCTTGCAGAGCGCATTCTTACAGCTCAAGATTCTTGAAAAAATACTGTTCCAAGTGATGTACTAGGTAAAACAGCCACCTAAGGGCTTCAGCGTGCTCTACGCAGACCAATCCTTTTGGAAGGCCAAGAAGCACTCCTCACGGAATAAAAACCACAGCGGGATTTCCTCACCTGTATGCCAGAACCACGGTAAAACCTGCAAAGGAGCTAAACCCCTATAAATTCAATTCCCTCCAAAGCCTTGTACATATCCGCGCCTTTGCAAGCACAACGCACAAAACCTCCCCGAGTTAAAACCTACCTGGCGATCTGCATGCTTTTATCGGGGGTCGAGTCAAGGAGTCTGGGCTCCCAAAGAGATGCTCGGCTCCTGAAATTCAGAGAAACAGGTGAAGGACGTGCCGAGGCCGGGCAGCTCGCTTCACTCCCCCCTGACAGCCTTCCAGGAGCACCAGACACCCTCTTCAGACTCACTGGGACACCCCGGTGTTTCTAGCGGGGCTGTTCCTGAGGGTACCCCCCAGCCCCCTCTCCGCACCCTCCCCTCCGCGCTGCCTCTGCCTCCCCGC